>JADLZN010005006.1:0-473901 GCA_018155175.1 Sinocyclocheilus anophthalmus
GGAAAAAAACTAGAGTACCTGTGGCCGGATGGGTTCTCGCTGATCCAGACATGGAAACCGCCTGGGCACTAAAGGGCTACAAGTGCCTGGAGACCCCTCACCCCCACAGGGCCACAAAGGGCTCAAAACTACCCTTTTCAGCAGAGCGAAAGTGTGAGGGGACAGGGAATAGTTGGTTGGAGGAGTAATGACGGAATGGAAAAGAGCCCTGATACTCAAAACAAGTCAAACATTTTGATTGTTTAACCAGTTCTGTAGATTACATGTCAATGTATGTAAAAAAAAAATTCAACTTTAACATTCTACTGAATACGAAATAAATAAATATATTAGTAAAAAATAGATCAGATTTATTTAATGGTAAAAAAAAAAAAACTATGTTATGTGTCATGGAATTTCTAAAAAAATTAAATAAATAGATTTTTAGTAAATGTAGATTAGATTTATTTGAAAGTAAAAATGTTGCTCAATTTCATGCTACAGATGAAGTAATATTGTGTTACATATTTCACCTAAACTTCCTTTGGAGAAATAAAAATAGACACAAATAAGAAAATTATTCACATATAAAATTAATGTGCGATAAAATACATGTTGATGTTATAGCTCACATAATTTGGCCTTGGAAGAATTTGATGAATAATGTTTGAGTTAGTATTGAAATCTCTAACTGTGGTGTCTTGGGAAAACTGAGCGCAGAATGCAACAACGTTAAGATCCCTTCTGAAACTAATATGTGAGATTAGTGCGGTCTTTTTACCATAAATCTGAGATCTGAGCAGAATTCTCCATTTGCTATCCAATTTCTGCCAAGTAAAAACAACTGATATATAACTAAGATCACTTTTGAGCTTTTGTAAGTTTTGACTGGAATTGTTTCAGAGAAATAAGAGTTCATGTATTGATGGAAGTCAAGGTTAAAGAATGAACAGAAAGGTGTTTTGACAACTATTCGCACCGTAACTCAGTATTACAGTGTTTGTGTAAGCAGTTTTATGTTGTCTTCAGTTGTCTACAATATGAGGCATGCTTTGCGTCAGTAGTGCAACTATGGTGCAAAACAAGCTGTCCAGGTGTTTAGGAAATATGTTGGGAAACAATCTTTATTTTTTCCAGTGGTTTGGTGTTGCTAGTGTGGTAAACGTACATATTTGCCTTTAATGATGTAACTGGTCATGACCCTGTGCACATCATCGCTCACACTCATTAAACTGTGCTGTTGTGTGGAGTGTCGAGTGGTTTATTACTGTATCACAGGGACGATCGCTGTGGCCCGGCGGCACTGAGAGCACTCTTTCATCTCTTTAAGCTCTTAGAGTGGCCTTTTATCAGATGCCGTGGATCAGGCTCGCTCTCAGCTCTGCTTTGAGTGTAACACAGAGCCAAACAAAGAGGAGAAAACAGTGTTTACCTCGGCTCTCTGCCTGCAACCCCACCTGACTCCATTTCTTTTGGGCAAGACAAGATTTGTTCAGTCTTTTAACTCTTTTTTCTTTTCTCCAGCTTTGTTTTGTTCTTCACACCCAGCTGTTTAATCTACTTTGAAGATACACAGTCTTTGCATTCAATTTTCAAACTTATATATTTCAGTGTGCATATATCCTATCATACAAAAGTTTAGGGGTCGGTATGATTTATTTATTTTTTTTAAAGAAGTGTCTTCTGCTCACCAAGTCAGCATTTAGATTTTGATTGACAATTACAGTAAAATTGTGAAATATTATTAAAATAACTATTTTCTATTTGAATACATAATTTAAATGTTATTTATTCCTGTGATGACAAAGCTGAATTTTCAGCAGCCATTACTTCAGTCTTCAGTGTAAAAAACCTCTTTGGCAACATTATGTTGGACCAAATGTTTTTTTTTTTTTTTTTGGATGGTCAATAACGATAACTTCGAGAGCAGGGTGACCAGTGGCCGATGTAATGTGATATTATACCATTACATTTAAATAACATGCATAACAGTTGCTACAATGAAATGTACATTTTTTGAAATTAGAAATAATTGTAAAATTAGTCAATATGAAAAAAATAACTTGCACTTGGTAAACATCTGTACAATAACAACAGATGTTTGCTTTCGCAACATCTTGATTCTGTAATCCTATTAGTAATAGTATTCTTCACAAATTAAGAAATTTAAATAAAATTTAAAAAACATGAATAAAAAGGAACAGAACAGTAAGTGTGCTCAGAAAGTGTCATATTTTCTCAAATAAAGACCAGGTAACACTAATTTTACATACATTGTTGTGCACAGTGACATATGACACAAATATAACAGCGGCTAACTGCATATAGTGCAGCATTGTTTGAAATCAAGGGTTTAAAGAGTACACTCATGTCTGCATTCAAGTGCTGGCCTTCTTAGTGCTGTCAAAATAAAACCCATCACTGTCAGAAAAAAACTGCTTACAACACTTTTTGGCTGCCAAATTGGCTGATATATCAGTCTCGGTGATATACTGATGACCCTTTATTATAAATGTCTTTATCATCGCTTTTGATCAGTTTAAAGTGTCCTTGCTGAATACAATTATTAATTTTACATATATGTATGTGCACAATGTAATTACCAGGTAGGGCGACTTCCTGCATCAGTATCTGTTGTTGACTGGAGAATAACAAATCTAGTCCTAACCTCTATCCCTAAACTCAACACCATCCCAAATCCTGTCTCTAATCCTGACTTCCAGCTTTCCCTGAACTCAGTTCAGAAAGCTACCATCTGATTAACAGGTTAACAGGGATATTGTTACAGTAACAAATACTACTTGGTCAAATTGTATTTACTCATTTTAATGTCAACACACACCATCATACATTCAGGCTGTTTATTGACATTTAATTCACAGCAAAATGTCCTGTATTATGCCAAAAAAAGGAAAGGAAGAAAGAAAAAAAGCCAAATCTAAAATGAATAATTGGTGTGGTGTGGAACACTGTATTCTGGGAAATCTAAAAGTAAGATGCACAGCTTGAATAATTTATTTGTTTATTACGAAACAGCAATGGTGGAACAGCTTTATGCAGGTGGAATTAGTTTTACCCCAGTCAAATAGTGTGTGTGTGTGTGTGTGCTGTGTTGTCCCGTGTGTGTGTGTGGTTCCACACACTGAAATCCCTTTTTCAGTCTGCGGCTGGAAATGAAAAACTGCTGTGCAGTTCTGCGTGAAGTTGCTGATGCACCAAATATGGCCAAACAAAGGAAGTTTGTTTATTCTCCTTCCTAAAATGTAAGCCATTCTCAATGTTTGAATAGGTTTACACAAAGGTTTCTGCACTTGAGGAGAGATCTTAAAGCTTTCATTCACCCAGTACTGAAACTTATTTACTCGCCCTCATGTAATTCCAAACCTTTCTTTCTCCAGTGGAACACAAAAAGTGAAGTTTTGAAGAATATCCTGGTCACTCTTTTTTTGCTTTGATTAAAGTGAGTGGGACTGTCAAGCTCCAAAATGATATTGCACCATAAAAATATGCATGAGAAATACCAAGTCTTCTTATGCCGTATCATACACTCTAAAAAATGCTGGGTAAAAACAACCCAGCGGCGGGTTTTAAAAAATGGAACAAACCCAGCTATGGGTGTTGGACCAGGGTTGGGGTGGTTGGGTTGTTTGACCCGATATGGTTGTTTTGACCAGCATTGGGTGTTTTGAACAGCGGTTGGGGTTGTTTTGAAACCGCTAGTGGGTTGTTTGACCAGATCTTGGGTTGTTTTGACGATCTTGGGTTGTTGTGACCAGCGGTATGGGTTGTTTGAACAAGATATTGGGTTTTGACCCAGCGGTTGGTTTGTTTTGACCGAGCTGTTGGGTTGTTTTGACCTAGCTGTTGGGTTGTTTTGACCAGCTATTGGGTTGTTTTGACCCAACTATTGGGTTGTTTTGACCCAGCTATTGGTTGTTTTGACCCAGCTATTGGGTGTTTTGACCCAGCGGTTGGGTTCTTTTGACCCAGCGGTTGGGTTGTTTTGAACCAGCGGTTGGGTTGTTTTGACCCAACTATTGGATTGTTTTGACCCAGCTATTGGGTTGTTTGGACCCAGCGGTTGGGTTGTTTTGACCCAGCTTTTGGGTTGTTTTGACCCACTATTGGGTTGTTTTGAACCCAGCAGTTGGGTTGTTTTGAACCAGCTATTGGGTTGTTTTGACCCAGCTATTGGGGTTGTTTTGACCCAGCTATTGGGTCGTTTTGACCCAGCAGTTGGGTCGTTTTGACCCAGCTTTTGGGTTGTTTTGACCCAGCTATTGGGTGTTTTGACCCAGCTATTGGGTGTTTTGACACAGCTATTGGGTATTTTGACACAGCTATTGGGTGTTTTGACACAGCTATTGGGTATTTTGACACAGCTATTGGGTGTTTTGACACAGCTATTGGGTGTTTTTTGACCGGTTGGGTTGTTTTGACCCAGTGGTTGGGTTGTTGTTTTGACCCAGCGGTTGGGTTTTTTTGACCCAGCTATTGGGTTGTTTTGACCTAGCTTTTGGGTTGTTTTGACCCAGCGTTTGGGTTGTTTTGACCAAGCTATTGGGTTGTTTTGACCCAGCTATTGGGTTGTGTTGACCCAGCTATTGGGTTGTTTTGAACCAAACCACTGGGTCAAAACAACCCAATAACTGGGTTTGTCCCTTTTAAACCCAGCACTGGGTTATATTTAACCCAGTATTTTAGAGTGTAGATGTGGTTGAGGAAATGTAATTAGTTTTGCATTCATGTGAAAAGTAGTGATGTTCTAGTTGATGAACAGACCAGGCTTTCAAATTGGATCTTTTTAGTGATTCGCTATTTTAATGATTCTTGTCACAAAACTGAATCAGACTGATCTGGATCTCAACCCACAAACTCAGTGATCTGGTTTTGGAGGTTAACAGCTCATTTGAGGGGAATATTCCCTTGTGAAATAATACACTTTAGCTTACTTTTAAAGGCTAATTATTACAGAAATAATATGATTAAAAAATGAACTTTTGCTTTTGGACACTTCTTTGAATGTTAATTGCAATTAAATGCAAACGTTTTATAGTTTAAATGCAATTAGTTGAACTTAAGATCCAATTCTTTATATGGATTGCAGAATTACTCTATCATCTTTGATAAATATGGTTGCAGAGTACTGGCATGCATTTATGGATAAACTAAAATATAACTTAATGTCATTACTATGAAACTAAGTACATTTAAAAGAGATTATAACTTCATAACGTAAATGTATTGCATAAAACAGTGATGTTAAAAGTACTTAAAATAAAATATTTAATCTGACATTATTACAATGTGCACTTTTAAAATGTATCTTAAGTGTTTTAAGAAACAGTCATGAAAGTGTCTTTCTTTAAATATATTTAAGTGGCCTTTTATTTAATTTATATTATCTCTGTTTTAAATACTCGTTTAAAATTTGAAGTACACTACAAGTACATGTTCAATACAATTAGGGTTATCGTTAATATTGACCTAAGTTTCTGTCTGTTTTTTGTTGTTGTTTTTTTTACACAAAGCTATCAGAAGAGTTGGAATATACTGTATGAGTTGCATGGACTAGCTTTATGAAACTTTTTTTTTTGCCTTTATTTTAGATAGGACAGTGTAGTGGCAGGAAGAAATAGGGGAAAGAGAGAGAGGTGGTGGGATCAGTAAAGGTTCACGAGCCGGGATTCGAACTCGGGACACCTGTAGCGCAGCGGCATTGTATGTCAAGTGCTGCCCACAAGGCTATCAGCGCCGACATGATACTTTTTTTTAAGCTTGAAAGCTTCAATCTCCATTCATGGTAATTGAATGGAAAAGAGTGACCAGCACATTCTTCAAAATTTCTCCTTTTGTGCTCCATGGAAGGAATACTGTGAGTAAATGATGACAGTATAATCCTTTACAGTAGGACGTGTGATCTTGTACTTTTTTTCAAGTGTGAGAAACAAAGCGTTGAGGAGAGCATGAGACCCACAGGCGGAGCAGATGGAGCCGGCCTGTGGGAACACTGTAACTGTCAGGCCTCAATGTTACGCCTGTCCTTTCCCAACTAATGACAGATATTATGAAAAGCCTCATCCTCTTTTTATAGAGGTGGTGGTTATAAAGACCAAACCCATATCACTCCAGCCACCCTCATGTCCTCTCACTATTGTGAGAAATTTTGTAGAAATTAGACATAGAAAGTGTAATTTTTAGGCAGCTGACACAAAATCCCAAACCCTAAGTATTGAAACTTAAAGGGTTAGTTCACCGAAAAATGACAATTAGTCCATGAATTACTCACCCTCAAGGCATTCTAGGTGTATATTACTTTCTTCTTTCAGTTGAATCCAGTCGGAGTTATATTAAAAGTTTTCTTTGATATTTCAAGCTGTTTAATGGCAGTCAGCGGTTGTTGCAGTGCATCAGTCCAAAAGAAGTGAAATAAAGCACATCCATCCATAATAAAAAGTGTCCCAAACGGCTCGGGGGGTGAAAAAAGGTCTTCTGTAGCGAATCCATGCGTTTTTGTAAAAAAAAAAAAAAATTTTAAAATGTAATAATCACTTTAATCTAGCTTGCTCTCACTGTTGCACACGGAAGCAGCTCTGGGCGGATGATGTAAGAGGTCAGCTTTGCGCATGCGCCGCTCAGAAGTGACGCAAGCGGAGAGATCGAAACAAAACAACGGTCACTAATTAGAAGTACAAATCGAGGAAAACAAAATTTTGTTAAAAAAAAAGAAGAAATGCTCGGAGGGATTTTTTCGATTATAAGCCAAGAGGAGAGGGTCTTTCCTTTGACTAAAAGTAAGGAAACTTTGCGCCTTTGCTCCTGTAAACAAACGTTGGTTTCCACGAGACTCACCGGCGCATGCGCAAAACGCTGACCTCATACGTCATTCGCCCGGAGCTGCTTCCGTGTATAACAGTGAGCGCAAGCTACATTAAAGTGATTATTACGTTTTGAATATGGATATTTTTCTTACAAAAATGCATGGATTCGCTACAGAAGGCCTTTGTTCACTCCCTGGAGTCGTGTGAGACACTTTTTTTTACGGATGGACGATTTTTATTTAATTTATTTTGGACTGATGCACTGCAACACCTGCTGACTGCTTGGAAGATCAAAGTAAATTTTTTATATAACTCCCGATTGGATTCATCTGAAAGAAGAAAGTCATACACTTGGATGCTTTAGGGTGAGTAATTTGTGGGCTAATTTTCATTTTTGGGAGAACTCTCCTTTTAAATGTAACTTATCCTGCACGTTTGCCTGTTCTCTCAATTTTTCAAGTTTTTGCTCAAAACGCCTCTCTCTTTCTCAGCCCAGAGTATGACTATATAATACAAAAAACAAACTTAAATTGTTTTTGTGATTTGTTTTTTCAGTAGAAAAAAATAGGACACATTTACATTAGACTTTTTCTTTATATGTCATTAGACATATATCTTAAATTTGTATCAGTTTGCTAAAGATTTCTGCTAAAAAAAAACTTATATATACAGTGGTGTGAAAAAGTGTTGGCCCCCCCTTCCTGTTTTTTTAAATTGTTTGCATATATGTCACACTTAAAAGATTCAGATCAAAAATGTGTATATTACACAAAGATTATGCAAGTAAATACAAAATGTAGTTTTTAAATGATTATTTATTTTATTAAGGGAAAAAAGCTGTCCAAATCTGCCTGGCCCTACGTGAAAAAGTAATTGCCCCCTAAATCTAATAACTGGTTGTGCCACGCTTTGCAGCAACAACTGCAATCAAGTGTTTGCGAATAACTGGCAATGAGTCTTTCACATCGCTGTGGAGGAATTTGGGCCCACTCTTCTTTGCAGAATTGTTTAATTCAGCCACATTGGAGGGTTTCGAGCATGAAATGTTTAAGCTCTCAATCGATTTAATCGGGACTTGATTTGGCCACTCCAAAAACCTTAAATTGAGTTTTTCTTGAGCCATCAGAGGGCAGACTTGCTGGTGTGTTTGGGATCATTGTTTTGCTACATAACCCAAGTGCGCTTGAGCTTGAGGTCACAAACTGATGGCCGGACATTCTCCTTCAGGATTTTCTGATAGAGTGCAGAATTCATGGTTCCGTTAATTATGGCAAGTCGTCCAGGTCCTGTAGCTGCAAAGCAGCCCCAGATCATCACATTACCACCACCATGTTTGACTGTTGCTATTATGTTCTTTTTATGAAATGCTGTGTTGGTTTACGCCAGATGTAACAGGACACACACCTTCCAAAAAGTTCAACTTTTGTCTCATCGGGTCCACAGAATATTTGCCCAAAAGTCTTGGGGATAATCAAGATTTTTTTGGCAAATGAGAGACGAGCCTTTGTGTTCTTTTGGTCAGCAATGACTTTTGCCTTGGAACTCTCCCATGGATGACGATTTTGCCCAGTCTCTTTCTTATTGTTGAATCATAGACACTGACCTTAATTGAGGCAAGTGAGGCCTGCAGTTCTTAGATGTTGTTCTGGGTTCTTTTATGACCTCTTGGATGAGTCGTCGTTGTGCTCTTGGGAGTGATTTTGGTTGGCCGGCAACTCCTGGGAAAGTTCACCATTGTTCCAATTTTCTCAATTTGTGGATAATGGCTCTGACCATGGTTCGCTGGAGTACCAAAGCCTTAGAAATGGCTTAATAATCTTTTCCAGACTGATGCATGTCAACTGTTTGATTCTCATCTGTTCTTGAATTTATTTAGATCACAGCATGTGTTGCTCTTTAAGCATGCTTCAATTTGTCAGACAGGTTCTATTTAAGTGGTTTCTTGATTCAACAGGTCTGGCAGTAAGCAGGCCTGCGTGTGGCTAGTGAAATTTAACTCAGCTTTTCTAAAATAATGTGGTTAATTGCAATTCTTTCATGATTTAACAGGAGGGGGCAATTAACTTTCACGTAGGGCCACGTAGGTTTGGACAGCTTTTTAATCTTAATAAATTAAATCATCATTTAAAAACTGCAATTTGTATTTAATTGCATTATCTTTGTGTAATATTTAATTTTGTTTGATGATCTGAAACATTAAAGGGTGACAAACATGCAAAAAAAAATAAGAAATCAGGAAGGGGGGCCAAAACTTTTTCACACCACTGTACAGTCATGTGAAAAAGAAAGGACACCCTATTGAATTCCATGGTTGATCTGCCTATCTCTTTCCCGGCCAGACTAATAACATCTCTCTCGCACTTCCTGTCCTCCAGTATTAAGATGGTGTTGATTGTGGACAGTGGAGACACTTTCAAGACAGGTACTTCATGTTGACTCAGGTCCCATGCAGTCTGATCTGCGGCCCTCCTTCAGGTGTGTGTGGATTCGCCATCTCTTCCAAGTGTAATACTACAGCCGCTACCCACAGAAACCATCTCACAACCACACACACACAGCCAGCCAAAGGGCCTATGAAACACCCTCGTTCACACAATGTGTCAATCTATATCCGAGGCATACATCGATCCAACGGATCTTTATACAGGTCCCCAACACGTATTTGGGTTCTTAGGTCACACTTAAATATGTCTGAATGTAATTGTAATAGACACACAACATCAAACTATGATGCTAGATCTTTTATCACCAAATGTAATTTTTGTGCTTCTTAATCTTGTTTTTTTTTTTTATGGAATGCCACTTTTTTATGTTTATGTAACCTCTAGGCATTCCAAGATGTAGATGAGTTGGTTTCTTAATGGGAACAGATTTGGAGAAATTTAGCGTTCATCCTGATAAGCAATGAATCCTCTGCATGGGTGCCGGCATAATGAGAGTCCAAACAGCTGATAAAAACATCACAATAATGCACACCACTCCAGTCCATCAGTTAATGTCCTGTGAAGTGAAAAGCTGCGTGTTTGTAAGAAACAAATCCATCATTAAAACTTTCTAACTTTAAACCATTGCTTCCAGTTGAAATACGAGTGCATAATCCATATTATTGTCCTCTCACATCAAAATCCACAAAATATTTGTTTAGAACTGTTTTCGCTTTTAAACGCTGCTTGATCTGTGCATATTTCTCTCCTGATTCAGACGAGACGACTTTTTCACTGAAATGCAATATAATGGATAGAGGATTTGTATTTTATTTGGTTTGATGTTAAATATAACTGGTGGACTGGAGTGGTGTGGATTATTGTGATGTTTTTATCAGCTGTTTGGACTCTCATTCTGACGGCACCCATTCACTGCAGAGCATGCACTGGTGAGCAAGTGATGTAATGCTACATTTCTCCAAATCTGTTCTGATGATGAAACAAACTCATCTACATATTGGATTGCCTGAGGGTGAGTAAATTTTCAGCAATTTTTCATTTTTGGTTGAACTATTCCTTGACGTGTTCTGATTTTTTTGGTGCCACTGTATAAATATACATTGAACCAACCTTTACATGCAATATCATAAAGATATGCAGTTTTATTTACACATGTGCAATGTGCATACATTACATGCTAGCCCACGATAATCATTATGCTTATGAAAGCATTTGCCTTACAGACTCTCAGAATGACCTGAAATGTATCTAACATCAGATGGATGAATGTAAAAGCTTTTGTTATAAGAGATTAAAACAGTTTTATTTGGAGAAGTCTGGTTTTACCTCAGTAGCCTGCTGTAGTGAAGAGCACAGGAACAGCCCTGAGTCTTTATGAACCAAAAAAAAAAAAACACCGTCTCTCCTTTTGGTATTTAGGAGACAATCCTCATACAGTTCACAAATGACTTGATGGAAGTGTCTTCCCCAAATGTTATTTTTGGAGATATGTATAGCAATCCAAGTTCATTTACATGCAATCATTTCAGTTAGTATGACAAAATACTAAATCACTGGATTCATATACTGACTTTGATCTCTTAAAGAAAGTTTGACTTAAAATACAGTATTTGCATCATATTTGGCATTAATTAAAAGATTTATGACTTGAAGGCCATCCAGTCAACCATCAGTACTGAATATGACAATACACTGCAAATAAATCACTTTCTTCAACAGTATTTGTCATTTTCCAGTAAAAAAGTTTTATGTATCTCATAAAAGTTTATATATCTTTATTATTATTATTATTATTATAAAACATCATGTTGTAGTTATCTAAAGATTGATGTAGGGGTTACTTTTTTATTTTATTGGACCAAAGACAATTACTTTGTAGAAAACAATGTTACCTAAAAAATCCTTAAAAAGGAACGTTACATACAGCAAAGACTTTTATTTTTTCAGAAAATAAATCCTGAATATTTATCATTTATATTTTAAATGATACATGTTATCACGTTTTGGCTTATGCTTAAAGAGGATGCTGTTTTAAATCTTTTTTTCCCCCCAAATGTTGGAGAATATATTTTTTCACATATATATTTTTAAATTTACTTTTTACATTTAATTATCTTTATTACACTGTTTAACCTTTTGTTTTCTGGAAAATATGACAAATACTTTTTTTAGAAAATGATTATTTGCTGATTAATACTGGTCCAGTACATATAAGTCTGGGATGTCACATGCCAGTGAATGTTATGAGTGAGGTGCTGCTTATCAATATGTTAGATATGGAATTGTGCTGGGATTGTTTAACGAGGAACAGTTTGACACAATTGATGGCATTTGATGATAGATTTGATATGACAAGATATGACTTTCTTTTTATCTAGATCATATAAAAGGCTGATAAAAGGACTGATCCTATAAAACCTCAGATAAAACTCTCCCCTTTTAGATTAGAAAGACAAGAGGGTTATCTTTTAAAGGACAACAATTTTTTATTACTAACTCTATTTATTTCTGTTTTCTTATTCTATCTTTTTTTTTACCTTCTATTCTGAGTTATCATGTATTTGACTTCATTTAAATATTGCTTCTCTTTGTGCTGTATTTTGATAAAATAACTGCTTTATATGATTTTTGTTTTTATCTATATTGCCATTATTTTAAACTATCTTCGGTTGAATGTTTTTGCCATTGAATGCACCTGATGTACACTCTGGTTCCCATGACGATATATAGGTTTACTCTATTCCTGCACTCCATACAGTATTGATACTCGCAGTTATTGAGTGCTATTTTTGTTTACTGTCTGTCTAGCCAAATGTTCTGTTCATGTTAAATTGGATACCTTTGGTTACATATTGTCAATGCTACTTTTTATAGCAAGTTTTGTTAATAAACATTTTTTAAAAATATGTATGCTATTGCTGTCATTTATTTATAGATGATATATATATTTTTTTAATAGATGGTTAGAATTTCAGTGATTTATTAAAAGTCGTTTAGAATGTTTTACAGTACGGTTCCCACAGAGATGCTTATCAAATAAATGTAGCGTCAGATATTCAAATTCATAGAATGTATGAATAATAATCACATGTACCAAACAACTCTACTGGTTTTGTGATCCCCAATAAGGCGAATTACCAAAGAAAAAGGGGTTGACCTTTGACCATTATTGCTCTGTAGTCGGTCTTGAAGTCTCAGGCTTGGACTGGTCTAATATTACAGGCATTGAACAATTGATTAAACTAGAAACCTGAGAGTGCATCACAGCTGGGTCATCATGCAGGTGTGTACTTGCAGCACACATGGTCTATCATGCCTTCCATGGCACAGTGCTATCAGTGGAATCTAAGAAGAATTATATTTACACAACAATCTGACCCTTCGTCACACATATTTAATCACTTTAGGACTAGATGTTCCGGGACACAATACTGCACCTATGCAGGTTGTGAAATAGTAATACCATGTAATGACTGATTACTCTATTGGTATACAGGTATATTAATGGACGTAGTCAGATACCCTTGTACAATGTCTAAAGACTACAGTATGGTAATACAAAGGTACTTTACTCTGTTTTTAGTAGTGATGAAATGATTTTTGACTTAGGGGTTGAGGTAATCCATCGGTTTAGATGGAAAACAGAAAAAAAAAGTAGGGGACTGGTGAGGACCACTGTTCCTGTCTTATGAATCTCTTTTCTTAATCCTCATAATATTTAGCTTACAATCAGCACTCCGATTGAAACTAAGAAACTTTATTATTTTTAAAGGGTATTTACTGTTTACTACACCGGCAGATCATGAGACCCTGGCATCTAAAAGCAGAGCATATACAGAAAACGTGCTGTAAATGTTGTTTACAAACATAGTTATTGCAAATCAGTATTAGGGCGCTAATATAAAGTTTACTAGCCTGTTTTGAACAGTGTAACCCTATATTGCTTGACACCAGAGAAATGGCTCATTTTTTACCGTAAAGGGAATACAAATAAATGGCAATCTCACAGGCATACAGCTTTCCACAGGTGGAGCTCATGACCAGGAACTCCAGCTTAATGAAAAATTCCGTCATCAGTCACCCTCATACCACTCCAAACCCATATGATTGCCTTTCTTCAGTGGAACACAAAAGGAAATATTTAACCGAATGTCCATGCTGCTCATTTCCATACAATGGAAGTGAATGGGGACAGAGGCGCTGAGCTCTCAAATCTCTTTAGAACGGCTGCCACATGTCAAATAGCCAGCTAGTAAGAGCTATGCAGGTAAACCTCACTTCCCTGGCTTCAAGAGGCTTGCTAGTTTTTAGTGTCCTTGTTAGTGCACCTATCACCCATGCCAGTTGATAGACCAGTTTTATTGGTGTCGTTACCCGGATGGGATTAAATGTGCAACATAGGCCAGCAAGTAAGAGCTGTGTAGGTAAACCTCACTCCCAAGAGGTGCATCAATGGCTGCTGGTTTTAAAGTCCCTGTTAGCTTGCCCTCCTCCAGTGCCAGTTGATGCTTGTTTGAATCCCTCTCACGCATGATGTGAGTAGGACCAGTTATATTGGTGCCGTGACCCAGATGGGAGTGAAGATTAGGGGGGTGAGTGTAACAGAGGCCAGCTGGTAAGAGCTGTGCAGGTAAACCTCACTCCTGGAGGACTCTATTTTTGTCTTTTTAAATTGACACAACCCATATATATATATATATATATAGGTCGCGTCAATTTAAAAAGACCAGACCAGACCACAGACCAGTCTGTGGCGCATCTATCTATTCTTTTATATAGCCTATATATATATATATATATAATATATAGGCTAGATAAAGCGATAGATAGATGCGCCACAGACTGGTCTTGAGTCCCACAGAGGAGCTCTGGAAGGATCAGGCACTATTCAAGAACCAAATCACTATCAGTGCTTCTGAAATTAGTGAGGGTTTTAGCCTATGTGCACATCTATTTTGACATATCATATTTTGTCCAGTCCATTAATATGATTATCACTATGTCAGACATTGCACCTCCGAAACTTTGCAGCATTTACGCCACATTGGTCCTCTTAGCAGCATGAAAAACAAAACTTTTATTCAAATTCTGAATGGACTATATGTAGCCAAGAAAGCGTGCAAAGAGCGCTCCCTTCATAATCACTACAAAACTGTCACTCATTTAAGTTTATCGCAATGTAAGAAAATTCCGCTATAATCAATGAATCTCTCTACATAGCACAATTAGCCTAATTGCTTATTTACATTGTGTCTACACTTTGTTCATTATAATGAGAGGAATTGCGAGTTTGCAGAACTCAGGACTGAACAAAAACTGGCATTTTGAGCGGTGAGTGGACTCTGACTAACTGAAACGCATCTGATTGGCCATTTCGCCCCAGAAATCAACATATCTGTAATATGCAGTGGTGGACGAAGTAAACAAATCAAGCACTTGAGTAAAACTACAGATACGGATTATAAAATATTACTCCAGTAAAAGTAAAAGTACTCCTTTTTCAATTTTACTCGAGTGAAAGTACAAAAGTACTTGATTCTTTATGTACTTAAGTAAAAAAGTACTGATAGATAGATTTATTTTGCAATTTTATATAGGCTACTTACCGTAATTTAACTTGGTATTAGCACATATTTTTTATAATCCTACTGCTCAAAATACGTGGGATTTTCCCAAAATAACCACTATATTGAGTCAAGATATATTTTTGTTGTTGATGTGGACTACGTTGACGAGAGTGATGTAATGTTCACTGTGAAGCTTACACTGTGAAGTAGTACCTGAGAGAAAACAGATTTGACCATCTGATTTTCACCATTAAGAAAAAAAGTGTTTTAAAGCTTGCTGTTTTGCAGAACATCACAGTTATATATGACATGAGAATAAAGCCTGAAGTTAGGAAGAACATTTTAAAGAAAATATAATTATATTTTATAATGAATTTTTTCTTCTCAAACCTTGTCTATGGTGTAAAAACACCCCTGGCAAAATCAAAAAATGTTCGGGGGGTTTTTAACTAAAATAGAGACACCGATAGTGCTGTGTCTGCATGCAAGCATTTCAGTGGGCTTAACTGATCACCATTGACAGAGATTTATGGTCACGAACAATGTGACATAGTAAGTTACTTTTCGCAGCATCAGTCGATAGCCGAGCGTGTGGTTCTTACTTGTGCATTCAGTTCTGGAGACTCGCATAACGGGTCATTTGAAATCAGTGAGTGTCAACTCGGAACAGACTGCAGCGTCATTCTAATTCGTCAAATGCATCGTTTTGTGCGAGTGTGAACGATTAAAAGGTGAATCGGTTGTGTCAGGAAATCCGACACCGCTTCTGCGTCTCGGAGCACGGGATATATTATAAGGAGTAACGATAAGCTTTATGAAATGTAGTGAAGTAAAAAGTACGATCTTATGCTTTGGAATGTAGTGAAGTAAAAGTAAAAGTTACTCAAAATAAAACGACTCCAGTAAAGTACAGATACTTGAAAAATGTACTTAAGTACAGTAACGAATTAAAACTACTCCCTTACTGTCCACCACTTCTTAATATGTTGTGCGTGGATACAATATTCAATGCTGCAAACAGAGGCAAACACAAATACACATTGGATTCGTCGTGATGCAGCTGCCGCTACTTAGTTTTTTTATGTTTATTTTGTTATTAAAGTTAAATTTGCCGATTCCCACTTCCTTCTTCCCTGAGTCTTGAGCATTTGTTACATACATACATTTTCCTTAAATGATCCTGGCGACCCATTTTTTTTTTTTTTAAGACCCAAGGGTCGCGACCCAGGGTTTGAAAACCACTGCGTTAAGGGCCTTGTTAGTGTGCTCTCCTCTGAATCCCTCTCAGTGCGGTGCCTGTAAAGCTAGTAAGACCTGCACAGGTAAACCTCACTCCCCTGGCCTCAAGATATTTTCATAGTGTCCTTGTTAAAGCACCCGCCTACCATACTGTTACATTGGTGCCATGACCCGAATGAGAGTGAAGTTTAGCGAGTGAGTGTAACAGGGGCCAGCTAGTAAGAGCTATGCAGGTTAACCTCACTCTCCTGGCCTCAAGAAGCATGTTAAGGGTTGCTGGTTTTAGCATCTTTGTTAGTGCCACCTCTCTTTGTCAGTGGCGCAATAGGACCAGTTACATTGGTGTCGTGACCCGAATGGGAGAGTTTTGACAGTGTATTGAGGCAAGCTGTTAGATAGTTGTGCAGATCAACCTCACAGCCCTGGCCTCAAGTGGTGTGTTAAGGTTTGCTGGTTTTAGCATCCTTGTTAGCATGCCCACCACCCATGCCAGTTAACACTGGTTCGAATTCTTCTTTGAACTGTGCAAGTAGGACTAGTTACATTGGTGCCGTGACACAGATCGGAGTGAGGTTTAGGCAGTAAGTGTAACGGAGGCCAGGTGTTAGATAGCTGTGCAGGTATATCTCACTCTCCAAACCTCGATTGACGCTGGCTCGAATCTCACTTGGAGCGGTGTAGTACAATATGCTGTATGAGGGGAAGAATAAGCAAATATCTTATATTTTGCATCATTTTCTTACACAAAGTTACCTTATGGCCTTGGGAAGCTTTGAATATAATACTATGAGTCACACGGACGGACGACTTTTTAAAAATGTTTTTGGAGTTTATAGATCCAGACTCCATTCACTTTCTTTATATGGAAACAATTAGCATTCTGCTAAACATTTCCATTTGTGTGTTCCATGGAAGAAGAAAGTCATACATTCGGAACAACATAAGGGTTAGTAAATCACAGAACATTCATTTTATGGTGAACAAACACTTTCAATAATTGTGCTTTGGACATACAGACCTTTCCATTTTAATGTCCTAACAATGACTATTATTGTTAAGACACCTGATTATACAGGTACTATTTATGGCCGCTCACCTGTAGCTCATCTTTGTACATGGTTGTAGGATTACAGTCAGCTGTTTGCATTATGACTTTAGTGATCTCCTGACCTGTGGAGCTCCTTGACTTGCCACAGCCACAGATCTGCGGTGATGCACACTGACTACGGTGGTCTCTGTGATTCTATGTATTGAACTGTCAGTGTCCTGTGAATCCTCACTGTTTTGGGACTTGGTGCTGTCTTGTGAATCGGGCTTGTGCCGTGTGGCCCGACACTGTTCCTCTTTAAGCTCCAGGTAGGACCGTGAAAAAGTGTGAAATATGGATGTGACTGGGAATGCCATGAGCAGGATTCCACTCAGGATGCTGCTGAGCGCCACCACCTGGCCTGGAATGCTGCGTGGAACCATGTCACCATATCCAACCGTCGTCATTGAAATGACGGCCCACCAGTAGCTCCCAGGGATGCTGGTGAACTCCTGCTTGGCGCCCATCTCGCTCTCCGCCAGGAAGACCAGCGGAGAGAACAGTGCCATGGCCACACACAGGAACAGCAGGAGCAGTCCGAACTCTCGAGTACAGCGACGTACGGTCAAGCCAAGTGTCTGCAGCCCCAAAGAGTGACGTGCTAAACGCATCACGTAGAAGATCCGCAATGCTCGAAGAACTCGCAGAACCAATCCCACCTTCTCAAGGTAGTTGTTTCCTGAGCCGGCAGGACGGTCGCTCACTGACACCGAGTCCACTATCAAAGTGATGTAATAGGGCAGGATGGCCACCACGTCAATGATGTTGAGGGGTGTGCGCAAGAACATGCACTTGCTCTGCGTCTGGATGAAACGGAGCAGGAACTCCAGGGAGAACCAGCCCACACACACTGTTTCCAGCACAAAGATGTTGTAGCACCTCTGGGAGCACTCACCCTGCGAAAGAAAACATAGGTTAGTTGAGCTCAGGGTTTTAATTGATGATCAATTTATAATATTTTTCTGTGTCCTCGCTTTTAGTTTCCACCCTCTTAGTCTATTCTAACATCCGTTTAAATGGCTAAATGGCAAAAAATGAACATTCTGTTATTAAATACTGTTTCAAAACCCAGAAGATTTTCATAATTTTCAGAGCACAGACATATTAATAAAACCTGATGGATTTCTGCCCCTATATCGAAAGTCTAAATAATCAAAACTTTCAAGCACAAAAAAGGTCCATTTATTTTTGGTTGAGATCTTGTACTGACAATGTCGACTCCAGCACATCCCAAAGACTTTCAGTAGGGTTAAGCTCAGCACTCTGTGGTGGCCAATTCCTACATGAAAATTATTCCTCATGCTCACTGAACCACTATTTCACAATTTAGGTCCAATGAATCGTGAAATTGTCATCCTGGAATATGTACATGGGTTCGTCTTCCGACATAGTTGTTTAAGAAATGAAAAGCTATGCACTTGCTTAGGGTTAAAAGAATTGCAAAACATACAACATTTCAGAAATATATTGATCACTGCAATAACGATTGAATCCTAGACTCTTTCATTTTAAAAATTAGAGAATTCAAAAGCTATTGTATAACTTGAGTGACTTTTACCGTAATTACTTGACTAGCATCCACTTGAAGTCTGCAGCTTGATTTCAGATAAATACACTTGTTTCTGGGAAACTGTACTTTCTGAGTAATTCGTAATCATAAAGACAAAAACATTCATGAATGCTGAAGACAAGGTTCTTGGAGACCAGACAGATTTAATAACATTTTTAACACATTGAATATACTCTGAAGAACAGTGAAGGTCATCACTAAATTTCTGTCATGACAACTCTTGGAGGGATTTGCATGGTAATGTACATGACAATGTTAATGTATTTGGTCTTGGCGGAATAGATCTGCTACGCTACTGCGGCAGAGCAAGTACCGAGACTTCCTACTGCCAATAAATCCACAACATGCTGCTATGAGCATGTAAGAAAAACTGCTGCTACACATATAACATATATTAAATAACCCCCATAATAGCCATCCACGAATCACCTCGTAGCAGATCTTTACAGGTGGAGCTGGGGAGGTGGAGGGTTTCTGAAGCGTGCTGCAACAGCTGGCCAGCAAGGACTGGCCAAGTATTTGAATGTTGAGTAGCAAGCTCATTGGCTGCTAATACAGAAGTGAACCAATCAGCTGTGCCATGTGATAATGATGTCGTTAGGTCAGATTGAGTTAGACCTATCGGACTGCGCCATCTAGAGTCTCATGCCAGAACTCTGTATGTGTGAGAGAGAATGGAACAACAGCGAATGTGCCCAGAACTGGCCACCCACCAGTGTCAGGACAAAAAGAAACTTAAGGCAACTCTAAATGACTTTTAATTCTCAGACTGTGCATGAGGCAACAATACATACACACATAGCAATCTAGCATGAATAGAAGGCCTTAGAGAAGACAGCCTTTAACTCTAACGTTTGCCCAAATGCCAGACACAATTTAGATCAGTCTGGCTTCAGTGCTACAGTATGTGTAAAGCACACAACACAATACACTTAACACCCCCTCAGCAAAGAGCAGTGGTGGCACGCATGCTTCTATGCAGCAGGACTGAAAAACGGGGAAAAATCCTAATAACTCATTAATACGTTATTACTGACACAGATACTGCAACCTGATTAGTGGATCAGAGAGGCATTTCTGCAAGAATTCCACAGCGGACCTTTACGTCATCCTTGAGCTGTTTGACGCATAACGCTGTTCCTGAGGGGACAGACTTGTACAATCCTTCAGGTCATGTTTAATTACAAATTACTCTGGGGAAAAAATAATCAATCCACTCTGAAGCCTTGATTGAAATGTATTAATGAGCTTCATCCAGACAAATCAGTTTTTCCCGTCACGGATCTGACAGGCAGTTAGAAAAATGTCTAATTTATAAAAGATTTCATTTTCTATACAAGCCCTGCATGATCCCCAGCTTCCCCTGAAATAATCAGCTTTTTGCAAGCAGTTAATGAACTACATTAATATTTAAAGGTATAATTCAATGTGATTATTTCCTAATAATGAAAAGAGCTGAAGAAGAGAATGTTTTAGTTGTTATTTGTGGTGTTCCCAAGTTAAAGTTCATATGCAGATACTAAGCAGAATGTTCATGTTGCTTTTTTCCACACAGTGAAAGTGAATATTGATACACCGTTTACTATTTTACGAAACTAGTAAAATTCATAGTTAATGAAGCCCAAGTGCCCCTACAGGCCTATTATGTGACGTGTAGGCTGGTGAAATGGTGATGTGAAAGGACTTTATTATATTACCAATTTTGATAATTATGCAGCTTAATGAATGTCTCTTCTGCTCTGCTTCTATATAAAAATATAGAAAAGGTGTAATATTGTGAAATATTATTACAATTTAAAAGAATGTTTTTCTATTTTAATATACTTATATGGCTCTGATGCAAAGCTGAATTTTCAGCATCATTCCTCCAGTCTTCCCCGGTACCATGATCTTCAGAACCATTCTATATGCTGGATTTTACTTCTCACTCTTGGACAAAAGCTGTGTTGCTTTTTTTTGTGATTCTTTTTTGGGGTTCATTGATAAATAAAAAGTTTAAAAGAGCAGCATTCAAAATAGAGATTTTTCTAACATATAATTCTTTACTATCACTTTTGATCAATTTAACAAATCCTTGCTGAATAAAAACGAATTTATTTCAAAAATAAATAGGACCTCACAAGCTTTTGAACGGTAGTGTCCTACTTGTTACAAAAAATGATATTTTAAATAAATGCTGTTCTTTTTAACTTTTCAGAGTTAAAACAGAGTCATGTGGAAACAGTAATCCAATGTGTGTGTTTCTGATATTTCCCATTTTTCTTCACAAGCTGTGAAATGCATTTTACAGTGCGCACTGTTCAAAGATGTAATAGTTGTGTTTTTTTTATTTATCTGTAGAGTTCAGTTAAACTCGCTGGAATACTTGATTCTGGTCAACTGTCAAATATATTAATGTTAAACTGTATCATTGTCAGTTGCCCCAGGCAATCAGTTTTCAACATAGTGCAAGTTTCATGGCTCTTGTAGCACTCTGTGCTCTTTCCTCTAATATAACCAAATAATTTCAACTTAAATCAATATTTATTGTCCATACATCCATCGTCATTCGTTAGTTTAGTTAGCCTTTGCCAAGCAGAAAACACGCAGTATGTGGTCTATCATGACTGTAATATTATAGTTTTTGTTCTATTTTCAGTAACTTTGTTTTTTAATTTGTCTATATAGTTTTATTAATTTTTATTTATTAGTTTTAGTCTATTTAGTGTTAGTAATTTTAGTACTTCGTTAACTAAACAAAAAATGTGAAATGTTGCCTTGGCAACTAACTTAAATAAAATAAAAAGTTGAAGTTAGTTTGTTAGTAAACAGCGGTTTTAAATTAAAATTAAGTGGGATTGGTGTTACTATTATAGTTTTGTTACTACTTTTAATTAATTCACAAATATCCTTCGTTTTTGTATGTTACAGTTTAAAGTTGCCCTTGTAGCTTTGTTATTTGTATTGTTTTTGCTTCTTTAAAAAAATTAGTCTCATATTTTTATTTCTCTAGTTTCTATCTCAGTTTTGTGATTTTAGCGATTTTAAGTTAAGATGACCCAAAATGAGAAATGCCTTGCATTTGCACTACGTTGAAATAAAATAAAGTTTGGTTTTTTTTTTTGTATCTATTCTATTTCAATCTGCATGTTTATTTGTTTAAATAAGTGAAAATGTTCTTTGTATCGGTTTAGTACCTAGCTCATGATCAATTTAGGGCCGCGTTTATTCCTATAATATAAAAATAATGTAATATTAACCCACCGACCTTGATACAGCGTAATGATAAGGCTCGTGTTTTTTTTGTGTGTGTGTGTGTGTGTGTGTGTGTGTGTGTGTGCTGTTTGTTTCTGGTGGTTGTTTGTGTTGGCTGCCCTCCCTCGTCGTCGCTTGGGCTGTGTGTGTGTGTGGGTGTGGTGTGGGGGTGTGTGTGTGGCTGTCCCCGTCCGCCAGGGTGTGATTAGATGGGTAATGCATTTATAGTCCATTAGGTCAATTCTCTGAAATTTTTTAGACGAGGGCTTCTTTTTCCTCTTTTTCTCAGTAACACACTGATCAAATTAAAAGCAGACAATTACAGCGCCCTGATCTGATGTCTTCATCATGCAGCAGGATGGTGCATCATTCACCATGATTGATCACCTGCGCTGAGCCAGCACTTTCCTCAACAAACACACACAAAGAGACCTGTAATGCATTTCATCAGTATTACTTATCATATGTTCAGTTAATTCACTTCACTGAGCATGAGATTCACTTCACCATACCTGTCACTCTCCCCATACAGTATAAAACAGTATAAAGCATCACAACTCTATATATTAGTTTCATCAAAAACCCGGCCACACGCAGAAACTTAATCTCACGTGTTCATGAATAGGTTTATAACAAAATCAACCTACTGAGAAATGTGACTACAATGGCATGGTCAAGACATGGTCAGACCAAAAATTAAACCAAAGAAAACACCATAAATTGAAAGTTTAAATTGAGAAACAGTCCCTAAGTGGTACTGAGCTTCAGAAAGACCCAAGGCCCAAAACAACAAACAAAATCAGTCTAGAAAATAAATCAATATAATTAACCTAACAAAATAAATAAATACAATAAAAATACAAAGAACCTTACCTATCTACTCTTGACAAAAACAGAGAGAACAGATTTAAACAAAAGGGCATGTCTCTCCTACACTAACCACACATTAAGTATAAAACAGCTTTAACAAATGCTAGCAAGAATCTTTGGTCTGCCGGCTGACGCGGAGTGCATGGTCACCTCAGCTCACTTCTGGATAGCGGAAAAGGCGTTTTAAAAGGACCACCAACTGTGCATCCAATAAACACTGACAAGTGGTGCCACAATTGGCAAATCATCGACAATCTAATAATTCAAAAGACACACAAAGACAATAATAAGAACATAAAAACAATTACAAAATACAACAAAAAACACATAACGTAACACTAAATATATATCATAATATCATAAAGATAATATTTTTGCTATATAGCTGATGGGTAAACAAACGAAACAAAACAAAACAACGTCACACATTTAGGCAACATTCAACTTTACAATGAGGATCAATTTCTTTGAATGGCTGAACTGTCATTTTCTTTCTTTTTTTTAATAATAAAAAACTATTTAAATGTTTAAAACTATTTAAAAACGTTGTTGAACAAAACACAATATGAAAACATGACAAAATAATTTATACAAAGGAAATAACCAAGGATTATTATTATTGTTATTAAAATTTTTCTGTTAATGGTGTGATAAAGAAGTATCTGGGTATTGTAATAAATTAACTAAAATATTTTTGATTTGATTTGATTTGAACAATTTACTTCTCCCTCCCTCTTTTAACTCTCCTCCCCCTTTCTTTATCCATTAGTTTTCATATTCAAACAAATGGTTTCCACTGCAACATTTTTCCCCATATGTGACAACATGCCCCACATTTTAAATAAACTAAAACGTTTCGCTGGGCTTTTTTATTGTCAAGATTTTAAGATATGTGTCTTTACAAAAACGCTCCGGTTACTTATGTAACCTCGGTTCCCTGAGATAAAATATGCTAAAAAGGTAGCGTAGATTGTTACCTCACGGCTTATGGGGAAAACTCCGTTTACTCTGATACTGAAGCCTGATTTGATCACGTTCGTGTAGCTGCACGAACCAATGACGCTTCAACCTGCCAAAAAGGGTGGAGCCTCCTGCTATATAAGTTGGCCCTGAGTGCCATTTCCTCAGAATCTTGACTGAAGCGACAGTCGTCAACTTGAGTGCAGCCTTAAACATGGTGCCAGCCCTCCGCAACGTTCGTTCCCTTATCTCAGGGAACCAAGGTTATGTAAGGCCCGAAATACCCCGACAACTACAGAGTCGTTGGCGCCTCAAAGCTCAAGCATGAGCACTGACCGGATAATGCAAGCAGGTCACCGCACGATCGCTTGACCAAATCTAAAGCCAGAAATAAGGACAAAGCAACAGGGACCACACCGGTCTGTGATGGCCTGAGTACAAGCAGGCACAGGTGGATCCATACGGGAGCCCTGAGCCAATCGGGACATGGCATCTCACCTTGCAGATTTCGAAAAATAAATTGGTCAGTGGAAAGGGTGTTTTTTCCCCTAGGCGAAGAGGCCCACTTCTGCCCTCCCGAAGACAGACCAGATCATTTGAACTTTGTTGTGGGGATTAGTCTCCTCCATTCCCCCCCTCTCAGCAAGACTACTACAGAGCTTCTTCCTCTGCCGGTGGCCCCTCCTTCTCACCAGCATCGAGCGGATTCTTGAGTCAACTTTCTCCTGCTCTTTTCCATCTTCTAGCTTGCAGAAGTCCAGCGAGGAGATTGATCCTGGATTGCTGAGGAGAGAACTCTGCAACTGAAATGTCCACTCAGATAAATGAACCTTGCGATTGAGCGCCATGGGTCATGCAGCTACCGAAATTGGTGGAATTTCAATAAGGCCTGTCCAGTATTCACCTGAAGGTAAACAGGACCATTAAATTTGACGTACCGCTGCCGCCCAGTCCCATCTCCCACACAAAGGTGGCACCAAAGTAAAGCAGTAACAACGAATCAAATGTAGTTTTAATGAGAGGAAGCTATTATATTTTAGTGGATGTAAAAGCTTGGCCCCGCAGTGTTTTAATTACTGTTATTCGCAGTGTGATGCAGCGGAAACAATCACACACGCCTCTCGCTTTCCCCACGCTTTATGAAGCCTGTCAACTTCCGAATTCAAAGCGCTGCCTATTAACAGCTTCTTTGAATTTCATTTCCAAAAAAATCAAGTGAATATGCGCACAGCCTTTGCTTTTAATTTATGAATAAAGACTTTTGGCATAAATTGAACTCTGTCAGCTAGATTGTCAGTGTGTTGCTGAAAGTCGGTATTCATGTGCACTACAAGCACACTTCTTTTCACAAGGGATGCCTCGCTTGTTACTCCACCTAAATAAAAGTGGTCATCCAACCAAAATCAAGTTTTTCCAAGAATAAAAAAAAACAAAAAAAACAGTAACATCAGGATATACAGGATTCTCCCAGCAAACATAGAAAGTTCCCCTAACGGGTAAGTATTTTGGAGAGATCCGGGGGTATAAATTGTTGCAGGGTGGTTGTTTTTAAAATAACCTAAAAACAACATATACAGCACTATCCCTAATGGGTATTTTTAGGTTATTATTTTGCAACCATAAAATAACGCTCCCAGAAAGTTGCAGGGTGTTTTTTTTTTCAATAACCAAAAAATAATTTATACAGAACGTTCCCTAATGGTTATTCTTAGGTTATTTTTATAACCATGTAAACTATCTTTCCAATGAAAACGTTGCAGAGGGGTTTTGAAATAAATAAACCATATCGTAACAACAAGTATACCGCCAAACTAACAGAAACAATAAACAAAACACAACAAACGAAACACAACACAAAAAAAGCCCGAATAAGTACACCAAAAGAAAAATCATTTTAATAGCATCATAGGGCTTGCAATATCGATGCGTGGTCCATGCGCGCCCCAAGTCCATTACAGCCGGTTTCTGTGAATTAGTGTAAACTCTCCAGACACGTGTGGCTTTCCAGATGGCGGCATTTACTACACGGGCCCGAGTTCAACAACTGACAAGCTACCATATTGCGTCCTGCCGCAGGCGATTCATTGCCGATAATGAACGCAATATATCTGCATGTTTATATATTTAATATTTTTATACATACATATATATGAATATATACTTTTTTGGATGGATGGATGAACTTATAAATGACATATATGTTCAAAAATGTATACAAATACATAAACATATTTATTAGCTAAATGTATGTGCTAATATATGAAATTGGAGGAATCTATACATCATTTCTAGGCAGAGACACCAGCAAATTCTCTGTGCCCAAGCTCATCTTAGATTGTCCAAAAGAAATATGTGCTGTCGTCAGATGAGTCCAAATTTCAACTTGTTTATGGGGAAAACGAACATCAAATTGTCAGTCCCAAAGACGAAAGCAACCATCCAGACTTCAATCAGTGACAGGTGCAAAAGCAAACGTCTGTCATGGTATATGGGTGCATCAGTGCAAATGGCATGGGTGACTTGCATATGTGTGAAGGTACCATTGACGTGGAATCATATATTGGAATTCTACAGAGACATATACTGCCATCAAGATGACTTCTTTCAAGTCCATGGTTATTGGATCAGGACAATGCCAGGTCTCATTCTGCATGTGCTACAACAGCGTGGTTTCGTAGACATGTGTGGATGTGACTGACTGGCCAGCAGATCTGTCTCCTATTGAAAATGTATGGCCCATCATGAAATGAGAATAAAACAATAACGACTATGGACTGTTGAGCATCTGAAATCTTTTATCAAGTGGACCCGGGCAAAAAAATTTGCTTGCAAAACTTTAAAATGTTAAAAATTAGCATCCTTAATGCCCAGATGATTAAAATGTGTAATTAAAAGGAAAGGTGGATTTGCAAGACAAGGAGCATTACCAGGTGTAAACCAATGCCTCTGTCCCAAATTGTATAAGCTATTCAAAAGAGAGATAGGAGGTTTTGTAGCCATGACAAAAAAAAATAAAACCAAAAATAAAGAAGAGTGGGATAAACAAACACTCAAAAGGGATTTGTTGTATAGCCTACAAATAAAAAATTACGGTTGGCCAATGAAAACCTTGGATTTAAATAAAGGTTAAGGAGAATGAACAAATAACATATTCTTGATTGTATGGCATTTCACAAAACAGACACACCAGGAAAATAATGATCAACAACGCGAAGATACGTAGCATGTTCTGGATTTGGGGTTGTATTTAATTATTTACAACTGTGATTTTTACAGTGTAGGAGTGCTAAGACCAATCAAATCTGCCCACCCTTACAGTACAGTGTTATTGGTGTGTTTGGCCCCAAAATTTCAATGTTGAATCACACTCTCACAGTTCTCACAGTAAACCCATGCGACTGTCCTGATCTGCTCAGGTAGAAGCAGTTTTGTTGTGGTTGTGTAACTGTTCTCAGGATGAAACACCTTCCGTTCATCATCACCTTTTTATCTCCTTCTAAACCGGGCTACAATTTGGCAATCATCTTTGACAGTTCTCTCATATGTCTCCTGCTTTCTTTCATTCTCTCAGTCAGGGTCAAATGTTTCCAGTGCTCTCCTGTCTGAGTGTGTGGGCACGTCTGAGTGCTTCTGCTGGATTTCACTGTTCCAGAGCCCATCAGTACAATTGGCCTGTCCTATACTTGCCGACGGCTTTGATATATTAACTGTAAAGCCCTACACAGAAGAGTGACAGGAGTAATTACAGTATGTCTTCTAGCTTTAATCATATTATCAATATTTTTAATATTCATCATGCATGACTGCTTCGCCTGCGTCCTTCTGTCAACATTCATTAAGAATCACATGAGAACAAAATGTTTTGTGTGACTTTCTGTCCTCCTTTGGACATAAGAAAAATCTCTAGTCGCTCGTGTAGGGAGGGAGTCCCAGCAAAAGAGAAGTCCCCCCCAACCGGCGTGCCAGATAGACCAATCCCATAACTCAGGGTCAAGTGCTCCGTTAGAAGCTAAATAGACTGACAACTATGATATTGCTCCTTTTTGTCCAGAGCCCTAAAACTATTTTCGTTTCGGAATCCTCAGAGGGGGGAAGAATACCCGTGTATTAAGTTCTGATGAGGAAGGTGGGGATCGTGTGCCCGCGTGAGTTGTAATTTGTGCTGAAAAGAGTATAGTAGAGATACTGTTGTGAGGGGCAAAAAAGATGAACAGTGATGTAGAAAAAAATCCACACAAGTGGGATACTAAAGAGCACATAGAGGGAAGACCTAAAGAGATTAGTAAGAGAAATTATAAAGATCCAGGAAAAAAGACGCGGGAATGTTTACATGAAAAAACAACAAGATAACTACCACATGAAGAACCTAAGAATGATCTCCTGTAATGTAAATAAACACAAACCTACCAAAAAAGAGTAGAAACAACTCCCACAAAGTATACAGAGCGCACAAAAACTCATGAGTAGAAGCTCAAATGTCGAAAGACACATCTATCCAAGTGTAAAAGGGGGGGGACATCCTGACCGTGAACTGTGGTGGTGTAAATCGGAATAAACAGAATGTGGTAACAAATTCGTGAACTATGCTGGGAATCAAAGCACAAGGGTCATAGATAGGGTGTCTAGATAATTATATATATATTATATAATAATAAAAAAAAGAGGGAGTATACAGTAGGGGAGGGTCAATCACAGAAAGAAAAATGTCTGCGCAAAAAGATACAATCAAAAAAGATAGCCCGTTGACAGAGTTAATAACCCACAAAAAAAAAAATAAAAGAACTTTACACAACGGGGTAGGCAGGTGGGTAACTTAAATCGAAGAAGTACGAAGGGATAGGCGGCTTAATAAGAGATGTCTGAAAAGCATTGTATTGGACTAAAGAGACGGGCAGGCATGGGAAACGGTCAACAAGCAAAATGACGCGGCAGGTCAGGGGAGTACAAAAGGCAGCACTTTAAAGGTAAGATAAAGACAACATTAGTTAAATAGCGAATCAAGTCCCTTTCCCTGTGACTTGATCTGTTAGGCATACCTCAAAAGAAGTGTCCCTTCATTACAGCCTGACACCAGATTGAACACTAATGCGTTAAAATGGTACTTGAAAATACAAACTTTACAGTCTTCCCACGTGCACTTTTTAAAAGAGTAACGTAAGTGTGTTAAACAGTCCCCCTTCAAGTATCCCTTTACTCACTTAAGTGCCTTTGTATTGCAGTAATAGGAGCTGCAAGGACACTTTTGGTAAAGACATGGGTACACTTGATTGGAAGGGGCCTGTTACAGGGGAGGTATCCATCTAGGACTGAGTAAGATTAAGGGGTAACTACAAATGCACTTACAGAATGGTTGGATGGAGGGGGTTGGGCTTAGGGTTACTTGCATGTAATTATGCATAATTAATTGTTATTATAATAGTAAATACATGTAATGTGTAACATGGACACCTTAAAATAAAGTGTTACCAAATATAAAAAAGATTTGAAGTGCACTCCAAGTGCACATTTAGTACAAATTAAGTGCACTTCTTTTTCACAAGGGCATTCTTTTTCAAAACATGGCATTTATCATTGTCTCCTGTGCGAGAGAAGCTATTTACGGGACTCATCTAGTGTTTTCTCTCTTCAGTCTGTCTCCGAGTCGCTCAACTAATTCTCTAATTGAGGCATTTTAGTGCATCACAAACTCATTACAGATAACAGCAGGTTTCCTCAGAGGCCACAGATAATGTGTCTAGTGTGATAATGTAATTGTTTGCTGTTGTATAATGAATGAATTGAGAGCTTGGTCAGGCTTTGAGTTGGGTTTGTACACTTATTGTGACATTAGCGTAGGTAATTAAGCATATGAGGCTATAGTCTCTGCCAATGAACTATCCATCAATTTGTTACAAGGTTGCTACAGTAAGCTCTTCTGAGAAAGGACCAGTGCTGAATTTGTCATAGGTTTGCAAGGTTTACGGCATCGAATCTTTCAAAGATACTTTCAAAGACCTTTGGTCCCGGTACTAGTGTAGTAAAGAGAAGTACACTTTAGCATACTTTTAAAAAGACTACTACTGGAAACTCAGAAGTGAAGACCAGGAGAGTCGTGGGTATCTTTAGCAGGATTCTTTATTGAGAACATGCTGTGTGGTGCTGCAGTCATCAAAAGTCTAACTAAGGCAGTGATAAATTGTAGGTTATATACATTTAGGGGGCAGTGTTTAGAAATGGAGACAAAGTACCAGGGTGACGACCTTAAACAAAGAATGCAAATGAAGTATTCAGGTATAGCGACCTGCCCCATTTCACCAGTCCTAATCCAATCAGTCAAAGACTGGAGCAGAGGCACCAAGAGCCATTACAGACAAAAGGCGAGAGTCAGTAATCTGGCTCATTTGACTTACAATAAAGAGAACAGTCACTGCCAGGAACCTCTTGCTACAGACTTTCACCAAATCGTTCATCTGATGTCATCATCTTTACCATAAATGCTAAATTACATGTATTTCACCTTTAGTATTTTTTTTCAGGTGATGGTATGTCGGGACATCGGATCAGCAGATCTAAAACAGATTCTTAAATTTGTAATCCCACACTACTTAATATGGAAATGATATACTTTCAAAGAATATACTTAAGTGTGAACTGAATGTAATGGTTTTGGACACCTAATGGCATGTTAATGCTTTTGGACCAACTTAGCCAACTTAAATAGGACTTAATTAATTAATTAATTTGAAATTACACATTTGTAATGGAATCACGTTTTGCCGATTTTTACTACATTTAAGTAATTAAAATGGTTTTTAACTTGATATGTAATTATATTTGGAATAACACTACAATTAAAATTGTTATCAAGTACTTTACATGTGCTTTAGTGTGTTATTCAACACATCAAAATAAGTGTATTTCTTAAGTACAGCAATACATATTAAAACAAAATGCTTTAAATTTTACTTTAAAATCTTAAAAAAAAACTCATATTCACAAAATGTTCATGGCCCCAAGAATATTTTGTTGAATTAATATCTGAACATACAATATATCAAAAGAAAGAATGGAGCCTCTGCTTTTAAATAACATCAAAATGTTTTATTCTAGCTTCATGCATTATTTTTTATCAACACTTGAATTTCATAAAAACAGCAATATTTTGAACAAAAAGCTGAGAAAATTCGTGTCCAGTCCTAAACCACTTTCTGGTCGACATTTCATTCGGTAATGTTCGGCAGTTTTGTTTTATATCTTGTTTAATGTTTAAAAATTGTGTTATTTTACATATGCATCTTGCTTGCATACGCGATCACTTGTTTCTGCTTTTTCTTCGCGTGTTTGATCCAGACATTCAGTACTCTTTCCGAAGATGCGTAATAGTGCCTCCTATAAAAGTGAAAACCCGGAAAGCCGGAAAATTCCATCAGTGGTGGAGAAGGATTTAATTTGAAATGATTGCAAAGTGCACTTTTTTCTGCATAAGTACAGTTTTTCTTAAAATATATACTGTTAAGATTTGAAGTATTCTACAAGTGTATACTGAATACAAAAATAGCACACATCTTTTTCACAAGGGTATGTTCTTTTGCTTTTGAAACTCACAGAACAGTGGCCAATTCCATCAAAAATACACAATCCAATGGCCTGTAAACACAAAGATGCAGTACTTATTTTAAAAACAACTCTGTACAATTTGCCTCTCATTCAGACCTCACAGGTTAATAAGAGACAAGTGTGTGTGTGTGTGTGTGTCCCATGCTTATGATCTTTAGGTGATTGTTGCTGTATATGCATGTGTCCGCATGGATATGCAAATGTCTGTTTCAGTGTGTGTGTTTGTGTGTGAGGTTTCAAAGAAATGAGCGAAGTGTGAAGTGCCTTGCTTCACCAGGATTGATTGTCTCTTTGAAGATAAAGAGCTCCCTGGATTCCTCCTGCTGTTCTTCAGTGTGGCCCTTTGATTGTAGAAGACACCTCACTCTCTCTTTCTCTGCTTTAATCTCTGCCATCTTTATTGATGTCATGCGGAGGGCTGTGCTCCAGTACACAAACACTCCTTAGTCTGAACTCTGAAAGGTTGAAAAATGCCATAACAGGCCCTGGGCACAGGTGTATTGTTGTGGTTGTTGGGTTTTCCCTTAAAATCGAATTACATCTGATGTTAGTATTATCACTAACAGTCAAGGGGTTTCAGATGTTTGGTCGGGGATAAAAGTAGTGCCAGTTAAGAGCGAGTCATGAACGCAGCTGTTCCCCAGAGTGAAAGGGCCGGTAGATAAACTTCGATCTGCCTTAGCCAAGTCAAATTGTTTTGGAAAGACGGTACAACATGGCAACCGCTGATTGGTCCCTCTGCAGCCAATGACATTGCTTGCTGAACTTTTAAATAGACTGGCTCAGTGTTTTCTGTAAGATGGTCCTTTTTAATGGCAAATTATCAGAGTGCCTTTGAGGAACCCCCACGGTCCTCCAGCCACCAAGATCAATAAAAACTAACAATAAAAGACTAAAAACTAAAAGGGAGAGATCTTGCTTGAAAAGCAAAAAAAATTTAATTTTAGTGGTTAGACTATTGCTTAGAAACAGCATCTGTTATAGTGTCCTATGGTAGTATCTATTCGTACCATGCTTGCTCAGCAAAAGCAGTGCATGGCGAAGATAAGCCAAAAAAAAAAGATAGGGTCACCGTAACCAAGTTATAATCCAGCAACAACTGCCGAAAACTAAATTCAGAGAGTATAAGAATAGCCAGGGGAGTTGAATTGAACTGGGTTGTTAATGTACATGTCTTAGGGCTGAGTCAGCAAATTTAAAAGGGATACTTTGGATTGAAAGATCACAGGAGAGTGGGACGGTGGCAATATAAGACATTCGTACTCGATTGGTCATGTGGTTAATGGGATTGAAGGGAGTTAAACTGGTCGGAAACAACCCCGGGGGGATTTGGTTACCACCAAAAGCAGAGAAAAGTTGACTGGGGGTGAAATGTGTGTCGACTTTTGCTTACCTCTCCTTTGTTGTGTTTCGAGCTAAGTATAGCAAAAAGAATTCAATAGCATACTAACAAAAACAGCAGAAAAGAAAGCAGATCAGACCACTAAATGCACTGCTACAAGCCGGAACAAAAATTATAAACCAACAAGGTGTACAAAGCAGAGAATGACAGAGTATAAATTAATGTTAAAATCCTTTAGACAAATTCCTCAAAACAAAAAGGTCCAAAATTTTTTTGGTCCCCATTCGTACCGAACCCGAAGAGACCCGATAATGTGCTACACTGAACCGACCCGGAACTGTCTATTATTTTGAAAGTTGGACCCGGGTCTGTGCAGAACCGAGAAATGTCAAAAATATACTACCCGGAACCAACACGGACCGTCAATTATTTGAAAGATGAACCCGAACCCGACTGGGAAGACACAGACCCGACTGGACCCAATCGGCACATATTCCACAGCAAATTGAAAAAAGTCAATAAACAAGTTAATCACATCTGTTTGCCTCAATAAACGTCACTTATCCCTGGTTTTGGTTGCGCTGGTTGTGTTTTATGAAGCGTTTTGAAGCTCCGGTCCAAGTTAAATTCTTTATCGTCTATTTATTTTATCTTAAAATACATTTTATTACACATCATATTCTTTTCTTATAGCGTGTGATTAGCCCACCCATAAATCGCGTGTTTTTTATCATGCGCCAGCTCGCAAGGCCTCGGCGGCTCGCCCCAGCTGTACTTGTGTGCTCGCATGGCAGTAACATAATAAACGAGGAATAATCAGCAGTCAATCCAGATATGTCAAGAAAAACATTAAAAACAAGGGTCTTACCATAACCCCATTAAAAAAACTCACCCAATGTCCTGACGCGGTTGGCCCACGATCCCGCAAAAGACAATATAACCCAGGTGATGTGTCCTACAACGGGAATTGCGCGCGGCGCCATGCGAATATGACTGAATCCCCATCAGTAAACCTGATTCCCTCGTTCTCATTATGGATGAACTGTAACTGACACTACATTAAATGAATTTGCAACTGCGTCGCTTTGTTAGCCCTTTTGTATTGCATTGGCATGCTATGACGATTTGAATAAAAAGACAAAGGGCTATTTTGACATGGGATGTACTTTTGATACTTTTGCTGTAAAAGTGGCTCTCCGATTGACCTTTGGCTTATCATTGGCGGCTCCCATGAAACAATAGTGAAGACCACGCCCTAATCATATCCTACAAAACACATCAAGAGCACCTTGTTTATCACTATTTTTTATTTTGATTTCCCGAGTCCGCCTATTACAATATAGCCTGTTTTAGCATCACCAGTTGTGGGTTGCCTCTAACCCTCGCTTACATTTTCTTTATACCTAATACAACACATTCCATTGTTGTACTCACTTTTTACTTTTTTACTGCTTTATGATGTCCCGGATGTGTGTTCTACCTTTGAGTGCAGGTGAGGACCACGTTTCGAGCTGCTTTTCGGTGCAGGTCGAGCTGTGAAGGCACGTGAGAAGACAGATCCGCGACCTTGTGGAGAAGGCCAGGCCCCAGCTGATATCGCGGAGAGCCACACTGGAAAAACCTCCCGGGCTGATGCCACAAGTTCCGGGGTTTAAACGCCTGCTAACTCTCCCTCCCACCACCTTTACCCGTGTTTTCTCTGCACGCCCAGTGCACCCTATCCCTCCCTCCAGCGCCGGGACACCACAGACCTTGGGTGTACCAGCAGTGGAAGACGCGAGCCAGGCCCCGGGCGATGACTTATCCTTCTCTGCCGCCTCCGGTCTTCGAGATCTTCACCCGGAACCACTTAGCTGTTTCTGGAAGATCACAGCAGATACCCGCGATCCTGAAGGGCGACAAGAGCCCCGGAGCAGTCGTGCTTCACGCGGGGGTTAACGACACCAAGCTGCGGAAGACGGAGACACTGAAGAGGGACTTCAGTGAGCCTGATCGAGATGGTGCGCAGCACATCGCCCACGACGACAATCATCGTGTAAAACCCGCTTCCCACGAAAACGACGAGGACACGAAGGTCCCATTTATAACTTGTTTTGTTTTTAAAATGAAATGGTTATTGTAAGGGTGTAAAGAACAGAAAACTGCGCTTTGGTTAATAATTGAATTCTTTTTCCTGTGAGCGTCCTAGGCTTTTTTTTCGCCCTGAAATGGCGCTTACCCCAGCAAGAGTAGGAGCGGACGCCTGTCGTACAACATCTCCAGACGCTACATTCACCATCTTAACTAGTAAGTCAAATCTCAATAACGCCATGCTGAAAACCTTTTGTTCTACCCGCTCAAATAGAAGTACTTGCGCTGTCCCCCCAATCTCAGACAAGACTGTGGCTGTTCCCCCTATAGTGAGGTCAAGATCTAAATTTTTAAATGCAGGGATCAGAAACAAATCTGGATCGTGGATTTAAACCCAGAAAAATGTAAAAAGTTAATTGAACAAAAACTATTATAAGTTTTGGGCTGCTAACATTAATCAACTCACAACCCAAATCAGTTATTTGTAAAGAAATTATCACAGATATAGTTTTTGATAGTTTTTATTTAGAAAGGTTGAGCTAATAGTTTACTCTGCTTGACTGAAATTTGGCTAAAACCTAATGATTATATTGGTTTAAATGAGTCTACTCCACCAAGCAACTGTTATAAGCATAAGCCCCGTCGGATTGGTCGTGGTGGCGGTGTTGCAGCAATATATAGTGTTATTCTCAATGTTACTCAGAAGACAGTATACAGGTTTAACTCATTCAAAATACTTGTGCTTAATGTTACACTGTCAGAAATGCAAAAGAAATCTATCGTATCTCTACTGTGTATAGACCACCAGGGCCAAATACAGATTTCCTAAAAGAATTTGCAAATTTCCTCTCAGACCTATTAGTTACTGTTGATAAAGCGCTAATTATCAGAGATTTTAATATTCACGTTGATAATAAAAATTATGCATTAGGACTTGCATTTACTGACATAATAAACTCTTTTGGATTCAAGCAAAACGTCACCGGCTCCACTCATCATTTTAATCATAGGCTAGATTCAATTATATTGCATGGAATCGATCTTACTGAAATAGATAATTGTAACCGAAAAAATCAGAAAACAGGGTGGCATGGAGTTTACTGACCAGTGTTCCTGTCCGTGCATGCGGGGGCCATGAGATGGTAGTTACGAATTTAACGAGATGCTCCGCTTAGGAAGGGATACTGGGGGAGGTCGGCGTCCGTGCAGAAGGCTATTAGGAGTGTGGGGTATGTGAAATAACACATAATACCAAGACCAGATGGTACCGAAGTAAGAACAAAAAGGTGGGAGACGCGTGGTGGTAGCCGGTAGTTAACTCTCGGAACTGCGCTGTGTCCCCTAAATACACAGCGAGGCGGGGTCTGTTCTTACGCTGAAATGGAGCGAGCAAGGCAGGGGTTTGGTGTAGGCTCTCTCTCGTACGATTCCTCGAAGCCGATTCGAAGCTGTTTGCCCCCATCAAATTGAACAGGCTCTGAGGGAAGTGTGTGTGATGGTAGAAACACTTACTGCGCCATGGGTACTGTGCACAGAATACCCATTCTCTCAAGAAAGAAACTTGGAGTTCCCTTTGAGTGGGTGCCAACAATGGGTGGCGTGGGCGCACTCGAATAGGGGGCTCGCGGGGGTGAGTTTTCGATGGGGTGGGTTGTGGGGGGTGGGAAGAAGAAAAAAAAAAAAGAGTTTGGAGTAAGGCACGATTGGCGTTGAAAGAAGGGCAACAAACATGTGGGCCCAAATATAGGAGGGCAGGGCTCTAAAATCTGCCAGTGCGTATAGACAGCGGAGTAGCTCCAGTACGGCGACTCCATAGAAAGGGATACCCAAAAACAATCCAAGGTTTTTTTGTATGGTGTGTTTGGGTTATGTCCACATACAGTGGGGGGCTGATTACAACTAAGCCAGACCCACGGGAGGGGGGTGCGCGCCGTCGTAAAAGGGACCTCCATAGTTTTGTTTTAAAGATAGTGCTCGTGGGAGGTTTAGGAAGTGTCTGGGGGTTGCACTGGATAAATAGACTAACATCAAGAAATACAATACAAATGTATATTCTACGGAGTCGTAATATAACTTTAGCTGGGGGGTTGTCATGCAGGGGGCGGGCTGAGGGGGGCGGGGGACCCAAAAGATAAACTGCATTGCTTTACAACTATAGGACAGGAAGAACTAAATAAACACATCACTGAATCTAAACCAACAATATGCCTGTTAGATCCTGTACCCACTAAATTACTGAAAGACTGGTTGGTGTGTGGGTCTGACGCGTGGTTTACAGTGGGAAGAACCACTTCTTAATATTATTAACTCGTCTTTGTCTTTAGGTCACGTCCCAAAAACCATTCAAGCTGGCGGTTATTAAGCCTCTTATTAAGAAACCACAACTTGATCCTAGTGAACTGGCAAATTACAGACCGATTTCAAATCTTCCGTTTATGTATAAAATTGTAGAAAAAGTTGTGTTTGCTCAATTGTGCTCCTTCCTGCAAAAAAAATTATCTCTATGAATAATTTCAGTCAGGTTTCAGGCCCCATTATAGCACAGAAACTGCACTTGTTAAATTATAAATGACATGCTTCTTGCATCAGACCAAGTGTCATGATCTCCAGCTGGAGTGCCCACGAGCTCCTCTATAGGGCACTCCATTCGACCTTGCCCGGTTGGGGGGGTGTCGCCGCGCTAGTGGGGGGGGAATCAGAACGCCATTCCTACTCCCTTGCCCGAACTCATTCACTGCATCACTGCCTCTCATCCATCTCATCATATCAGTTTCACAAGCTGTTCCCTCAATTAGTGGACTGGGGAGTAGACTAGCACACCACCGTCGTGGTCCATCGCTGTTGGTATTGAATGTTGTATAGCTCCTTCCGTGTTTGGGGGGGGGGTTTCTAGTTTCCTCTGTTCCTTTCCTGGGTGCCTTCAGGTTTTTTTTTGAATTCCCTGGACTGTTTCGGTTTATGATGGGTTGCTGCCCTGCCCTACCATTGCCTGATTATCGTGTGAATTACTCTGTTGCCTTTGCCACCTGTCCGCCAGGGGCCGTTTGTTTGCTGGTTGTTGACCACGGCCTGTTTGACTACCGTCCTTTTAAGGTAAGCCTTGCATTGGAATTCCCCATTTGTTGCATCACGGGGCCCGGGCCCTCCGTTACACCAAGGCCCTGGCATCGTCAGGTGCTAAGTGGGTTGTATGGCTTAATACTGTGAGGCGATTAGGTGGAGTCAGATGGGGAGGGGGAGGGGAAAGGAGGTAGAACTGGGAGGGAATAAAAGAAAAAAGAGAAAGAGGACGGAATATGTTTTCGCGACGCTCCACAAATAAAAAAAAAGAAATCACCTGAACTGAACACTAAACCCTCTAGAGGGCGCGATGTGACAAGGGACGGTAGTACCGGGGGGTGTATGAGAGGCGGTCCGTGTTACGGTGGATGGGTTGGAGTGATGCTTGGCGGTAGCGTGTTCTCCGTGTGCGGGCGTGGGGGGACCACTGTTTTGTTTTATTTAACGGGGAGTCATCTCAATTAGGCACCTAAGGGAGTGGCCAACAAAGGATCTGTCCCTAGGTCCCTCGCTAGTTTCAATATTACATGTTGCCCCTTTTGTAATAGTATTTATAAAATACGGGAGTAGTTCCACTGTTAATGCTGATCATACTCAAACTATAATACTCAACAAGACAGATTAAACTTCTAAATTATCTAGCTAAAGAGTGGGTTTTAAACACTGTAAAGCTTGGATGACCAATAATTTTCCCCCTCTTATAAATTCGGATAAGACAGAGAGATTTACTATATTGGACCAAAAGACAGTAACACAAATCCTTGATTCAATTTAAAACTAGACGATTGTACTGTTACTTCCCCTCTACATCAAACTTGGTGTTAGATTAGATTTACAAAAACAGCCATTCGTCAATCCTTAGAAACTTGCCAAGGTTTACAAACATGTTTACCTTTTTTTTCTGATGCGGACAGCTCGTTTTCATGCATTCCATGCCTCTAGACCTGAACTAATTTTAATGCACCTGCGAGTGGTTTTTTGTCTTGCATCTTCAATAAATAAGCTACAGGTATTCCAAAATGCAGCTGCTAGAGTCCTTTCCAGGTCAAGAAAATATGATCATATTAACCCAATTTTACAGTCTCTTCACTGGCTACCTATTAAGTTCCATATCAATTACAAAATATTATTACTTACCTATCCTGCCCCTATGGGTTTATCCTCCTGCGTAACCTAACTCTTCTTCTAGTCTTCTACCACGCTACAATCCATCACACTCCTTAAGGTCGTAAAACTCTGGACTTTTGGTAGTAACTTGGATAGCAAAGTCCACTAAAGGAGTAGAGCTTTTTCGCATTTGGCTCCCAAACTCTGGAATAGCCTTCCTGATAACGTTCGGGGGTTCAGACACACTCTCTCTGTTTTAATCTAGATTAAAGACACATCTCTTTAACAAAGCATTCACATAATGTATCTCATACCGCTTGTACCTGCACGTTATATCTGAATTTTTCCAATTGCACATTATTATTCTTTTAGCTTTGGGTAAACAATCATTTTGCTTGGTTGGAACGCCAGCTCCTTACGTTATTATGGTTCTATGTGTTTCTCTGTTTTTTGCCCACACGGGTTGTTCACTAGGATCAAGGCGGCCCCAGGAAACAAAGTACATTTACTTGAGTATTGTACTTAGGTGCACTTTTTTAATATCTGTACTTTAGTTGAGTATTATTTTTTTCTGGGAACTTATGACTTTTAACTTCACGTACATTGAAAAGAACAAATATTGTACTTTTTCACCTCCACTACATTTCCTATCCAAGGTCCTCGAGTAAAAGTTGTACTATGTAGCAGCTTTTTGAAGTCAGTAGTGTTGATTTTTTTTCTTGGCTAAACGTGACTTTTTTCTTTTTTTCAGACAGTTTAATCATAATCCCACTTGTAGGGCTAACAATTAAGAATTTCGGCGCAGAGGCAAGAACCGAGGCTCGATTGAAAAAAGAGAAAATGAAAAGAAAGGAGAGAAAAAGAGAGTGGGGTTGACACTGACCATTTGCAAATGCAACCAGGGGGGTGCCTAGGATGTACGTATACTAAAAGGTTTAGGGATGATGGGGGTGAGTGGGTGGGGGGGGGTATAAGGGATGGATACAAGACGATATTTGGTAAGGGCACAGTATGGTGCGATGCAGTGCTGTTGCTAACCAAGTGTGGCAGTAGGAAAAGGTGATTACCATCGTCAAAGCCAACAGAGAGAAACGTTGTTGTGGTGGGGGGATCTGCGCTCTCCTAAAAGGGGTAAAGCACAAAGATGTTTGACTGAAGCAGCACTAGCACATACTGTTCTGTAATAAAAAAAAAAATTAAAAAGATACCATCAAAATACAGCTAGAGCGATTATACGTCAGATTTAAATGTTATGTTTTAATGATGTCGCCCAAATAATCTGGCTGTTTTTCCTTTTTTGTTGGTTTAAATCAGTGTGCTGTTGTAATTTTATACATCTACAGTTTTGGGAGGGTGCGGTTTGCAGAGGGGTGTTGTGGATAGTCAAAGGCAGGGGGGGGGGGGGGGGGGGGTGTGAAATTTTTTTTCTTGAGGGGGGTTTCTTAGCACCTGTTTTGGGGAGCAGGATTTTCACTGCCACTCTGTTTTCCGATAGTGGGGGTCTTAAGAGAATGGCTGACACATAGATTTTTGGCCACATCACACGGGGGTGGTCAAACGTGTGTGGAGGATCACTGACCGAGGTCCCCTGCTTTGTGTGTTTGTAGGTTATAGGGTGTTTAAATCATTTTGGGGGGTTTTTTGGTTTTTTGGAGTTCACCCCCTCAATTTTTCCATTTCTAAAGCCCCTGCTCCAAACGATCCTAACAAGCTTATCCCATGTAATCAGCATGTGTACATGGGATTGTAAGTTGCTTCAGAAGTATTGTAAGTACTACGTACAACAATAAAACAGTGCATTGACATAAAAAATTTAATTTACTTTTGGTACTTAAGTACTTTTAAAACCAAGTACTTCTGTAAACTGATGTACGTAATTAAGTAAACAAATCTGGTCCTCAATGAAGCCGGTAACAACTTATTGGGTTACTTGTAATGGAAGTAATGTTTCGTGAACCACCAGTAATCGGGTGTTCACCGTACTATCACTCAAGAATAGAGTTGATACTATTGTCCTGGGGCGCTGGGTACGAGGAGAGTGCCACAATCTTCAGTCCTGTCTCCAAACAAAAAAAACACAAAAACTCGGCGAAACTGAACAGTTACGGAGCACGAACCCCATCCAAGGACCTCAGATGAATGCCCCAACCCTGAACCACACCCAGAACTAACTAACCAAATGATTTTAGAGGAAATAAAGGGAAATAGGAGTTGCTATAAGTGTTTTGATTGCCATCACATCATGAATGCCTGTTAGATAGTGGGTTTTTCGTCTGTTTTTTGAGTCTCCGTCGGCCCTTTATTGGTTACCAATCAATTAATTAATTTTTTCTGTACGATTTCTGCGCGCATATGGACATAACTGGACAGTCCCACCACTTGAGGAAGCTACACTAAATTTATGAGAAAACTGAATTTGCTTGTAAATTGCTTTTCAATGATTTGTTAGCGTGAACGCGCTATCAAAAAACCTGAAAAATATGAAGTGCAATAAAATGGACAGAAAATAAACGGGGTCCGAATTTAACTGCCTTATTATATTGTGGGTAAGGTAGCTGTTTAAGTTTAGGTATGTGTAATTAAAGGGAATCTACAATATGGGTCATGCCAGAATAGGCGTTTTAATAGTGCTGTAAAAAAAAAAAAAAATAAAAAAGTAGAGACTAAGAACAGCCCCAATAAATGCTATAAATATAGGGCATGCCCAATAGCATCTAGTAAGATGTGAATTGGTCCCTAAACCAACGGTTTATAAAAACCAAATAAAAAAAAAGTTATTTTAAGAGGTTCATGATACAGTATAAAAAATAAAAGTTACTAGTAAATATTATTTAACAACATAACTACTAGGGGTCGACCGATTATCGGCCTGGCCGAGTTCGCCGCCGCTATTAGCATTGTTAAGTTATTATCGGTATCGGGCATTTTTTTCCAAAAACTGATTTCACCAATAAATAACTTAAGTTTTTGAAAACGCGCTATTTTTTCTCTCTGCAAAGCCCTGTCAGAACTCACCCCTCTGTGGACCTAAGGCAGTCCCCTCCCCACCCAACGCCGCTCTGAGGTTTGTTTGGAGTCCACGCAGTCAACGACCAACAAAGCGGATGCACTCTCACATCCGAAAGGGGGCCCGCTTGCAACTGTAGCTGGGCCTTCAGTGAATCACGCATCAGTTGTCCTCTCAAAGGTAATGTAGCAGCAGACGTTGTGCTTAATAAGTTGCATAGCTCCAAATCCACTTAAACGTTTTCACTGGAAGTTGGCCAAAAACACCTCAGATTCTCTAGGAGAGAGTGTTTGTGTGAACAATTCCCGTGATGCGAAAAAACCGCTGATTGAATCCGGGAATCCATTCCCATAAATGGGGGGAAAATTTATCTGGTTATGATGCGGAAATGTCACGGAATTTTGTCAAAGTTTGGATTAATTTAATACAAAGTATGTCCCATACAACGTTAAATAGAGTCTCAATATGGACGTCTCGGTAAATATAGCCGCAAAATACTATTCAATATGAAATCCAGCATGTTTCTCCAGTGTCCTTGCTGGTGTATGTAATGGCACAGTGGCGGTGTTTTTTGTTTTCTACACATACAAAGTGGTGGCGAGCCTACGCCTCTGATTTCGCAGCTTCTGTTGTATCACACATGAGGACATAAATACATGACAAAGCCCAAGACGCTCCTGACTCCCCCTCTAAGAGTCACCTTCAATGAGCATTTGTGACAGTTTTTTTCATTGGCAGTAAAAACTATCTTCATATAATTTTTTACATAACCTACAGAACGCGAGTTCCTCATGTGCCACCCAAGTCAAAAATATCGGGGTAGCTGTAAGGAATGATCAGACATATATTACTGGTGGTGCCAGATGATTTCAAATTACTACCCGGGAGAAAGTAGGTTTCCGTCGCCTAACGACGAGTTCCCGCCAAGTTGGAAAAAATTTAGGGTAAAGAGCATTTTAGGCACATTGTTTTGTTGTTTTCTGCCTGGTGTTCTGTGGGGGTTCTGCGATTGGAGTGTTTTTGGTAGGCACAATAATCTGATAGGTACAGGGGGGGGTATTGTTCAGAACACCAGCAACCAAACTCCTGCCCCGCCACGGCTTGCAGCCTTTCGTCAACTGACAACATAACGCTGGTCGGGGGCATCATTCCGGGGGGGGGAGATTCGGGATATTAGCAGAGAACACTGAGCAAAACTTGAATTTTGGTGCAGGATTGCGGCTATTAATAATAATTCTACTCATTCCTATTCCTACTATCCGCCGTTTCCCTTCATTTCTGCACGAACGAAAAATACTTTTATTGAACTTGGGAACTCTCATTTTTCTGTGCGCCCCAGAAGTCGCGAATAGGTATGGCCAGATTTTTAAGCTTAATTAATATTGAGTTAATACAACAGTATCAATGAAAACAAATTACGTAAGCCCTGCTTTTGCTAGCTATGTTCATCCACCCGTGAAGAAAATTGTACCAATAAAGTAAAGCTCAGCACGCTTAGCCGAACTCAAAAAGCAACAAGCGGTGTTTTCAATTCAACTGTACAAAGGATTATTGGGGCATTGCAATTTTGGGGGCAGGGGGGTTAACGAAAATGGGGAAAGGGGGGGGGGTCATCGAAAAGACAGTCCACTGCTTCATCCTGAAATGAATTAGCCATTCACACGCATAATTGAAATGAAAGATTCATGATAAAGGAGGTCTGGTATTTTTCTGCCATCTGCTGGTGATTTTCAGTTTTTCATTTAATTTTAGTTATAATTGCAAGTTCTTCTAAATAATTGTTCCATAATACTATTCATGTATAACTCAACATTGTATTATAAGAAAAAGTAGTAAAAAAAAAAACCTTTAAGTATGGTCGAACACATGAATTTTAGAATGAATAATGTAGCCGAACTCAATGACCACCACTCTGCTGCCTCATTTGCAAATGTATCCCTGAAAAATTAGCTTCCATGTACCTACAAAGCCAATTAAATTGTGAATGAGGTAGTTGAATTAATAAAAAATATTGTGCCACCATGATAAGTAAGTACAAATACCTCTTTCAATTAATACTAAGTTCTCAGGATTGGTAAACTCTTATTTGTCCCTTTTCACCACTACAACGGAGGGTGGCGGATTGTCGAATGGGGATTCAATAAATAGGAAAATTGGAATCTAAAAAAGCATTATAAACATACAAATTAAATTTAGTAAGAAGAAGGGAGGGGGGGCTGAATTTGGACAGAGTCAAAGAAAAAAAAGAAAAAATGAAATGCCATTGAAAAGAACAAAGATAAAAGAGGGGAAAATGGGTGGAACAAAAACACAAAGGCGGGCCTGTTAACTCCGTTCACCTCATATAGAAGGCTATGTATTGATCAAAAATGTTTGATTATTGGATCAGAAAGTTGGCTGAACCCTTAATTTTTTGGTTATCAGCATTATAAAGGCAAGCCTCATTAATTTACAAACAAAAAGCGGAGCTGCTGCTGAGAAATAAAGGCGCACAGGTGTGGGGTGTTCACAAAAAAAGTGACAGTTAGAAATAGTGGTCGTGGTTCATTTTTTACACAGACATAAAAGTTAGCGGGAATTGGGTCACAGTAATCGGTTATTCGGTCTACTTGAGGGTAGGTCTGTAGAAAAGGGGATCGGGAGGTATCCACCCGTGCGCGTTGAAAAACACATATCGGTCGGCCCCTAGAACTAACTATTGGGTTAAGTTTAGGATTAGGCTTTGATTTTATTATTAATTATGTCTATGGAAAAATTTCCCCATAAAAACATGTAAAAACCATGTGGGGGTGTGTGTGTGGGAAGTGTTTGGTGTGCCGCACATGCATTCCTAAAAAACTGACATTGTTTCAACCCAACTTTGGGTCAAATCTGGACTAACCCAGCCTTTTTCAGTGTGTGTGTGTGTACTCTGTGGTGTTTTGGGGGACAAAAATGTCCTTAAAAGTGACAAAACCTCTCTTCAGAGACGTCCTTAATCTCTAAATTGATTCTTAAATAATGAAAATATTGTTGATGTTTAGAAGTCTAAAGTGTGAACAAATTTTTTAGAGGTTGATTTAGTCCTATGTGTATTATAATTTAGATAACCATAGTCACTGGATGTCCCCCTGAGAAACACAGTCAAACAACGGCGCGTGGTGGGTGATTGTTGGGTGAATGGTTTGTAATGTGAAATGAGTGTGAGTGAGTGACTGAGTGTGAGTGAGTGAGTGAGTGAGTGAGTGAGTGAGTAGACATGTGTGTGTAATAGAGCAACAGCTGCCAAGCTTTTACAATAGTTCTGTGGAATATGGCTAATTTGGTATTCATGAAATCGAGCCCTGGACTTGAGATGCTGTCCCCCAGGCTGTCATGCTTGTTTCTGTCAGGAAAATATCCCCCTACAGTACACAGTCTAGCTACTGAGACAGTATCTCTCTCTCACACGAACACACACATTGCACACACAAATATCTTACACAAACATCTCATGTCTCTGAATTGTTTACAGTGAAAATGATTCACATCATCAAGCGCAGAGAGATACAGAGATGAAGGAGTACTCGTTGTTGTCAAAGGCCAAACTTGAGGGCCAGTTTGCCCAGAGGTGTTTTAAGTGGCTATACTCTAACTCAAAGACCATTATATTTGCACATTCTAAGTTTGCTGCAGGTTTGCTAGACATAAACTCTTCAAGTAAATTAATCACGGCAGTTCACTGAAATCTGAATCAAATATGATTTCCAATATAAACCTCTGTGTTTATGTCTTAAAGAGAAAATGAAAATCCAGTCATCATTTCATATCGTTTCATATTTTTATGACTTTCCTTCTTGCATAGAACTGGTTGTTGTTTTTCCAAGCAATTAATCAGTATTGGAGCTTTCAAGCTTCAAAAGGCATGCAAAAGAACCATTAAGTGTCATAAAAGTAGTCCAATCACTATATTTATATACTTTATAATATACCACTGTTAATCTTCCTCTCCAATGAGCTGTTAACTGCTGAAACCATATCATTGAGTCAGTGGGTTCACTGTGAATGAACCTTTCACAGATTTAAGCATTAAGACCAGTTTTGTGAAAGAGGGTTGGTAAATGATGACAGAATTTAAATTTTTGGGTGAACTATCCTTTTAATTGTTTATTAATTAAATTGCACGGTGCCTGGCTTCCTGTGGTGAGTGTCTATTGATGGGGCTCTGGCAACTTGCAAACTTGCTCTGAAGACTCCTGAAAATAACCATGTGCGATTCTGAGGTTGACAGAAACTATAAGAGAGTGGGACATGTCTGTTTTGCACCATCTACGTCATGAAATATGCAAAATTTCATTTCTCAGCCACACAAAAACTCTCTCCAGCTGACTGTCAGGCCATTGATGCTGCCTGGCGTGAAATTTACATTAGATAATAATTACACCAAAGAAAAATATTTTTCTTAGGTTAGATTTGTTTTCTAAGTAAATACATTATTGGAGAAACAAAATGGAATAAGATAACAAAACTGAATACTCACACTGACCGAAATAAGCATTTCAACAGTTAAGTCTCCTTAAAAAACGTTATATTAGGTGGTCCCACCAACCACGCACTAACACTAAATACCAACAACACTATGAATTTACAGTGTAACTACATGTTCTGCTAAACTCACACATTAACTGCAAATGGGTATGAGGTATGGTTAGGATTAAAGGGGTTAGAGATAAATTTGGGGGTAAGGGTAAGGTTTGAATTAGGACTATAGGGTTCAGAGTTAGGGTAGGGACACACCAAACTGACACCAAAGAGCTAACGCTGAAAAAAGCTGACTGCGCCATCGAATCGCCTGCGTCGGGGCAAAAAAAGTTGCATTAGAACACACTGGGCAGACTACAGCCAATGGCCAACTAGCGTGTATAGTCTGTCCTTGCATGAGAGAACATAACTCTCCCATACCAGCAGGTGGCAGTAATCTCTATTTGGCATTCAAACAGGGAAACCGGTGAGCTAGAACTGTGGATATACAAAGCAAGCAGCTCTTGCTTTTACCATTGTTTACACCAGCCATACTCATTACTGACAGATTGCTTTGACGTCTTGATTCCACAAAGCCATGATATTATTAAAATAATCCTCTGGTCAAATGAGGTGACAAGACAAGTGACAAGAATGACAACAAGTGTCTGTGCATTCCCTCTTTACTCCTTTGTTAGTTTGCGTTCGTCAGTTTTGTTTTTTCTTGTGCGCTCGTCACCTTGGTGTGTCCCAGGCTTTAGGTTTGGGGGTAAGGGTAAGGTTTGGATTAGGATTATAGGGTTTAGAGTTAGGTTTGGGGGTAAGGGTAAGGTTTGGATTAGGATTATAGGGTTTAGAGTTAGGTTTGGGGGTAAGGGTAAGGTTTGGATTAGGATTATAGGGTTCAGAGTTAGGTTTGGAGGTAAGGGTAAGGTTTGGATTAGGATTATAGGGTTTAGAGTTTGGTTTGGAGGTAAGGGTAAGGTTTGGATTAGGATTATAGGGTTTAGAGTTAGGTTTGGGGGTAAGGGTAAGGTTTGGATTAGGATTACAGGGTTCAGAGTTAGGTTTGGGGTCAGGGTAAGATTTGGATTAGGAATATAGGGTTCAGAGTTAGGTTTGGGGGTAAGGGTAAGGGTAAGGTTTGGATTAGGATTATAGGGTTCAGAGTTAGGTGTGGGGAATAAGGGTAAGGGTTATTAAGGATTTTATGGATTGGACTTTTGGATTGGAAGGTTTTGGGGTAAGGGTAGGTAGGGTTAGAATCATTGGCATTAGATTTAAGGGTAAGGGTCCAAAAATTCAAGACACTGTACATTCTCTACATACAAGATAATTTAGCTTTTCCCCAAATTAATTTTAAGGATATCTAGATACGTTCAACTGGAAATCAAGACAAAAATACTGATTAAGACAATGTTTCTTGCAATGTGACTAAGGCTGCCTGTCCACCAAAGCGTTTTTAGACAGCTGAAAATGCCAGGCGCTCTGCTTAAAACACCCAACTGTGAGCACTTAAGAGCGCAGCGTTTTTTCAGTTGAGATGCTGTGGTTGCTATGAAATGGAATATCCGCTGAAGTAATATGGCAGACGCATTACGAATTACAGGGGGTACAGAAAGTATTCAGACCCCCTTAAATTTTTCACTCTGTTATATTGCAGCCATTTGCTAAAATCATTTAAGTTAATTTTTTTACAGCATTAAGTCACACAGCAACCCCTCATTGACAGAAAAACACAGAATGGTTGACATTTTTGTAGATTTATTAAAAAAGAAAAACTGATATTTCACATGGTCCTAAGTATTCAGACCTTTGCTCAGTATTTAGTAGAAGCACCCTTTTGATCTAATACAGCCATGAGTCTTTTTGGGAAAGATGCAACAAGTTTTTCACACCTGGATTTGGGGATCCTCTGCCATTGCTCCTTGCAGATCCTCTCCATTTCTGTCAGGTTGGATGGTAAACGTGGTGGACAGCCATTTTTAGGTCTCTCCAGAGATGTCAATTGGGTTTAAGTCAGGGCTCTGCTTGGGCCATTCAAGAACAGTCACAGAGGTGTTGTGAAGCCACTCCTTAGTTATTTTAGCTGGGGCTTTAGGGGTTTTTCCCCCCCCCCCCCCCCCCCCCCCCTTTGTCTTGTTGGAAGGAAACCTTCGGCCCAGTCTGAGGTCCTGAGCACTTGGAGAAGGTTTTCGTCCAGGATATCCATGTACTTGGCAACATTCATCTTTCCATCGATTGCAACCAGTCGTCCTGGCCCTGCAGCTGAAAAACACCCCCACAACATGATGCTGCCACCACCATGCTTCAACGTTGGGAAGGGTATTGGACAGGTGATGAGCATTGCCTGGTTTTCTCCACACATACCGCCTAGAATTAAGGCCAAAAAGTTCTATCTGGTTCATCAGACCAGAGATCTTATTTCTCACCATCTTGGAGTCTTCAGGTGTTTTTTAGCAAACTCCATGCGGGCGTTCAGGTGTGTCTTGCGCTGAGGAGAGGCTTCCGTCGGGCACTCTGCCATAAAGCCCCGACTGGTAAAGGGCTTCAGTGATGGTTGACTTTCTACAACTTACTCCCATCTCCCAACTGCATCTCTGGAGCTCAGCCACAGTGATCTTTGGGTTATTCTTTACCTCTCTCACCAAAGCTCTTCTCCCCCGATAACTCGACGGGCCAGCTCTAGGAAGGGTTCTGGTCCCAAACGTCTTCCATTTAAGGATTATGGACGCCACTGTGCTTTTAGGAACCTTAAGTGCAGCAGAAAAATTTTTTGTAACCTTGGCCAGATCTGGGCCTTGCCACAATTCTGTTTCTGAGCTCTTCAGGCAGTTCCTTTGCCCTCATGATTCTCATTTGCTTTGACATGCACTGTGAGCTGTAAGGTCTTATATAGAAAGGTGTGTGGCTTTCCTAATCAAGTCAATCAGTATAATCAAACACAGCTGACTCAAATGAAGGTGTAGAACCATCAAGGATGATCAGAAGAAATGGACAAAACCTGAGTTAAATATGTGAGTGTCACAGCAAAGTGTCTGAATACTCAGGACCATGTGATATTTCAGTTTTTCTTAATAAATCTGCAAAAATGTCAACAATTTCTGTGTTTTTCTGTCAATATGGTGAGCTGTGTGTACATTAATGAGGAAAAAAAAATTAACTTATGATTTTAGCAAATGGCTGCAATATAACCAAGAGTGAAAAATTTAAGGGGGTCTTAATACTTTCCATACCCACTGTAAATGTTATCCAAGAATAATTTGTAATAAAATATTATGGTTAGTCTGGCATGCTTTTTGTCCATTGGTTAAAAAAAGTCAAGAAATAAATACTCGGAGACAAGCAATATTAACTTCTCCACTGTTGTTCAGTTCCGTCGTAGTACAAGCAGAGTGTGACGGTTGGGGGGTACAACCGGTGCGGTCGCATCGGGCCCCGCAGCGAATGGACCAAGGGGGGCCCCGCTCCCAACCTTGCACCAGGCCGCGCATCAGCTAAGGATGGCCCTGTTGGTCAGTATTAATCCTGCCCCTCCTCCACTGTGATTGGTCAGCTGACTAAAAAGTGGCAGTGGCGTTTATCCAAAGTTGAACATTATTCAAGCTAGTATCAAGAAAAAACTCCCGAGAGCTCAATGCTTAGCGTGATAAAGACACTCAGCGCTCAGCACGCTCCTGGTGTTTTAAAAAAAAAAAACTTTTTTGGCACTCCCATGAAAGAATGCAAATATAATATAAAGTACTTAAAGCGCACGTACTATGCACATGATACTTTGTTTGGACAACTAGTACAACTAGTTCAAACAGTAGCACAAGCCCTAGTCTGGCACGTTTAAATGTACACTCACCCTCTCCTCCTCCTCCCTCAGGTCAGGCATGGTGCTGACACACAGTGTAACTGCCGTAATGGCCACAAAGACCACCGAGAGGCAGGCGAAGATCTTCCCAGGAATCCCGGAGTGAGGGTTCTCCACCATGTCTCTGAGGCTGTGCATGCAACCATCCAGACGACCTTCCTCTGGACACTCGACACCTGGCGCCTCCTCACAGGACTGGGGCGAGGTCAGCTCAGCCTCCTCCTCCTCCAGCCGGAGTCTCTCTCGCTGCTCCTCCTGCCGAAGACGGAGCTTTCTCAAGCAACACCACTCCAGACTGGCCTCCTCCACACCCCAATACAACAGTTCCTCCTGAAAGGAGAGCGCGCACATCTCCCGCAAAAGGCGAAGCTTCCCGGCTGCCAGGAATGTGACGATGGAGCGGAAGGCGCTGGGGCTTCGGTCAAAGAAGAACTCGTTGCAATGCGCGTCATAGTCATCACACAAGTCGAGGATTTCCTCGGCATTGCTGCAGCTACGTAACTTCCCCAAACGTGTCAGTGGGAACTCCTCAAGAGTGGACCATGGTATGCGATAACGGATGCCGCCCACGTTGATGATGGCAGTGCGATCAACTAAAGCACCCTCGTCCGCTCCAGCTCCTCGATTCCGGTGCACCTCGTCCTCCTGTACGCCAGACTTGCACTGCAGTTGTACACGTTTGTAAAACACACCCTTTTTGCTGCTGATTTCATGTGGGTTCTCCAAAGGGTTAAAGTGGAAGGAGGTAAACTGATGATCGGTGCTGCCTGCTAGGAAAGCCACCTCTTGGTACATCTCTGCTGTGCGTGGCTGTGCGGGCCGTACACTTCACAGATTCACAGTCTACCAGGTCATGGTGGTCATCATGGCTGAGTTCTGAGAGATAAAAGAGGAAGATTTCAATGAAGACTTACTCTATAGTTCCCGCTCCAGGTTGCTAAGCCCAAGGGGCACAATGCAACAAAATTATCACAGAAAACAACACATTAATTAGTCCAGATATATCCAAAACACACTGGAAATCCTCCACAACACAAACAAAATGGCTCCTCTTACACTGCACATACAAGGTAAATTCACTGATTTTCAACCAGCTTTGTGTTATTAATGTCAGTAGCATATGTAAATGGACAATGTTAAGTTAATATTTAAGAGTTAATCATTTTTAAGTCTAATAACTTCATGATTGCAGATATATTTAAATACATGACATACATGTTTCAATAGAAATTACAAAAGTATGCTTGTCTGTTCACTAACAATATTTTAAAGACCAGTTATGAAATTACATATAAAGATGTCCTACTTGAGTGGGTAAAAAAGCAATCTAAAGTTCAGCTAATTCCATTTAATATACATTTAAACTTGAACATAGTTTCATTTAATTGCAATTAGCATGAAACTTAGTCTCTGAAAACATTACATTTAGTTCACACTTAAGTATATTCTTTCCGCAGTAAGTACTCTTTTTAATATTTTTATGGTGCTTTTGCTTCATTTTTGTCACCATTCATTGTAATTCGCATTGAAACTGAATTGAAAAAGTTGACTGCATCGAAGAAAAATACCATTACATTATACCTACTGTACATTATAGCCTAAATGCAATAGAATTCCATCTCTTAAAAAACTAGAAGAATTTAGCCTTTCCAATCCATCATTCCATGAGCTCTGGATTTAAAATAAGTAGCTTCAACACACTGACTGTCTCGAGGGCAAAAACACTCATCGAGAAATACGTAATGAATGCATAAAAGTTGTCAAACATCAACACTAATGCTGCAAAATTCATACTAATATATTCATTGTCTCAGTCTCCTAATGCAACATCAGATTCTCCTGACATATCTGTATATGTTTTTTAATCAGTAGTGAAAATAGGTTCTCCCATGGCTTTGAAAGTCTTAATTGCTCACGAGTCACGAGATGCAGTAAATTCATGTCACAACACAAGTTGAATCCCAAAGCGGAGGAATTAATTATGATGTTTTCTTTTCTATTCATGGATACGTTCCCAAATGAACCATGTTCTCTACACAATGGCAGAGTAAGGTCCAGTGCTCTCAAATGAGCATGGGTATAATTAGTGTGACTGCAACAGGAGATTTATGAAACAGACCTTCTCATGCCAGAAGATTCAGTTATTCTCGGTCTTACAAAGGCTAGTCAACCTTTTGTGAAATTAAAGCATAATTGATTCAAACAGCATATCTGAGCAAAATGGCATCTCTGATTTTTGTCTCTCTTGTTATGTATATTTAAGACGTCAGAAATGATGAATGAAAACTGGTGCTATCATGGTGGATGTTAATCAACTTCAAATAGCAGCAGACAGAATTTTAAATTCCAAATATTTCTATCCTAAATTGCCCTCCGATTTATATTATAAATGCAATCTCTTTTAGCATGACTTATGACGTAAGCAGCAATTATAGAAACTTTTGAGCATTATACATGATTCAGCTTCTGTCTCGTCTGAGCTTTAATTTTATTTCTTAACATGTTGCCTGAGCCCTGAGGCCTCTGACAATCCAAATGAATCACTGTCGAACTGAAACAGTGCAAAAGAAAGATGCCATGTGTTACCGCTCGATCCATGAGTCAATATATGATGCAGCATTTCCTGCATGAAGCTCATACTGCCATCATATGAGCTCACACTGCACGAAGGTGCAGTTAACATAGGTGCCAAGGCGTTTTTAAAAATGCAAATGAGCCAGACTTTTCTCTTGTTCAAAGATGACACTAGGAAGCAACATCTAACAATGATAAAATGATTGAATACAATAATTGAGTAAAAGCGGCAAGTGACAGATCTTTCCAAAATCAGGTGACTTTCATCACCTGTCAAATGAATACAATGTTTTTCCGCTACCGTTCAAGGTTTTGGATGCAGGATTTTTCAGTGTTTTTGAAAGTAGTCTCTTATCTTCACCAAGGCTGCATTTATTTGATCAAACTTACAGTAAAAACAGTAATATTGTGAAATATTATTGCAATTTAAAATAACTTTTTTTCTATTTGAACATATTTTAAAATGTAATTTATTCCTGTGATCAAAGCTGAATCAGAAATCATTCTGATATGCTGATTTGCTGCTCAAGAAACATGATTATTATTATCAATGTTGTGCTGCTTAATATTTTTGTGGAAACTGTGATACATGAAGTTTCAAAAGAACAGCATGTTCATTTGTAAATTAAGTCCATACAAACTATATAACTTCACAGAAGTGGTGTTTTTTGCCCTGAAGGAAGTGCAGAGGCAGCTGCTTTATTAAAGTGAGGTCTGTGGATTTTGGGGGGGGTAACAGAGAGGTCAAAAACACAGAGAATGTCTGAAAGAGTGTTCAAACTGCAGTGGCTTTTGAGGATCTGTCTGATCAGACAGTTATGTCTCTATAGACAAGTCTTTATCTCTCCAGACAGACTGGCATTGTATTATGTCTTCAAGTCATTCATAGATTATTGTATATATACTCCCAATCAAAAGTTTAGGATCAGTATATTTTACAGGAATAAAAGTAAGGATATGTACTGATCAAAATGACAGTAAAGACATTTAAATTGTTACAAAAGAGTTCTATTTCAAATAAATGATGTTCTTTTGAACTTTGTATTTATCATAGAATCCTGAAAAAAATCTTTCATGGTTTCCACAAAAGTATTAAGCAGCACAACTGTTTACAACACTGATAATAATCAGAAATGTTTCTTCATCAGCAAATCAGTATATCAGAATGATTTCTGAAGGATCATGTGACACTGAAGACTGGAGTAATGATGCTGAAAATTCAACTGTGATCACAGGAATAAATTACATTTTGCAATATATTCAAGTAGAAAACGCATTTTAAATTGTAATACTATTTCACAATAATACAGTTTTTACCGTACTTTTGATCAAATAAATGCTGTATGCGAGGCAATAAGCGACTTCTTTCAAAAACATTAGAAAATCTCTTAGACCCTGATCCGTTTAACAGAAAAAAATCTGCCATATTTTAACAGTACAGGACGTAAAAATAGTTATTGTTATTGAAGTGAGAAATAACAAGTCATCTTATAATTTACAGTGAAAAATTGTAAATGTACAAATATGTTTCCCCTTAGTTTTTTCTTATCAGATCTGTACATTAGGGTTTATCTTATATTGTTAATGAAATATACCTATGTTTTTTTTTTTACTGTAAATTTACGCTCAGTCCATAAAACCTAAAAACCTTGCTATAGTTTTTTTTTCTTCAGTAATGTTCTGGCAACCACTATTTTTTACTGTTTGTTTTGTTTCAAAATATATTGACATTTTGTGCAAATTCAACATCTTATATATACAAAAATTAGTAATCCACAGTTCTGCCCCCCCCCCACACAAATACCCCATTCTCCTCCACCCCTAACATCCCAAACACACAACACAAACAAGTGCAAGTAACATTAAGTGTAGTAATTAAATGATACAATAAATGTAAAAAGAAGGAAAAGAACAAAAGAAAAAATAAACAAATAAATAAAAATGGTTAATCCTCTTCTGCATCTTCAAGTGACAGATCAATAGTATCAATATAATTCAACAAAGGTTTCCATGTTTTATAAAAGGTTTTTAAAGACCCTTTTAATGAAAAACGAATTTTTAAACACAAAAGAATGTCTTTGATCCATCTATCATATGAAGGAGGGGACGCATGAGGAGAGCAGGAGAATAAGCCTGCTAGCCAGTAGTGTGGTGAAAGTGACAACATTGTGTCGTTGAAGGCAAATTTGACTTAAAAGGAATTCCGAATAGAGTCGTAAAAGGAGTGTCTGTTTGGAGTGTCTGATACGTTAAAGTTTTTTATTTTTTTCAAAAGTATAAAATATTTTAGACCAAAACTCTGTCAGTCTTGGACAAGACCAAAACATGTGAGTGTGATTTGCTGGAGATTGTCGGCATCTATTGCAAGTGTTACTTCGGTCTGGGTATATTTCGGCTAATCTGGCATTAGTGTTGTGTGCTCTTTGAAGAGTCTTGCATTACATCGAACTGTGTTGGGCAATATAGAGGAAGAATGTACAAATTTTTTTGACTGACTTTGTTTTTACATTTATTTGACAGTGCAGTAGTATATATATATAGGTCCTATTTATATTTACACATACAGATGTATTCTTGTGCATAATGCAAACATGCACACATAATGCATCCTGCACAAGAGAAGTGAAAACACTTACATTTACATTTATTCATTTGTCAAACGCTTTTATCCAAAGTGACTTACAGTTGAGGAATACAACAAGCGATGCATCATAAGATGGCAATAAACACGAGAAGTGCCCGTTATACAAGGTTTCAGTCATCGTTCAAAATAGTAAAAAGCTAGGACAGGAGGATAATAAGAGAACAGAAAAAGTGAAAGCATAGAATTTTTATTTATTTATTATTATTATTGGAGGTAGTTAGATGCTCACGGAAGGCATGAGTTTTCAGCTGTTTTTTGAAGACTGTGAGGGATCCGGCTGTTCGGATGGAGTTAGGTAGGTCATTCCACCAACATGGTTACAGTGAAAGAAAACATCCTTTAGAGTGATTTTGTGCCTCTCTGCGATGGGACCACAAGCCGCGGCTCATTTACCAACCGCAGGCTTCTGGAGGGGGTGTAGATGAATAGGAAAGAGTGGAGGTAGGAGGATGCAGAGCCCTTGGCAGTTCTGTAGGCAAGCACCAATGTCTTGAACTTGATGCGAGCCACAACTGGAAGCCAGTGCAGAGAGATAAGAAGCGGTGTGACATGGACTCTCTTGGGCTCATTGAAAACAAGATGTGCTGCTGCATTCTGAATCATTTGCAGAGGTCTGATTGCAAATGAATTTCCCTAAAGGCAAAGAGTGTAAGCGACGGTGTGGGTCAGATCTTTCCCACAACTGTTTGCTCGATTAATTACACTCTATTCATTTAGTCCTGTGGGTCTGTATTGAGATCTATCGAATCGATGGCAAAAGACCCTGCAGACTGTCATAGCAATCAGCACAGATCCATTCCAAGATGCCTGTAACATTGCTTTCCTTTTTGTGAACTTCATAACAGCACACAGGAGGCTGGAGGTCTCCGTTCAGACATATTAAAGCACAAGCCACACAAACGCTCCAGCACAGGTAGACAGACAGACAGGTCCTGTGGAGCGCTGAGAGATGAAAAGCAAGATGTTGGGCTGCCGTACAGGAGCCTGTGAGTGATGGTGCTGATGATGAGCGCTGCGGTGCTGTGTCTCTCGGGGAAGATGAAATTCAATAGTGCTGATGGGAAGATTTCAGCAATGGCACTTTGAGTTAGAGACTTATAAAGGCACTCATGAATCAATATGAGCTATTTGTGCTTGTTCTTAATAGATGGTGACGTTATTCATGCTACTGCGCTGTAAAACAAATCAGAAGACAATAAGTGCATTGTTTTTGTGCCACTCAGTTTTTTCTTTTATGTCTGCAGTGATGCTGAGTTGCGCTAAATAGCCTCCAAACAATTTAACACAACAAAACACTCATAAACTTCAAAGTAGCACGAAAAAATATATTATTTAATTTGATTTATATTAAGGTTGATATAAAAACCAAATGTTTCATATTTCAATAAATTAATATTATTGTTACAGATATTTGTGAACTAAAATTAATATTTGAAATTGATATGCATTTACATTTATGCATTTGGCATATACTTTTATTCAGATAGCCTTATATTGCATTCAAGGCGTGCAATTCAGTTCATGCATTAGCCTGGAATCGAACCCATTACCAAAGTGTTGCAAGCAACAAGGCCAGAATATGTAATATGTATAATTTAGAGAAAAAATTAAGAAAAAAAAAGATATGCACACCACACTCTGATTAAAATGTCAATTTAGACTCTACAAATGGATCCATTTCAAATAAATCTCTGCTGGATAACTGTGACAGGTTTGGGGTCTGTTTCGTTTCTAATGAAGGGGTCATTTCCCTCGGCAGCAGTAATACAGACAAAACTGTCAGTTCCTCAGGATTATTTATGAATGGATTTAATGAATGAAGTTGGACAGAAAAACCAAGGGAGTGTTGAGAAGTTTGAAGTGACATGAAAAAGTAAGTATATCCTTCTTGTTATTTTTGAACACTTTAACACACAGCAAGGGGGATTCACGTACAGTAGTACATCTATAGAAATGCCATTTGTACATGTTACTGTATGTCAGTCCCAGGTCAACAGTCAGAACCAAACAAGTACCATTCAGTAAGCTCTACTAGGCTTTGACACATATGAAACATAGTATTATTTTAAAAGTTTTTGACCGTTAAGAGCGTTAATAGCCATTGCACAAAATGCACTTTACGTCATGTGTTAGACTGAGTGTCAGGAAACCGTTGTTTCACCAGCTCATCCTAATGATAAATGTACCATTAAAACTGACCCAGATGTCATCCAATATTCAAAGGACTTGTACTATCCAATCCACCAAAATAAACATGTTAATTGGCTATTGTGTCACTTTAATAGGTTGTAATAGGAGGTCAGTGCTCTTTTCACATGCCTCAGCAGATTTTCAGATCATCTCACGCTCTCCTGTATTAAACACACACATACTTACATGTTGCTGTTGTCCATTTTTTTATTTTTTCACACTTTGAACCAACGTATCAAGTTTTTTTTCTACACTAAAAAATGCTGGGTTAAAAAGGGACAAACCCAGCTATTGGGTTGTGTTGACCCAGCGGTTGGGTTGTTTTGAACCCAATAGCTGGGTCAAAACAACCCAATAGCTGGGTCAAAACAACCCAACAGCTGGGTCAAAACAACCCAATAGCTGGGTCAAAACACCCATAGCTGTTTCAAAACCCCAACGCTGGGTCAAACAACCAATACTGGGTCAAAAAACCCAACCGCTGGTCCAACACCCACAGCTGGTTCAAACAACACCCAACCGCTGGGTCACAACAACCCAATAGCTGGGTCAAAACAACCCAATAGCTGGGTCAAAACACTCATAGCTAGGCAAAAACCCAACAGCTGGTCAAACCCCCAATAGCTGGGTCAAAACAACCCAACCCTGGGTCAAAACAACCCAATAGCTGGGTCAAAACAACCCAACCGCTGGGTCACAACAACCCAATAGCGGGTCAAAACAACACAACCCAATGCTGGGTCAAAACAACCCAACCCAATAGCGGGTCAAAAAAAAACAATAGCTGGGTTTGTCCCTTTTTAACCCAGCATTTTTTAGTGTAGAAAAAAAAAAACTGGAATCTACGCATTTCAACTTTTAATAATAGCTTACAGTCATTTACAATACAACAGACGTATATGACAATATATTCATTAAAAATTTCATGACAATCCTAGCTAGTTGAATGTACAAATAATAATCTGGTAAGCATATAATGCAATCATACGAAAATGTTATAAAGGGGTCATAAAACTCTCAGTAAGTGTTTTAACAATCATGCTTGAAGTATGCAGCTTTAAAAATCTGATGATAATCATATTGTTTTTGCATGACTGATACGACATGGATTTATTAGTGTGTTGGTAAAATGAAGCCATGTTTTTATTAAATATTGATTTTTAATTATGTAACTTTATAGTATCTATCTTGACTAACATCTTGATTTGCCCGAAATCACACTCCTATTGTCCGTGTTATAATTTCAGCTACAGAGAATCAGAAAAACAGCAGTAATGAGACGCATTAATAAAGGCTTTGTATTCAAACCCAGCGAATTTCCAAACTAGGACGCGTTTTGGAACTCAGAACGCGCGAGCGTCGGACCAGCAATAATAGGTTTGGAGTCGCACCCACTACCTGCTGCGGTTGCTATTGCGATTTTACACACAGAAACTAACAAAAAAGAGCTGCAGATACGAACTGACTCCTTCCAAACCAGCCCAAACTCAAAAAATTCACAATGAAGAGTCGACTTACCCGTTTTAAGCCCACTGGTGTTGCGCTGTCCTGCTCATTTTCAGCTTGGACATGTAAGTTGTGCTGTGATGCAGTCGCACAGTTACTTTTTTTATCCCTTTCTCCGCATTGCTGGGTGATTTTATTCCAGCTCACAGCTCCTCCACAACTGCTGAAGTTCCTCAGTCACAGTGTCAGATCCGGAGCTGCTGATGGGTGTTCCTGCTGCTCGAGTCCCCATCTCACCCTGAGCCTGTTTGCTTAGTAATAACGTCGCATTACCATGCAGAAATACAGAAATGTACTTATTAAATTGTGCTCATTATGTGCAACCCATCCTGCTGAACAGCCCAGTAGGCATGCATACATGTGAACGAGCTTCCAGCGAGTTTCAAAACATGAAATCTGTTAGTTAATAATAGTTTATTTTATTTATTTATTTTTGTCGCTCGTTTACACGTCTTGTCTCATTGGTGTAGATAGCGTGCATATGGGCGTGCTTGATTCATCAGTAAAACAGCAGCATTTATATTTTTATATTTTTTTATAGTTTATATAAAAAATAACAGAAAAAAACAGCATACATATAATAATAAACAACAATAATACAAATTTTAATATAATAACAAAACAATTAGAGAATAATATATAATACACATAATATTCAATAAATACACTGGAATATTGTCTGCAAATAATGTAAACAACTACTGTAAGCAGCTCAACTGGAAAATGTTTTTTTTAAAAATACACGTACATTCAAAAAGGTTAGGTTGCACACATTAGAAAGCATGAATGTAAGATCGAAGTCTCTCTGATATTTTTGTGTGATTCAGATCTTCTGAAGTGGACAGTCTGGCCACTGAGGGGAGACAGAGAAGTCCATTCTTTTATTACAGTGCTTGTCAATAGCATGTAATGTCCATTTCCCCCCTCTAGTTCACAGCTTTCTTTTTGTGTCAGTTATCTAAAAATCACATGAGAATATCTGTCAGGTAATATCTGAAGTGCAGTTTTACAGCAACTCACTCAGCACTTTTAATGCCAGACACTAAAGGCACAGTTAATAAATATTTGGCCTCTGCAATGCATTGAAGAAATGAAATAATGATTCCCGTGAACAGCCCAGAATGGACTGTGTATTTCTTGTTTACAGTCATGTTGCTTTCCTCTGAGAGAAATCTAAATTAACTATGTATTTGTAATTAAAGGCTGAGAGCTGATATGTGGAAAAACTTGTGCATGTCAGAAGCTTAGCGTCACACTGCTCATTATTGTTTCTGCATACCACACAAACAGTGAACATTATGTAAATCATCTGAGTTTAATGACAGAGAACTGGTTATGTATTTGACTTGTGAGGAAGAATGTTCTGTTTTTTCTTGGATGTGCAAAGTGGATGTTATGTGACTATACAAATTTTTGATGAGATTTGGATGGCCTATAAAATTTTTATTGTTTTGTATGCTAGTTTAAAGTCTTAAAAGTGACTCAACAGTCACTCTGGTAATACCTTTTGGCAAGAAATGAAGCCTGATGCTTGTTCAGAATCACTAACCATCATTTTTACGAGTATACAATGATACACATTGAAAACTAACATCACTTAAATTAATAGTTCACTCAAAAATTAAGCTTAGCTTAAAATATATTCACTCTCAGGCCACCTAAGATGTATAAAAAAGAGGGAGTTTTGTTTTTCTTCGGTACAGATTTGGAGAAATTTAGCTTTACGTCACTTGCTCACCAGTGGATCATCTGCAGTGAATGGGTGCCGTCAGAATGAGAGTCCAAACAGCTGATAAAAACATCACAATAATCCACAACACTCCAGTCCATCAGTTAATGTTTTGTGAAATGAAAATCTGTGTGTGTAAGAAACCAATCCACCATTAAGTTGTTTTAACTTTAAACAGCTTTTAACTTCACAAGACGTTAATTGATGAACTGGACTGGTGTGGATTATTGTGATGTTTTTATCAGCTGTTTGGACTCTCATTCTGACGGCACCCATTCACTGCAGAGCATCCATTGCTGAGCAAGTGATGGAATGCTACATTTCTCCAAATCTGTTCCCATGAAGAAACAAACTCATCTTGGATGGTATGAGGGTGAGTACATTTCCAGCAAATGTTCATTTTTGGGCAAACTAAACTACTCCTATAATGTACATTGACAGCATTTCTATGGGCTTTGCAACAGCTGAAATGAATTAAGCAGAAGCTGTCTTGTAAGTCTTGCAGTAACACATGTACAGTACAGGCCCAGCTGAAGTGATGTTTGGAAGCTGTACTGCACTTGCCCACACGAACACAAGTGACGCAAATGCAGTATTTTCTCCCGAGTGTTGCTCCTGAAGTCCCGTTGGCGATGGTTCCAGCTGACAGTGTCATAATGAGGAGCAATGCTGTGGGTAGGAGGGCTTCACTCATGTCAGATACACAAGCTTATGACACACGGAGAAAGCAAGTGCTATGTCCAAACATATATCTTCAATCAAGAGAGTACTGCAGGCAGACCGCATTGTGGATGACATATAGCTGTCTAAAGATCCTGGCAGAGATGACAATAGTGTACATTCATGCATGTGCCACATGTGATGTTTAGACAGCCATGCATCCAAGTAAATGTGATTACACACACGATTACACACAGAAACAGTTCTGCAGAGAGAATGTTTTGATCAACTTCTCCACTAGCTGCCGAATGGTGTTCGTGAGCGTCATGTCTCAGCGTCTGTTACCTGTAAGCACAGCGCCGTGGCATTTCTGTACTGCAGCTGAATGAAAAAGCCTTTAAAGCCTCACAGCAGATTTCATTTCTCATTCCCCAGCTTTGCAGGTTTCATGGATGAACCATTACATTTCCATAGACTGTATCGGCCTGGATTTGGCACATTGGTATTTAGTAGTGAAGGTTTAGCTGGGTAGCGCTGCCCCATTACACAAAATTTTACTTAAAAGTCACTCAAGTTAAAAACACACTTGAATGAAAGTAGATTTTCACATTTAAATGTACATACATTTTTAAAAGTAAGCAGTACTTAATATAATGTTAAAGATTCAGAGTGCACAATATATTTTCTCCTCCCCTATCAAAAAATGTTTGCTCTGGCTGGATGCGCTTAAAGGAACACGCCACTATTTTTTGAAAATAGGCTCATTTTCCAACTCCCCTAGCGTTACCAGTTTGAGTTGTACCGTTTTCGATCATTCAGCCGAAGGGGATTGGTCGAATCTCCGGGTCTTGCGGCAGCACTTTTAGCTGTAGCTTAGCATAGATCTTTGAATCTGATTAGACCGTTAGCATCTCGCTCAAAAATGACCAAAGAGTTTTGATATTACCTAGCTGGGGACTATTTTCAGGCGCTGCGTAATATCATTGCACCTGCTGCACCCATGGTAAGGCAGCAAAGCTCCTTGATTATTATATAGAAACTTTTTGGTCAATTTTTAAGTGAGATGCTAACGGTCTAATCAGATTCAATGATCTATGCTAAGCTACAGCTAAAAGTGCTATTACCAGACCCGGAGATCGGCTGAACGGATTCGAAAACGGTAAAACTCAACTGTTTAACTCTAGGGGAGCTGGAAAATTAGCCTATTTTCAAAAATAGTGGAGTGTTCCTTTAAAGCTGGAATGAAATTAAAAATTCTAAATGCATATTGCATGTCTTTCAGAACAATTCATTAGTGCACACATTTCTTTTTTTTTTTTATGTTTTGACCTTGTAATATTTAATCAAAATGTCACTGCCATGTATGCAGGATATCTTATGGGTGATGTATGCAGGTCATCAATTAGCAGCAAATTAGGAGTTTGTTGAGGCAAAAGTCATAGTTAATACAGTAGTAAGTGAGAATTGGTCCCCAAACTAAAGCGAGACCAAATTACTCATATCGTGATCTACTCACCGGAGAAACCAGATCTGCCCTAATGCTAATTCCAAGGTATATCTTTGTACCTTATTTACCCATAAAGGGTGCATATTACATAAGTGTACATATTAGTACCTAAACCACACCAATTAGTACTCATTAGTACCAAAAGTGTACATACTTAGTACCTAAATTGGTAGCTACATTATTACCTAAAGTTTACATATTATAGCCTAACTAAATGTTACATATTTGTACCTTAAAATTACATATGACATATCTTTAATTAAAATATAGGCAATTAAATATTCTCTTTTCCAAGATGGCACCAGTGTATATGGCCTGCTGTCCGTTGCCTGTTGTACTTACATATTTGTTTGTTTTAATGTGTTTTATGTTAGCCAATTTACATACAGGCAGTTGCTCTGCCCTGCAAAACATTATGGTACAGTACACTTTGATGCTTATAACTGTGATCTTCATCTCTGCTTTTTTACTTTTAGGTTACTGCAGCTGAGTTGGCCTGTGTTTACCACACTGTGAAGCACAATATCAGCTATATCAGTGCTGACTGTGCTAACAAATTACTTCACTGGACAGTCAGTCAGTGACTCAAAGATAGTGAAGAAAATGTCCTGTGGACGTACAAAAGCGGAGACCATTGTCAAAAACATCCTTGCCTCCAAGTAAGTTGCTGAAGTGGTTAATATTTTGAAGGGCTCGAAACCCATCCCATTTTCTCTTCAAGCAGATGCATCTAACAAGGGCAGTCAAACGATGTTTCCTCTGTCTATTCAGTATTTCACTCTTGAGAGTGGAGTAACCCCAAAAATGATTGACTTTGGGGAGAATTCTGATGAGTCTGCTGATGGCGTTGTGTCATGTATAGAGCAGAGTCTCGAACAACTGTCACTTACTCTATATACCAAGTGTCTGTATTTAGTGCAGACAATACAAATACTGATTATGGTGCCACAACTCAGTTTACACAAAGCTGAAGAAGAACAGCTCTCTCCTAACAGACAACTGTCATGCTCACAGTCCACAATACAGTGAAACATGCACTGGATGCTTTGTCAGTTGATGTAGAGAATATTGTTCTCAAAATCAATGCATTCTTCTCAAATTCTGCAAAAAGAAGAGAAAACCTAAAGATTTTTGTAAGTTTTGTGGTGTTGAGTTTGCTGTCCCTGAAACCTGCGATCACTCGCCTCATGCAGAACTGGATTGCTCTTAAGTTCTCCTTAATTAGTCTTGGAGATGATTGTCCAATTGAACCTGAACATGAATGCAGAAGGGCTGCACGAGGAAGGAGATTTTTAGAGGTTTATCTTATCTTCTGCAATAATATCCTCTCCCTCTCTGAAGGGGTGGTGAAGAATCTTGAAAAAGATGACACAACATCTGTTGATTTGTATGCCATCAAGAGGTCTTTCGTGGACAAGAGAAGATGAGTTCTATGGATAATTGACCAAACTGAAGCTCCAGTGTCTTCCCCCATCTGATGCAAACACTGCCAAAGAGGAGTCCAAAGCCTTCCTCAGCACTGCCATCAGGTATGTCAAGAAATGGTTTGACTTCTCTGAAGTCAAATGGCTTTTTCATCTACAACCTTTGTCTCCAGTCTGGGAAACTTACCTTTGGTGATATGGAGAATGTTGCAGAGACACTTAACCTCATTCAAAAGCTACAAATCGACATGGATGCACTTTACAATGTGTGTGTCACTGCCAACTTCATTTTGGAGAAGCTGAGAGAGCATGACCAGTGACAGCATACAGACACAGCTAAAAAGTGGAAGAAAGTGCTTCAAGCAACAGATCTTCCAAACATACTGTCTTTAGTCTAATTTATCCTGAGCAATCCATCAACCACAAGCAACGTGGAGAGGATATTCTCCATAATGAAAAACAAGTGGAGTGACTCAAGGAACAGATGCTCTGTTGAACTCATGAAACGCAAACTGCTTAACTAACACACCATATTTTACAACATTTTACAAAACTGTACTTCATGACAAATAAATCCTTGGAACTCACGAAAATAATGAGTTGGCTTTAAGAAGCAAAGAAAGAAAAAGTTAAAATCTTTTCTTTTCTTTTTTTTTTGGCACTTTAATCTGTTGAATTTTTGCACTCTTGTTTGCATTGTTCATTAAAATGTGAAACAAAAAAACAGAACAATTCTACATTTACTGTAAGTAGTATTTCCTCTTTCACTGTCGTTCAAAAGTTTGGGATCAGTAAGATTTGTAATGTTTTTAAAGTCTCTTCTGCTCATCAAGGCTGCATTTATTTGATCAGAAATACAGGAAAAACAGTAATATTGTAAAATATTATTGCAATTTAAAATAACGTTTTTCTATTTTAATATACTTTAAAATATAATTTAGCCTGATCAGGCGATTTTATAGCATAATTACTCCATTCTTCAGTGTCACATGATCGTTCAGAAATGGGACTCTGCCTTTGAAAACCCAGCTAAAGTCTTTTTTTGTGTGTGTGTGATTTACTGTTTTACATAAAATCATCCTTCATAATGTAAAGAACATTCTGTGAAAATGTAACCTTGATATCTTTAATATTGACTGAGTAAGGCCATGTCAAAGATTGAAAAACTAGTGAAATTAATGGTTGAAATCAAATTTTGATGCTTATTATCTCATAATTAGGTTCTGAGATTTTAGCCAGGATTTCACAGACAGGGTCACAAATCATTCCAATATGCTGATTTATTCAAATGGAAACAGTTTTGCTGCTTAATATTGTTTTGGAACCTGTGATACTTCTTTCAGGATTCTTTGATGAATAAAAAGTTAAAAGAACAATATTCATTCAAAATATAAATATTTTGTAACAATATACACTTTGTGGTCAGTAATTTTTATTTTTTATTTATTTTTTATTTTTTCGAAAGAAATTAATGTTTTTATTCAGCAAGAATGTGTTAAATTGATAAAAAGGGATAATAAAAGCTTATATTATTAGAAAAAATTTCTCTTGCCTGCTTTACAAGATATTGTAAGCCAGCTTAAACTGTCTGGATCCCTCTATGACACGATTCTTCCTCCATGATTTTTTAAACAAATTTTTGAGGTGATTGGACCTACTGTTCTAAAGATTATGAACAGCTGCTTTGAAACGGCAACGGTACCAGATGACATGAAGCACGCCATTGTCCATCCACTTCTTAAAATGTGTAATTATATTTTACTGACTCTCAATTCTGGCAAGTCTGCTGTGTAAGTGCTGTTAGATCTGAGGGCGGCATTTGATACAATTGACCACTCTGTTCTGATCTCTTGTTTGGAGCGCTGGGTGGGCATTTAGGAAAATGTTCTCAAATGATTTCAATCCTATTTCAATAATAGAAGGTTCTCTGTTAGTGTTGGTGAATTTACTTCGGATGCAGCTCCTCTCATGGGCGGTGTCCCTCAAGGCTCTATTCTCGCTCTGATTTTATTCTCCTTGTATATGCTTCCTCTTGGGCTGATCTTTAAGAAACATGGTATATCCTTCCACTGTTAAGCAGATGATATCCAAGTCTATCTGCCCCTGGGATCTAATAACATAAGTTTGGATACTCTGTTAGCTTATCTAGCAGATGTCAAGGCCTGAATTTCCCAAAATTTTCTTCACCTCAATAAAGGCAAAACTGAAATTATACTTTTTGAACCTTCAGAAGCTGCTACCACCCCTGATTTAAATTATGGCCATTTGTCTTCTTGTGTAAAACCACTAGTGAAGAATTGTGGGTGTGTATTTTGATAGTGCTCTCAAATTTGACAAACAGATTAGTACAGTAATCAAAACTATTTTTTCCATCTCAGAGTCTTATCTAAAGTCTTAGCATTTTTTTAGTATATACTGAGCTCCTGTACTCGTACTCGTAAAAATGCCCCGATACCAAACGCCGATACCACACAGCATGTGATAAGCGCCATATTCACACAAAGAAACACCGACAACAGAACAACAGACAGCAGAATGGAGTTAAGGATGTCTACTACAAAGTATATGTATGCAATGAATATAACGTTAAACATTCAGTATTAACACCTGTATAGCTGATGTGCGCGAGCTGATAAACAAAGCATGTTGTTTAAGTTACTTAAAGGTATGGAGACAGAGAGAGGAGAGAGAGAGAGAGTAGAGAGAGAGAGAGAGAGAGAGAGAGAGAGAGAGAGAGAGAGTCTCTCTGTGTGATCTTTGATGTTCACTCACTTAGCACACGCATCATTTGGATTAAAACTAAATCGTAAAAATAAAACCATTCATGGGGCATTCACTATAAACATCATTTATTTTCAACCTTAGGCATACACGACTTTCTGGCGAAAGTGAATCTAGCAGCCTGTGTGAAATGCGCTAGGCTGTACTATTCTACATCAGTACAAATACCTTCATGCGTTGCACGTTTTGCTTGCTTCATGAGTGTTTCTGCATTATATGAGTGGCTTTGGAATATAAATCGCAGCACGTTTCAGATGAAAAAACGCGATTTCTATTTCTGAAAATATAAGTTAGGAGATTTATAACGAGTGGTTCCCTGCATTTTTACAGCAAATCGCGTGATTACAGTACTGAGCTGTTGCAATGGAGCAGCTCTAATGCTATTTAATTACAGATGATGTACCATAGAGCAAAAAAATTACAGTGAAAGTAACAAAAACTTGTCAAATACATTTAATGGGCATAATTAAGTGTGAAAATAACAAAGATATACAGTCAAACCAAAAATTATTCAGAGACCAGGTATAGTTTTTGATATTTTTTTACTAGTGGATGCAGGACACTAGTTCATTTATGTAAGTGAGGATAGCAAAATAAAGTAAACTGAAAAATTATACCCAAAAGTTCTTCATACCGTGGACTACCAGTAAAACTGATACAAATTTGGATCCAAAAATTATTCAGACCGAGTCTGGGAAAAAATTGAAGTTGAGGTTTGCATGAAGCTGGGTGACAGCATGCCCAGGAGACCACAGGCTGTCATTAAGGCTAAGGGTTGCCCGACAAAGTATTGATAGTTGTGTAAATATTGTCATACTAACAGCTGCCTAATTTTTGGTTGATTGTAATCTATTACATACCTTTCTATCAAATTTATCTGACATTATCAAGCTGAATTTGTTCTGACACAGTTTAACTCTGAGATCTTGTCATATTTGATTACCATTTTCTAAACTATAGCGAATAAACTGAGATAATTGTGTGAAATGTTGAAGGTGTCTGAATAATTTTTTTTTGACTGTATCTATTTGATAAATGATGTTTAACCAACTAACATTATACATACTCTTTTGGTTTCTGTACCCAATATTTAAAAAAATTACAAATGCAATAAAAATATTGGTATCGGTACTCGGTATCGGCAAGTACCAAAAATAAAAGTATCGGTATCGGGCGAGTACTGGAAAAAGTGGTATCGGTGCATCCCTCATTTTTTTCTTTTAAGGACTTTGAAAGAGTTATTCATGATTTTATTTCAATGAGGCTTCATTATTGTAATTTCCTTTATATGGGTATTAATCAAGCATCCCTTAATCGGCACCAAATGGTACAAAATGTTGCTGCTAGGCTCCTTACTGGTGTGCATAAACGAGAGCACATTACCCCAGTATTAATATCTTTGCATTGGCTCCCAATTCGTTACAGAATTGATTTTAAAGTCCTGTTGCTGGTTTTTAAAGCTGTGAATGGGTTAGATCCTGTATATAGCTCCGATTTATTATCTGTTCACAATCCTGGAAGGTCTCTTAGGTCATCCAACCAGAGACTATTAAACGTTCCTCGGGCTAGATTGAAATCGAGGGGAGACCGAGCCTTTGCCATTGCCGCACCGAAACTCTGGAACAGCCTACTGGTTTTTATTAGAACTGCCTCTACACTGCAGGAGTTAAAAGCAAAACTCAAAACCCATCTTTTTTCTCTTGCTTTTAATTGTAGTTGAATTGAGCTCTGTCTGATCTTTTCTGTGCTGTAATTCATGCTGTACATGGTGTTAATGTTGATGATATTTGATGTATTGCACAGCACCTTGGTCAACAATTGTTGTTTTTAGTGGTGCTATATAAATAAAGTTGAGTTGAGATAAATATACACATTGGCCACAATTTGGAACCCTTTTATTCTATACTTTTTGCAACCTCCATTTGCCAAGATAACAGCTCTGAGTCTACTCTATAATGCCTGATGAGGCTGGAGATCAGAGACCATTCTTCCATCCAGAATCTCTCCAGATCCTTCAAATGCCGAGGTCCATGTTGGTGCTTCTCCTCTTCAGTTCACCCAACTCATTTTCTATAGGGTTCAGGTCGGAAGACCGGGACGGCTATGGCAGAAGCTTCATTTTGTGCTCAGTGACCCATGTTTTTGTTGATTTTGGTGTTTGTTTTGGATCATTGTCTTGATGGATGATCCAACCATGGCCCATTATAAGATTTCTAGCAGGGACAACCAGGTTTCGATTTTTTATCTGTTGGTATTTGATAATATCAAAGATGCCATGTGTCTAAACAAGATGTCCAGAACCTCCAGCAGAAATATAGGCCCCGGCATTTTAGAGACACTTGCAAAAACAGAGGCATTTTGTCACATAAGTTTGTTAGAACTATAAGGTGCTTTTTAATGCCTTGTCTGATTGGCTGACAAACATTCTAAGGTGTGCAATTATTTTCAGGGAAATGCAAGGGCAAAAGTAATTCCAGGCAGGTCTTGACTGCATTGTATGTCCATATCACTTCACCAAATGATTTCAAAGGTCCTTACCCAGATAGCAAAATTCCTGAGGCCCAGATCAGGCCCACACCTGACACTTTCATCTGACCCACATACCGCATGGAATGATGGCAATTGGGCGGTCTGCTCCTGATTGCCAGATTTGGGCCACAAACAAGCCATAGAAAGGCCCAGTGTCAGCCATGAATAAAACAAATAAACCAGAACTGGCCCAAATCTTGGCCACATTTATTTTAATTCTGGCCCAGATCCAGCCCAGATCCAACACCTTGCCCCGGCCCACATACTGTGAAGAATGATGGCATTTGGGTGGTCCGCTCCTGTTTGCCAGATTTGGGCCACAGACAAGCCAAAGGAAGGCCCGAAGTCAGCCATGAATAAACCAAATAAAGCAGAACTGGCCAAAAGCTGGGCCACATCTATTTTAATTCTGGCCCAGATCCAACACCTTGCTCCGGCCCACATACTATGTAGAATGATGGCATTTGTGTGGTCCACTCCTGTTTGCCATATTTGGGCCACAAGCAAGCCATAGGAAAGCTGCATGTCAGCCATGACAATAAATAAATAAAATAAACCAGAACTGGCCCAAATCTGGGCCACATTTATTTTAATTCTGGCCCAGATCCAACACCTTGCTCCAGTCCACATACTGTCATATAATGGCATTTGGGCAGTCCAGTTCTGTTTGCCAGATTTGGGCCTCAAGTAAGCCTTAGCATTGCTGCATGTAAGCCAACCAAATAAACCAAAACTGGCCCTAATGTGGGCCACAGTTGATATATATTCTAACCCTGGTCTTCCCCACATTCCTCATGTGGCCCACATGATGCATGGAATGGTGGCATTTTGACAAGCAGGCCACTACACAGCCACATTTTAGCTAATAATGAACTAAATAAACCATAAATATACATTATCTGGGCCACACTAAGCCTTAAGTGAGTTATGCATCAACAATACTCAACATTATAAAGAGAAATTTAAAAATGTACTCCATAAATGTTCAAATAAGTCCCAGAAATATGTCCTACTTGATAAAGTCATCCCGACCCAATTAAAATGATACAGATAAATAGTCAAAGACACATTCCAATACTTTAAAAACTGTTCTTCACAAGTTTGAACTTAAATGCTTCTCACTCAGACTCTACCTACACAGTAAGTCTGTGAGTGTCATAGCTACGCTGTGTTAAAGAGCCACACAAAGATGAAAGGTTATATATTAGATATATATATATTATATATATATATATATATAATATATCTCTTAAGCCTTCAATCCAACAGGGTCAATCCAAACCAAATTTATCACAGCAACATTTAAGACATGTAGACATAAGACCAAAAAAACTCAAAGTGAACATACAGGAACTTAAGTACTCAGACCAAACAAGGATAGTTAACTAGGCACACCTGAACAGAATAATACAATCAACACAACAAGGGAAACGGTGCAAAAGGAAAACAAAGTCCAAATTAACAGAAACCGTGACAGTAAGAGTACAATCATTATAGTGCACTTCTGTTTTTATGCTGCACAGTACATATATAAAAAAAACTGCCATTAAAAGTATGTTTCAAAAAATAAATTGCTGCATATGTAGCCTTCTTAAGACTCAAATCCAGATCACCCTGCATCGGTTAACTGTGCTGCATCCTACTAAAAGTAGCCAAATTCTATTAGGCTATATTTACAATTTCAAGCTTCCATTTCATTAGACAGTGTCAAGTGTTACATCCAAGAAGTGGCCTCACTTGTCAAGTGTTACAACCAGAAGTGGTCCTCATCTGTTTTATAATATATGGGGCATATTTGCCATGTCAAATGTGGGACAAGTTCACTTACACACTGATTAGCCAATGCTGACTGTGCCATATATTTGCCACATTGTTATTAATTATTTGGGAAATATTTGTCTTTTTATATGCGGGCCACATTTGCGGCATCATATCAGGGCCACTTTAGGCTCACAGCCACATTAGCCAGTGCTCACTGTGCCACATCTTTGCCAAAGCTGGCCCAGATACGGTTTAGGGTAACTGTGCCACATTTGTGGCATCATATGCGGGCCACTTTAGGCTCACAGCCACATTAACCAGTGCTCACTCTGCCATGTCTTTGCCCGAACTGGCCCAAATATGTTTGAGGATAACTGGGCCACATTTGCAGCATCATATAAGGGCCACTTTAGGCTCACAGCCACATTAGCCAATTCTCACTGAGCCATATCTTTGCCAAAACTGGCCCAGATATGTTTTAACACACCTGGGCAACATTTGTGGCATCATGTAAAGGTCACTTTAAGCTCACAGCCACATTAGCCAGTGCTTACCATGCCATATCTTTGCCAAAACTGGCCCAGATACGTTTTAGGATAACTGGGCCACATTTGTGGCATCATATGCGGGCCACTTTAGGCTCAGAGACACATAAGCCAGTGTTTACTATGCCATATCTTTGCCAAAACTGGCCCAGATACTGTTTTAGGATAACTGGGCCACATTTGTGGCATCATATGTGGGCCACTTTAGGCTCACAGCTACATTAGCCAGTGCTTACTGTGCCATATCTTTGCCAAAACTGGCCCAAATATGTTTGAGGATAACCAGACCACATTTGCGGCATCATATAAGGGCCACATTAGGTTCACAGCCACATTAGCTAATTCTCACTGAGCCATATCTTTGCCAAAACTGGCCCAATATGTTTTAACATACCTGGGCAACATTTGTGGCATCATTATAATGGTCACTTTAAGCTCACAGCCACATAAGCCAGTGTTTACCATGCCATATCTTTCCCAAAATTGGTCCAGATACAGTTTTAATAACTCGGCCACATTTGTGGCATCATATGTGGGCCACTTTAGGCTCACAGCTACATTAGCCAGTGCTCACTGTGCCATATCTTTGCCAAAACTGGCCCAAATATGTTTGAGGATAACTGGGTCACATTTGCGGCATCATATAAGGGCCACTTTAGGTTCACATCCACATTAACTAATTCTCACTGAGCCATATCTTTGCCAAAACTGGCCCAATATGTTTTAACATACCTGGGCAACATTTGTGGCATCATTATAAGGGCCACTTTAGGCTCAAAGCCACATTAGCCAGTGCTCACTGTGATATATCTTTGCCAAAACTGGCCCAGATCTGTTTTAACATATCTGGGCAACATTTGTGGCATCATATGCAGGCCACTTTAGACTCACAGCCACATTAGCCAGTGCTTACTGTGCCATATCTTTGCCAAAACTGGCCCAGATACGTTTGAGGATAATTGGGCCACATTTGTGGCATCATATGTGGGCCACTTTAGGCTCACAGCTACATTATGCTCACAGTGCCATATCTTTGCCAAAACTGGCCTAGATATGTTTTAATGTACCTGGGCCACATTTGGTTTACACCCTGATTAGCCTTTGTCGATAATGTCACATTTTTGCCAAAGGTGGCCCACATTTGGTTGGCACTATTTGGGCCATAATCTCTGTTTACCACATGGGCCACTTTAGGGTCACATTCAGATTACACATTGCCATCAACACTGCATCTTTACCTACAGAGGCCCACATGTGGGTTTTACATATGGGCCTCTTCAGGCTTACATCCATTTTGTCCGGGACATAAGAAGGCCAGCAGTGCCATATCATTGCCTTAAGTGGCCCACATCCGCATGCTATCTGGGTACAAGCTTACTGTAGCAAAAGAACCAAAACGACCAAGCAAATAAATATTACCATGTTCTGGCCATAAAATTATGTTTTATAATGTACGGAAAGCTGTTTTTTTTTAAACTGCTCTCTCTCCCTTACAAATGCACACACATACAGCACAGACACGCACTTGCACAGAAACTAACTGCATTAGTCTGCTCTCAACGGCCTCCATTACTAGGTCTAAAAGGACATTTTGAATTAGCACCGGAGGCATAGGATGAGATGCGTAAGAAATCTTGGACAAATTAAGGACAAAACTTGACCAATGTCTTGAAATACATCATCTGAACAATGTCTTGAGGTGTGGTAACTGTAGCATAAGTTTACTCCACTGCCCGTCATGGCCGCATCACCCCATTACTTGCACTCGAGCCATTTTAAATCACTTGTTTTTAAACCACAATGCTTAAAAACGCATTCAAATAACTGCACAGAAAGTAAACGTCACGTGAGAGATGGAGACCATAGTCCAAATTTCTACCGGTTTACAGTGTATATCGCCACCCCTAAGGTGAGCCTCACTTTCTGATGATTTGTGAGTTCTGAGTGGGAATGAACAGTGATGGATGGGTGTGTGTGTTTCTGACACTCACGGTGCAATATAAATGTGTGAGTGATTCTGCTGCTTCTCTTCAGGACTGTAATCTTGTTCAATTAAAGTGAACTCAGAATACATCGAGCGTCACAGTGAGGGTTTTCATCAAATGTGAAGTGATGCGTGACAACGTCAGTGGCAGGATCCTGGAGTTTGATTAACATTCATAATATTTGTTAATATTCATAGTCTTTTCAAGCACTATATCCAACAATAATGATATATCTATTATTACAGTGCAAATAAATAATTTAGATCTATAGTCACCACATTTCTAAGCCACAGAATTAGCAGAAAAACTTGTGCCTTTTGTTGTGAATTGCAGATGTAAGCAGCGGCTGACACACATTGTGTTTCCATAAACCATTAGGAGTGAATAAATTAATAACGTGTCTTGTTTGACAGAAACATTGCCAAGGTTACTGACTAAAGTGAACACTTCTCAGCCAGAGCTCTTTCACGATTCAATAAAATGTTTAATCAAATTTACATGTTGACTAAAATGTTTTGTTTATCTACAATTATAAACATATTTAATCTACTTTGAAGCAGTGTTATAGTTCCTGCCAACTTTTCTTGCACTTTTTGCTTGAACATTTCTCTTGATAACTTTTGACAATGTGTTTAACTTCCGGTAGACATTCTACTAATTATAAGTAACATTGCTACTACATATTAGCTAACTCTCATTAGAGTATTAGTAGACTGTTAGCTTAGGGTTAGTTCACATGTACTTGCAAATTCAGTAGAATGTCTGATAATGGACCATTAAAATACAGTTTTAGCAGATATTAAGCAGACAGTCTACTAATACTTTAATGACTGCTAGTTGACATGTAGATGGAAAGTTAATTATAGCTAGTGGAATGTATGGAAGCCCGTTTCCACCACTGAATAAAAAAAATTGTTTTTTTAAAAAGGTAGGCTAATTACTACTTTTTGTCTCACAATTCTGACTTTTTTCCCTCACAATTGTAAATTCACATCTTGCAATTCTGACTTTTTTGTCAGATTTGCGAGATATTCGCAGATAAAGTTGCAATTGGATGTTATAAAGTCAGAATTGCAAGATATAAACTCCCTTTTCTGAGAAAAAAAGGCAAAAATGCGAGTTTCTACAACCAATACAAATACAAGCAACTGTGAGTTATAAAAAGTATTTTTTTCCCTCAGAGTTGGTCTTTGTAACTCGTAATTGCGAGTTTATATCTCACAATTCTGAGAAGTCAGAAAATTGAAGAAAAAAAAGTCATAATTGCAAGATATAAAATCACAATTGCGAGATAAAAAAGTTATAAGTCAAAGATATAAACGCACTTGGGATAAAAAAGAAGTCAAAATTGCGAGATAAATCTCGGCAATTGGCGAGAAAAATCTAACTGCAGATTAAACCACTATTGAGAAAATAAGTCATAATTGCAAGATATAAACTCAGTTGCGAGAAAAAAGTCATAATTGCAAGATATAAACTCACAATTGCGAGATAAAAACTCAGATTGCAAGTAAAAACTCATCTAGAAAAGTCAATTGCCAGATATAAACTCCACATGCGTGAAAATAGTTATAATTGCATGATATAAACTTAAAATTGCGAGTTATAAAGTCAGAATGCAAGATATAAACTCACAATTGTGAGAAAAAAAATCAGAATTGCAAGATATAAACTCAATTGCGAGAAAAAAGTCATAATTGCCTAGATTCTCGGAATTGTGAGAAAAAAAGTCAGAATTTGGAGATATAAACTCGCAATTGCGAGAAAAAAGTCGCAATGGCAAATATAACTCACAATGCGAGAGATAGTTTATAATTTTCATATATAAACTCACATTGCGAAATAAAGTCAGAAAATTGCAAATTATAAACTCCAATTGCGAGAGAAAGTTTATAATTGCAAGATATAAACCCACAATTTCGAGAAAAAAGTCATAATTGCGAGATATAAACTCACAATTGCGTGAAAAAAGTCAGAATTGCAAGATACAAAATCGCGATTGCGAGTAAAAAGTCATCATGGCGAGATATCTTGCAATTATGGCGAAAAAAAGTTCAGAAATTTCAAGTCATATAACCTCAATGCGAGGAAAAGTGTCAGATTGCAAGATATAAACTCCATTGTGAGAAAACGTCAGATTGTGAGAAAAAAACAAAAGTCAGATTGTGTGTTATAGGTCAGATTGCCAAGATATAAACTCACAAGTTCGTGAAAACAAGTCAGAATTGAAGATATAACTCATTGCGAGAAAACAGCATAACTAACTGCGAGATATCTCTCAATTGTCGAGAAAAAATCCAACTGCGAGATATAAACTCACAATTGCGAAATATAAACTCAGAATTGAGATATAAAATCAGAATTGAGAGATATAAAGTCAGAATTGCGAGATATAAAATCGCAATTGCGAGAAAAAAGTCATAACTGCGAATATAAATCGCACTTGCTAGAAAAAAATCAGAATGGCAAGATATAAACTCACAATTGCGAGAGTACGTTATAATTGCAAGATATAAACTCCATCAAGTGCGAAACATAACCGAATTGCAAGATATAAACTCAGAATTCTGAGAAGAAAAGTCAGAATTGGGAAATATAAACTCACAATTGCGAGAAAAAAGTCATAATTGCAAGATATAAACTCACAAGTGCGAGATAAAAAAGGCAGAATTGGGAGATATAACTCGATTGCCGAGAAAAAGTCATAATTGCGATATTCTTCACTTGCGAGAAAAACGATCGAATTGCAGTCGATTCAACTCATTGCTCGAAAAAGTCAGAATGTCAAGATATAATGTCAATTGTGAGAAAAAAGTCAGAATTGTGAGAAAAAAAGTCAGAATTGGGTGTTATAAGCGTCATAAATTGTGGCCAAGATATAAAACCTCCATTTGCGTGAAAAAGTCATAATTGCAGATATAACTCAATTGCGGAAAACGAAGTTCATAACTGCCGAGATATCTCGCAAGTTGCGAGCAAAAGTCCATAACTACTGCGTATATCTCGCAATTTTGCACGAAAAATGTCAGAATAGCAAGATATAAACTCGCCATTGCGAGAAAAAAAGTCAGAATTGCAAGATATAAACTCACAATTGCGAGAGATAAGTTATAATTGCAAGATATAAACTCACAATTGCGAGAGATAAGTTATAATTGCAAGATATAAAACTCCCAATTGCGAGAAAAATTCAGAATTGCAAGAAAAAGTCTGAATTGCGAGATATAAACTAAGAATTGCAAGATATAAACTCACAATTGCGTGAAAAAAGTCATAATTGCAAGGTATAAACTCACAATTGCGAGAGATAAGTTATAATTGCAAGATATAAACTCACAATTGCGAGAAAAAAGTCATAATTGCAAGATATAAACTCACAATTGCGAGAGATAAGTTATAATTGCAAGATATAAACTCACAATTGCGAGAATAAAGTCAGAATTGCAAGATATAAACTCACAATTGCGAGAGATAAGTTATAATTGCAAGATATAAACTCACAATTGCGAGAAAAAAGTCAGAATTGCAAGATATAAACTCACAATTGCGTGAAAAAAGTCATAATTGCAAGGTATAAACTCACAATTGCGAGAGATAAGTTATAATTGCAAGATATAAACTCAATTGGGAGAAAAAAGTCAAAATTGCGAGATACAAACTCGCATTTGCGAGGAGATAGTTATAATTGCAACGATATAACCTCACAATTGCGAGAAAAAGATCATAATTTGCAAGATATAAACTCACCATTGCGAGAAAAAATTCATAACTGCAAGATATACACTCACAATTGGTTCGAGAAAAAAGAGTCAGATTTGCAAGATATAAACTCACAATTGCGAGAAAAAAGTCATAATTGCAAGGTATAAACTCACAATTGCGAGAGATAAGTTATAATTGCAAGATATAAACTCACAATTGCGAGAAAAAAGTCATAATTGCAAGATATAAACTCACAATTCTGAGAAATAAAGTCAAGATAGACAACGCCAATTGCGAGAAAAATCATACTTGCAAATATAAACTCCATGTGCGTGAAAAAAATCAGAATTGCGAGAAAAATTCAGAATTGCGAGAAAAAAGTCATAATTGCGAGATATCTTGCAATTGCGAGAAAAAAGTCAGAATTGCAAGATATAAACTCAATTGTGAGAAAAAAGTCAGAATTGTGAGAAAAAAAGTCAGAATTGTGTGTTATAAGGTCAGAATTGCAAGATATAAACTCTGAGAAAAAACTATAAACTTTGAGAAGTAAATTCTGAGAAAAAAAAGTCAGTCTTTTGTCCCTCAGAACTGGACTTTATAACTCGTAATTTCGAGTTTATCATGTCAAAACTCTAAGAAAAGAAGTCAGAATTGCGAGATATAAACGTTCAATTATGAGGGAAAAAAGTCTGAATTGCGAGATATAAATTCAAAATCGCGATAAAAAAGTCAAAATTGCGAGATCGAAAATCACAACTCCCTAAAATGGACTATCAAAATAAAGTGTTACTGATAAGGATATTATTTAGTGATTTTATTTAGGAGAAAATTCCTCTTTCTTGAAGCTTGCACATTAACCCTTTACATTTGCATCCACATAAAGAAAACTCAAGTTCTGATAAGACCTGTAGTTAGTTTAATGTAGTGTGCTGTCCTGTAAGTGGGTGAGAAGCTGCGGAGGAGCTGACGAAGTGTGTTTTGTCATAATGCTGTCATGTGCTTCGTGGTCTGATCACAAGGCCCCACCATTGGTCACGGGATGTCGTGCAGTTTTAATGTGTAAAACAGCATCTCCTGTGCTTGTTAAGTTGCTCTCAGCTTGTCAAATGTGTTCTCTGCGGTGACATAGCAGTGTCTTCTGAACACTCACTGCGAGCTACATGGACCATTTTATCCTTCACTGGACACGCAGAAGCAACATGAACGCTTTGAATCAACAAGACTTGAATCAAAACAAAGGTTTGCACAAATCAGACAGATACAAATTTCTGAAGATTTTATTATAATATATAGTTTTATGATAAATTAAACATTTTGGTAGTACTTTTTTGGTAACATTTATTTTACAGTGTCCTTGTTACAGGTTACATGTACTTACTGTAGTATTGACAGTAAATTATATATAATTACAAGCAACTGCATGCAGATTTCTGAAGATTATATTATCATAGTATATATATTTTTTTTATTAAAAACATTTTGGTAGTACTTTTTTGCTAACACTTATTTTACAGTGTCTATGTACTTACTATAGTAATAACAGTAAATTCTGTATAAATACAAAGAATTACATGCAGATTCCTGAAGTATTTATATATTATTATAGTACATATTTGTATACAAAACAAATCACTTTGGTAGTACTTATTTGTTAACACAATTTTGAGTCCTTGTTACACATTACATGTGCTTAGAAAATTATGTTTAAATACAAGTACATGTTGTTCATTTTTATTACTCAGTAGAATCACACTGTAACAAGGACAGCTTAAAATTGTGAAACTATTTTTATCAGTGCTGCTCTACAAGTACATACTTAATAACAATAACTTGGAAATAACTAGGTATTAACCCAGAACTTATTACTACTACTATTGCTAGTATTTGTATTTTTGGGTAAGAACACTGTAGTGCACATACTGTCAAATACATTTCAACCAACATTTATTAAAGATTTCTGTGTTCAAGAGGTTTATCTTCTATTAAATTAATCTAAATCGCTGTACGTTTGTCATCAGCATGTTTAATAACTAAATAATAACTATAACCTACTAGTCACTAAATGTGTATTTCACATCAAAAAGTGAATGTGAATAAATTGTGTGGTATTTCAGCTTTAATTGTGTGTTCAATTACATGAGGCCAATTAGGTCTGTAGATGTTTATGTGTCATTTACATTTAATTCCTGTGTAAATATACAACGTTATCAGTTGTAAGTTGTAGTTGAAGTCCAGCGCCGAAGGGAACTTCAGCTATAATGAGCTTATCGTCTCATTTGTGTGTCAACCCCAGAGAAACCTGCAGTGAATATCTACACTGAAACACAAAAATCCTGAGTTCATGTGTGTTTGTGTGGATGGAGTCTTCAGCCCTCAGGACACAGTCTGAACCGACAGAGCAAACTGACCTCCACTAATTTAAAAGAACTCAGTGTGAAAGATCTGACAGTCTTATTCCCAAATAACAGCACTCCATTTGCATTCAGACATTATTAAGTGTCTCTGTGTTTGATGTTTACTTCAGCGGAACGAGTCCACTCAAATCACCTCAGATTTATTTGAAGAAATGGGTACAAGCATTGAGATACAATCTTTGTCAAGTACTCCGATGCTTATACACTGTAATTAATGTCAATTGCTGTGCCAGGCATTAAGAGGACTGACAAATGGAGAGCCAGCGACTTAGGAGACCTTTATAGTTACCGGTCACAGTGCAGTTTCTCCATGAAACCATTAATCCAGCACACATACAGCTTCAGACATGTGGGTGGGTTGCAGATATCAAGGTTATAGACTTGTCTGTTTTGTAGCTTGCCAACTTTAAACTTGGATTCATCAGGACGGTCAAAATAACATCTCTTCTGCTGATTTGGGGTCATTTTGATGATTTTCAAAATCCTTGATAACCTGCTCATAAAAGATGCCTTCATTAAAGGGATAATTCACCAAAAATTAAAATTCCGTCATCATTTACTCACCTTCATCTTGCTCCAAACCTGTGTGACTTTTTTTTGTGGAACGTAAAAGAAGATATTTTGAGAAATGACTCTCAGTTTACACCTGGTATTAAGATGCATTTTTGTCTATCCGATCACATGTGGATAATGCTAAATACCGGTGAAACATTTTGAGTTTGTTCACTTTTGGCCACTTCACAGAGAGGGAATTTTAAAATGACCATGCCACTCGAACAGAAGACTGTGTTTTGGGACGAGAACGGGACGGTGCACGCTTCTAGTAGCCGACGTCTTTAAACATAACACCTATAAAAAATGCTGGGTTAAATACAACCCAGTGCTGGATAAAATACGGACAAACCCAGCAATTGGACTGTTCTGACCCAGCGGTTGGGTTAAATGTTTAACCCAACTTTCCGGGTAGTAACCCAACCGCTGGGTCAAAACAACCCAATTGCTGGGTGTGAAGAGTTGATCTTCAGCGCTGGAAAACGGCCCAGTACGGCCAACCAATTTAAATACACTATATCACTCTACCTCATTCCTAAAGCCCCTGCGTTAGCCATCAGAGAGAGGGTGCCACACGTTAATATGGATGGAACACGCGACCTTTCACACACTCTTTACCTACTTTAACGTATACATAACTGGATCAACAAACAGACACCATGTTGTTAGTTTGAAGTTTATTTTTAGTTCGTTTTGTCGAACGATCATGTAGTGATTCAGACTAAATTCAGAGTAACTATGACGGTCATCTAATGATTATCAAGAATACTATTATGATGTTGTTAGCCTAAACAGTTACGACAGCGTTCAGCTGTCAGGATTTTAACGTACAATTAGGTGTCTGGCTACTCTCCTGGGATTACCAGGCTCAGCATATAAAATTATAATGTTGTTAAATAACATGAAACTGTATATTAATGCCACTATCATTATTTACAGTGTTGCAATTAATATGTTTCACAGTTTCTGACAAAAACAAAGCAGGAGAGGCTTCTGTGAGGGTCTCAAGAGTATCTATATATACCACAACACCAAATGAGCTTCACCGGAAGTTTACGAGCTGGCTTATCTGAATGCAGAAGTTCTAAAGAACGCTGTGCATATGGTCAATTAAAACACTTTGAGAGGTAACTTATACTCAGAGTCAGTTACCATAGTGCCATAGTAATTTACTCTGTGAACCTAACCTGGTCGGGAGCAGTTTCTGGTAAACCCAAATTTTCTTCCTCGGTCTACCAACCCACCTTTTTAAAGTGTCAGGATGTTTCAAAGACTGACAGAAGTACCCTGTCAAGGGCTTCTCATTCACACACTGCAAAAATGCTTTTCTTAAATTAAGTACATTTTACTTAAAACAAGAAAAATACACTTAAAAGACCTTCCAGTGAAAGTGGTGACACATACTATGAATTTGTGCTCTGCATTTACCCATCCAAAGTGCACACACACAGCAGTGAACACACACACACCCGGAGCAGTGGGCAGCCATTTTTTGCTGCGGCTCCCGGGGAGCAGTTGGGGGTTCAGTGCCTTGCTCAAGGGCAACTCAGTCATGGTATTGAAAGTGGGAGAGAGAGCACTGTACATTCACTCCCCACACCTACAATCCCTGCCGGTACGAGACTCAAACCCACAACCTTTGGGTTATGAGTCCGACTCTCTAACCATTAGGCCACGACTTCCCCTAAATACCTTATGTCATTTTTCTTATGTAGAAAATGCATCTTGATTTAAGAATCTTTAGATATTTTGACTGGAAACAACAAGACAAATATACTAAGTAAGAAAAGCATTTTTTTGCAGTACAGGTACATTCATTCATTGCACATATTTTCATCATGTAGACACTGTGAAAGTGACAAACGGCATGTCCTATACTGAATCCTAGATGAGGAGGCTACATTAATTCGTAGGGAGTTATATTTACATCGGGAGAGGATTATTTCGATTTTTTTGCCATACCCACATGCATATGTATCGGCGGAAAAGCCCAGTACCATTTTAAATGGTAGTTTTCTACATAAAATCAGGGATGCAGAGCACATTAGTAAGGCCGCTGTATGCAGAGTGTGAGGAAAGTGTCTCTCGCTCTCACATAATATTTGTGTAGTTTCTTTGGCACAAACCCATCGAAAATGAAGCTGATTATATGGAATGGAAGGATGCCAGATGGAAGGGTAGTTGGAGAAATATGCAATAACCACCACCACAGCTGTTAAATTTATTTGGTCATCTTTATTTCCTACAAATACAAAAACAACAGTTATTCTTTTTCCTGTTGGATTTTAATATTCTTCCAATACTTGGTATTGTGGCCATCTCCTCTTCATCTGTTCATTATTTTGCGAGCCTTCTTACTGTTGACTGAGTTGAAGTAAAATGTTAATTTCATTACTCTAAGTAATGCAACAGTTTGAACATTTATTTATGTGGAAAGAGCATTAGACTATGTGGAAAAAGCTGAAATAGACACCGAATGATATTTATTTAATGTCAAATGTTTGTACAGTCATGTAGTCTACACCCATGAACCTTTTATGCTACCTTGATTGAATTATGTTTTTATAATTAATTTTAGCTGCTTTTTTCTTTTGCCTGTAGGATTCCATGAAAATCAATTAGTTCAATAATTTACCATTCTGCCAGTTTTTACCTTCGATATTATAACAGTTATTAAGAATTAAAGTTAAGTATTGACTCTGCAGACGTCTTTTTGTCAGGTGCTGTCTCCCTTGCCTACTTGTGATCTGATCGACCAAAATGCATCTTAATATCCGGTGTAAACAGGGGCAGTGTTGTTGTTGTTCATGCAACGGAAGTCAATGCCAACCAAAACGGTTTGGTTACCAACATTCTTAAAATTATCTTTGCTTATTTTCAACAGAAGTAAGAAACTCATACAGGTTTGGAATGACATGAGGGTGTGTAAATTACGACAGAATTTTCATTTTGGGTGAACTATCCCTTTAATAACTCTATACAGCACGACCTCGTTTTGGTTTTACATTGAAGGGACGAATGCCGTGTTGAACTTCATTTTGGCATTTTCTTGAGAATGTAAGTTGTGTTTACCCATGCAAAAGTCTCTGCCATGACGCCAAGGAGCTTTTAAGGTTGATTTATGCGGATTTTAGGGTGTTCTGGGTGGTTGGCAGGTGGTCAAAAGAGCCCACCCCTAACTTTCGATGATATTCTGGTCTCTATATGACTCAGGTCCCTCCATCCCTTGCCATGCACATCTCTAATTCAGCATCTGCTCAGAAAATTATCAAATTAGTCCCATAATTAGGGTGCACTTTACCTAAATGAGAACTAATAATTAGCTCTTATGTAACTCCATCATTGGTTAGTTTTCCCGTTAGACTGAGCTTCTGGGTCAGACGTCTCGGGCATGTTTTCCTGTTCATTTCACTGTGGATTGCTTCTAGTAGTCCAAACCATAGAGTGTGGCAGTGCTAAGGTCATGGGTTTGATTCCCAGGAAGAGCATGAACTGATAAAATACATACCTTGAATGCAATGCAAGTCATTTTGGATAAAAGCATCTGACAAATGCAGTTCTTTATTGGCATCTACAGCTCCATAAAAAAGCTTTAACATTCATAGAAACCTTCCGTGCCACAAAAGGTTCTTTAGATGATTAAAATGTTCCTTCAGACTAAGAAAAAAAAATGGTTCAAGAACTGATCCCCAAAAGTTTCTTTGGGAAACCAAAAATGGTCCTTCCATGGCATCGCTGCAGAAACCCTGTTTTGGAACCTTTATTTTTAAGAGTGTAGATCAAGGGTCACCAAACTCGGTCCTGGAGGGCCGGTGTCCTGCAGAGTTGAACTCCAACCCCAATCAAACACACCTGGACCAGCTAATCAAGGTCTTACTAGGTATACTTTAAACTTCCAGGCAGGTGTGTTGAGGCAAGTTGAAAGGACACCGGCCCTCCAGGACTGAGTTTGGTGACCCCTGGTGTAGACAGTAAATGTATGTTTATAAGCAAGCAAACACACATTTGCAAAAGCAAACATATGCACACATGATATTTGTTTTGATGACGATGTACACTCTTTCAATAGTGTCGTGACAAACACAAATACTATCAAAAAATATGATCCTTCTCATTTCATTTCCATTTTCGGTTGCATACAATGGCACAGCGTGAGATTTCCAAAACTATTAGATAAAGATGTTTTAACGTGCAATTTATCAGCATAATGCAGTAATGCAACACAACGGCCATTTAGACCGCGCCATGTGATATTGCTTCATTCCTTTTCATTCCACTCATGGGAAATGTCATATTCATAATGACTCAGTGCTTGAGTGCTTTCATGAGGCGGTTTCTTAGTCTTTTGTTAGAGGTCTTGAGGGTGAGCTGACAACTGATTTCCGCTCTTTCACAGACGTCTTGATGGAGCTAAATTGAGAAGGTGCTGGATGGAAATGTGGAGTGATTGACATTGCATAAGTCATAAAGCGAATGAGTCACTTTAACTCTTTGCTCACCAGATGAAAAAAAGTAGCATGAAGACATGAAATGTAAATATATTTCTATTTACAAAAAAAGAAAACATTATGGTGTATTACATTGTTATTATGTTGTTACGACATTGTAATAAGTGTGAGTTGACTCGGTGCAGCCTAATGATGTTTTGTGTCTCTTGATAGGAGGAACTAAAGTAGGGTTATGGCCAAGAAAGTCCGCCAAACGCGTGAGTGTTAAACAAACAGGATCTATTCTTGTGGCATTTGCCTTGATGTGACATTGGGCAGAACTATTATTCCATCACATTAGGCACAGAAAATGAAACATGTGCCACCCGTATCTTGAGTAAGAAGCGAGATACTGAGGTGTTTTATTTTGGTGTCGCTATGACATTGTGGTGGAATCCTTCTTCAGGAGACTTTTGAGGGGCAATGGTAGGACCAGCTACTAAGGGTTCTGGTTATAGAGTGTACATGCAAGGATTTTGCATAACCAGGGTTAATATCTAAACATCGGGGTTAGCTGAAAGGGAGTAGTTGGGAAACTTGTTTGAAAGACATTAAATACTTAAAGGGGTCATATGAGCGAGTTGAATTTGTTCCTTATCTTGGAGTGTAACAGCTCTGGGTGAAAAAAGAAGATCTGTAAAGTTGCAAAGACTAAGGTCTCAAATCCAAAGATATATTCTTTATAAAAAATTAAGAGTCAACCACTCCTACCTAAAAACGCCTCGTTTAAACACGCCCCAACATGTCTACATCACAATGTGGGAAGATATGCATAACACCACCCAAATGTTCACGAAAAAGAAAGAAGGCGTAACTTTTATTCTCGCTGTAGTATTGTTGTTGCCGCCGCCGCCATACCTGAAGGCGCTGTGTGTGTCGTTGTGAAAGAGAAACTACTTTGTAGTTCAAAAGAGTACGATATCCGTTTTGTCATGCCTGGATACATAAACTTGCGTGTGGAGCGCGGGATCGGTTTTCACAGTGGAAGGAAGCGGAGTCCAGACCGGGTAGTCACAGGTGGTTGCCTCAAGTCCACCGGCCGGGCTCACTCTAGCCGCCGTGCTGGCACGCTGTGTTTTCTTGAAAGCGAAATACTTTGTTGGGACTTCCAAAAGGACACGAATTAGAAAGCAGTGGTTAAGTGTATTTACACACTGTCCAGCACAGTCAACACAAAATTTTAGGAGGACTGTTTCCTGATCCTGGGAGGGTAGACTACAATGCGGCTGTTCTGACTCACAGACTGTAAAAAGTATGTTTTTTATATTTAAAGAGTTTTATATTTTATATATTTAAAGCGATTTTTTTCAGCAGTGTAGAGTAGCGTTGTTTGTTATTTCTCCGATCACAAAAGCAGACATGGTTTTATGTTACAGGCGGCACACGATGACACGGCGAAATGTGCATTAAAACGACAGGATAAGTCATTATAATCGCATATTAGAGTCAAGCACAATGGATGCCACAACAAAACTGCATCAGCTCGAGGCTTAGGGAGGGTGTGATAAGGTTGTGGTCTCGGTACGCTCAACCGCGCCGGACACAGCATCACAGTATGGTGAGGGGTGTAACATTTCCGTCTCACGTGAAGCTGATTCAGCCCATATCCACGCGAATGCCTGGATCGGCTGGCCAAAATACAGCGAAGCAACACGCTACTCGGCTTGTCAGAACGATGAGCTTTGATGTAATAAAAATCACGAAAGGCCGTTTCAAGAAAAGGAGGTAGGCATAAGAGAGGAGAAAAAATAATGTAAAGTATGTGGAAAATAATGGTTTTTTGAACCTTCAACCGCATAAACACATTTCAAATCATTACACCAAATACACAAAATAAATGTTCTTAGCAGCATCATATGACCCCTTTAATTAGGAATTCTCCATTAGGAGTGATAAAATTTTTTTAAAAAAAGATGATAAAAGCTCAAGGAAAATCAAAGAGAGGAGTGCAAATCTGTCTTCCCTACTGTTCTGGTTCTCCCTGAAAGCCTAAACTGATTTTAAAGAGCTGTTTTCTTTGGAAATCCTCACTAGAACACTGCTTTAATTTCAGCTGTTTTAGAGATTTACAAGCTCAAGTCCTGAAAATGTACCATCAATAATCTATGGAGACTCTATCAGGAGAGTATTATGAGCAACAAACTGCATCAGCTGGAGGAGTCCAGAGCTTCTGACAGCATCACATGAGTGTGCCAGAGCCGAACAGATTTCACTCTCTGCTCCTGCAGCTTTCAGCTTTTGCATCTGTCAGCATGATGCGAGAGTGTGATTTAAAGGTGAAGTGTGTCATTTTCTGCTACACTAAATTTAAAAAATGATTTTTATTGGTCAGACAAACAGGCACCAATCTCAGGTCATGTGTTGGGCAATTTTGAGGTGTGCAATGCTTTGATAACTTTTGGGGAAATTAACCTATGTCTCACTTACTGTGTGCATTTTAGCATGGGATATCATTAACATGATAGTGCCATTTTTTAAAAATGAAATGAGGACGTTGAGAGACCCAGATAGAGTCTAGTAGTGAAACACACAAATGCTTCAGCTTAACTTACACAATTTAAGTATGCTACAGTATTATAAAAACAAGAAGCTGTTACTGGATCTCAAGGTTGAACATTTAAGTCCCATACACATCTCAACAGCATGTTATGTACATGCATAAAAGAATTTCAGGATAACTGCCATATTATAAGGTTACCTCCATTTACAATAAATGCTGTTCTTTTGAGCTTTCAGCAGACGGAAAAGTTTCAATAAAACTGTTTTCAGCATTTATAATAATAATAAATGTTTTTTGAGCAGCAAATCAGTATGAATTTCTGAAGGATCATGGACACTGAAGACTGGAGTAATGATGTGAAAATTCAGCTTTGATCACAGGAATAAATACATTTAAAAAATATATTAAAATAAAAAACAGTTTTAAATTGTAATAATATTCAACATTATTACAGTTTTCACTATTTACGATCAAATAAATGCAGGCATGGTGAGACTCATTTAAAAAAAACACTAAAAAATAACAGCTGTAGATGGCAGATTCATTTGTTCACAGTTGGAGTGGTCAGTGAAAAAAAATGTGAAAAATAGGACCTATACAGAAAAACACAGAGCACCTCAAATCATGTATAATAATAATAGAGGAAAATATTATTATATATCACAATGTATCACCTCAAAAGGATGATGAGGAACTCTCAAACAAAGCTGTGTAAGTAGTAGTAATTTGTGGAAAGCTTTATTAACAGTGCTTAATGCAAATACCTTCAACAGATGACAATCAGAATCACACTTTGTAATCAATGCCAAATTGTTTCCACTATGATACTTTAATTAAAGAGATACTTCACAAAAAAAAGAAAAAAAAAGAAAAGAAAAAGGAAATTGAACACACCTGCATGACTTATTTCTTCTGTGGAATACAAAATGCCCAACATACAATGAACCTACTGTACAATGAAAGTGCATGGAGAACACTGGCAGTCATTTTCATTAATGACACTGATTTACTAAAAAACAGAATTGAGGTAAAACAGCAGTTCAGTACAGCTGTCATAAGGATCATAGAGCTGCATGTGGAGCTTCAAGATGAAATTGTTATTAGTTTAAAAGTTGAAGTAAGTTGTAAAACATAAGTAAAACTTTGAACCATCTTGTTAGGGCCACTGTGAAGTCCATGGCAAGAAAATGATAAAAATAAGGTAGACACTATAAGGATCAGGCTATCTGACTAAAGTGAGCCTGAAGGATAATTGAGAGAAAAGTGATCGGGAGGCTGATAGAGCTGCACACACGAGGCCTCTGTGGTCGAGTGGGTAGAAAGACCATTTAAAGAAGGACGTCTCCAGTTCTTTTGAGTTAGTTACATTTAGAGTTTGCTGAAAGCCATGTGACAACAAAATCTGAAAGACTTTTAGAAGAAAAAGCTTTAATGATGGTAAAACCGAGCACTATGCTGTGAAAGTAAAGCTATATTTGATGGAAACCGCACACATTCTGACACTCATGCTAACACCAGCCAGCAGCAAAACGTCTTGTCCCCATACCACAGTTTACTGGCTTAAAGCAACAACAAGGTTTTGTGTGTGGTTTGGGAGGGATCTATCTGAGATAAAATGGATGTCTGTCTCATTTCAGACTGTGAACGGACATTTTCGCATGAATTGGTTTCTGAAGCTACTGTAATGTGACAGGCAAAAATTTGAGGAATGTAAATTTTTTAAATTTAAATGGGTGTGAAATACGATCAATTACTATATTTTGCAGCTCATATTTAAAGGGTCATATGATGCGATTTCAAGTTTTCCTTTCTCTTTGGAGTGTTACAAGCTGATTGTGCATAGATAAGATCCCTGAAGTTGCAAAGACTAAAGTCTCAAAACCAAAGAGATATTCTTTATCAAAGTTAAGAATCTGCCACGCCCCACTAAACCGGCTCGTTCTAACACGCCCACACATATCTACTTCACTATGTGGGAAGATTTGCATAATGGCGCCCGAATGTTCACTCAAAGAAAGAAGGCGTGGGTTCAGTAACCGCAGTTAGTGTTGAAGAGGCATGTCAGTGAGACGCTGTGTGATTCAGTGCGAAAGCAAAAGCACTTTATGTGGCCATCCGAAAGTAGATGCATTTAGGAATCTTTAAGATTACTTACAACAGAACAACAATGCATTTTATGGATGACCGTTTCGTGAACCTAGGAGAGGAGGTAATTCTGACTTTGCTAAGACAATCTGGCGCTTCTGAATCAGCTACTGTTGTTATTAGTTTAAGTATTTGCTATTAACTGTTCAAATGCGGAGTTGTGCGCATCGTGTGTGTGTGTGCGCGTGAGAGAGAGACAGGGTCACATCACAGAGTCAGCTGTCTTAACCGCGGCTTGTGTACTGCATCATTACTGTGTCTGTTCCCCTTTCGGGCTTGAACTGATGGTAAAACTAATGACATTATTTACTGTCTTTACAGTTATTTTGAAAGATGAGAAGGAAGTTACATTTACGAGAGAAGTGCTGCGGTGTTGGCCAATCACAAGCACTGGGTCAGCTGACCATCAGGCAGACTGCGCTGTCGGAAGGAGGGAACTTTGTAGAAAACTAAAGCGTTTGGAGAGGCGGGGCATGAGGCCTACAATATGTCAGTATTTTGAAAAAATTTGTGTTTTTTGAACAATTTAAAAGCATGTCAACAATCTGTACACCAAATACTCTTTAAAAAAAAAAGCATCATATGACCCCTTTAAAAGTTAAGATATTTAAAAAAAAAAATGTTTTACATTTCTTTTGACATACTTATGTGTTATTGCTTTAAATGAGCTAAATGCAACAGTTTTGAATGTTGGCTAGAAGCAAGATATTTATCTGCTGCGGGAAAGACAAATACATACACAAATATGGATACATATTAATTTGAATCATTATAAGGCCTTCAAATAATCAGCAATCGACTGTATCCACATTTAAAAGGCTTATAAACTAATTGCCTCCAGTCTGTCTGATAAATTAGTCCAATTTACAGCCCTCATGCCCCAAGAGCAATACATAACAAATCTGATATAAATTTGTTTGATGTCTTATGTGCATAGACTTACAAATGACACTGAAGACTGGTTTCTGCTTGTCAGATGGGATCAGCAGTTTAGTGTGGAAGCCAATATAACCGCACAATGATTGAGAGATGAGCAAATAAATATTCCCCAAAAGCCTGATTATCATATTTGGTACATTTGAACACGCTTTTCTAAAAAAACTAATTATGTCTGGATAATCAAGTACACTGAGTTGCTTCAGTTCAGTAAGTGTTCATCTTGAAATATTACTAACAATAGAAAAGTTATTCTTAGGTTTACTTTATAAAAATCAGTAAAGGTTTCATAGCAAAAAGACATGTGAACCACAACCTGAAGGGGGACGTTTTTACAATTATAAACACATTTTACTTGCTTCATAGGTTCCTATAATTAATATACTATTAGATGACAGAAGGCATAGTAAATTGTGTGCTACAGGCTTTTCATTCAATTTTTGTGTATCAAAGATGATACAAGTAGGCTTTATTAATGCAATGTGTAACCCTATACCTGCTGCTTCCTATTCACTGAAATGTATTTACAACATACTGTTGTATGTTTCCGAGACACTGAAGAGCTAGAAACTTTGAGCAGTGAGTGAATGCAGTGCGAACACACCTGCGTCCAATGAAGAAACACATCCAGCTCCAGATCACAACCACACACACCTCCAATAATCATACAAGAACACATCCAAACTTTTGACCCTTCGCAATGACCCGCCCCCCCTTAGTTACTGTTGCTACATCCAACAAGCCATGGCGCTCTCACACCACACATCATGTTCTCACACAGTAAAAAATACATTGCGGAGCAAAGAGGAAAACTGACCGAGCAGGTTACTTTTGGTTTGAAACAAAGTCTCAGCTTTCAAATTTTCAGAAAGAAATTCAAACAATAGAGTTTAGTGGCTCTGTAATGTGTTGTGACAGATCACTGTAGCACCAGTTAAAGCAGCACATGAAACGATCATCTCTTCCTCTTTAGTTCTATATCATGAAATGAACATGAATGAACATCAGAAGGTATCTAGTTTCAACCGTGGAAAAACGTCAATACACACAATTTTTCAAGATCAAGTGACGTTAATGCCAGATTCAGCATGATGATTGGTCAGATCGCCTGTCAATCAAACTCCCGGCACTGGGTCAAAAATAGCTGGATGAGATCAATACATAATGAGTGCAAACACACAGGATGAATTTAGCGTGATTATGAAGACGCTGGTTGATGTTGATGATTCAGCAGGTGGTTGTTTTGCTTGTATCATTATATATCTGTTGTACACAGCAAAATCCCCAGAGTTAAATCAACTCTGCTCAGAGTACATATTGTCCCAATCTACAGAGTGTTAAAGTAACACTGAAGCAGAGTTACGACTGTTGAGAATTATGTAATACGTTTTCATGCCTAAAAGCCTGAAAACAGTGGGTTTTCTTTACTAATGCTCACTCATCAATTAATTAATTGCTTAATTATCCTGTTAACTTTAACTCGGCTTCAGTGTTACTTTAACACTCTGTAGATTGGGACAATATGTACTCTGAGCAGAGATGATTTAACTCTGTAGTGATTTTGCTGTGTAGTGGGTCTGCTCTGACTTGTCATATGCTATTAAAATAGATCACATTCATTGTGGTGTATTGCTCCATTTTAAAAGGTAATTTCCTCAACAGTGTCTGAGATGGAGAGCGTTCATCCATCAGCAGACACAGCATGAGGACATTCAGCAGACGGATATTGTGAGCGTCCAGCAGCCCTGCAATAAAGCCATCGGTTCAGGCAGAGGTGGCTGGTGTGTAATTTGGTTTGGACTACGATGGAGAGATGAGAGATAAACACATGCCATCTGCCAGAGCTCAATCACTATCAGTGCAGAGGTGAGTGGACAGAGCAAACGCTCGCTGTTCACAAATCAAAACACTCTTTTATTCTCTCTCTTCGGTTAACTAGATTCCCTCGTCCTAAAGAGATACCAACCACCAACATATGTTTCAGGACACAAACGGTTAAAATGGCAGCTGTGGTTGCCAGACATTCACTGTAAAAAAATGCAGGTATTACATGATGGCATATCGGTGCCTGAATATAATAATATACCAATCTAAATGAATGACAAAAATCTGCTTTGTACCTCGTAGTGACAACCACCACGATAATACAGGTGGTACAGTAGAAAACCACATGATGAATCAGAGTTCATCGTAAGTGTCCCGTCCATAAAACACAGCCTGCGCTTGTAAATAGATGGTGCACAGCATCATACACACAAAGACAAAACACCATCAGGGTAACACACGAATTACACACGAAATAATGCAATGAACATTCAGCACGAAACAGAAACAGGGTTCCCACTCTTTTTCAGTGATCATTTTCCAACACTCTTTTCCAGGACATTTTTAATATAATTACAGTGGGAATAAAAGACAAGGATCACATCCTAAAGTAATATATTCCTCTCTCCAGATGTCTATATACAGTTTATGGCAATTACTTTACTATAAAAACAGCTCTTTAATATGAGCTCTTAATTAAACATTACAACAAATGATTTTCAGAACCTATTTCAGTACCATAGCAAAAAATATTGAAACTATTTAACTATTTGAAAATACAAATATGAGTTCATGATTAATGCTAACAATATTAAAGAAAAGAATGCTTTAAAACATCAGCATGTATCCTTTAAATATTTTTCAAGTATTGCTTCAGGTCAAGTGAAACACTTTTGATTGGCCATTGCGTACATGCGTTCAATAGCATTATTCAACATATTCAATAGCAACCTTTGATGCCGTCCACAGAGCGCTCACACAAACTTGCATGGGAGTGTTTGAAAGCAGCCATCTATCAGCGAGTACTGAACTGAGTTTGTACTTGGTATTACCAGTGCTGCAGAAAGGCCAGTATTGTTATGCTTTTAAAATGTCAGTATCAGCTTGGTACAGAAGTTGACAATCAAAATTAGTTACTGAATTACGGTTAACAAAGCTGCTTACCAGTTTAATTAAGTAGTTAATAATGTTAGCTACACAGCGTCATTTTACTTCTCTTAAAGACCATTGGATAGAATGTTGGGAAACAATGTTCACACTGTCAAAAGTCAGTAGTGATGCAGCTATCTTCATTTTTTATTGCCGATTCCAAATTTTTTACAAGCAAAGGGGCCAATGGGCCAATTCCGATTTTTTAGATATTTCTAAGACGAGATGTTTATTTGCTCTATTGCAGGCAGAACTATCTGTAGCCATTTCAAATTAGAGGCAACCACTGCATTTGGATCCAAACAAAGATGCTACAACGCAGTTTCTGATTTAAATTAGATTTCAAGATTATTTCAAGATTTAAAGCAATAAAAGAACAGTCTGATTTTATCTTTAAAAAATAACAAATAGCAAAAAAGATGCAGCGTTTCAAAACCTTCAAATAATGCAAAGAAAAGTTTGTTCATTTTTTAAACAACACAATACTAATGTTTTAACTTGGGAAGAGTTCAGAAATCAATATTTGGTAGAATAATCCTGATTTTCAATCATAGCTTTCATGTGTCAAGTCATGCTCTTCACCAGTCTTTCACGTTGCTTTTCAATCACTTTATGCCACTCCTGATGCAAAAATTCAAGCAGCTCGGCTTTGTTTGACCATCCATCTTCTTCTTAATCACATTCCAGAGGTATTCAAAGGAGTTCAGGTCTGGAGATTGGGCTGGCCATGACAGGGTCTTTATCTAGTGGTCCTCCATCCACAGCTTGATTGACCTGGCTGTGTGGCATGGAGCATTGTCCTGCTGGAAAAACCAATCCTCAGAGTTGGGGAACACTGTCAGAGCAGAAGGAAGCAAGTTTTCTTCCAGGACAACCTTGTACGTGGCTTGACTCATGCGCCCCTCACAAAGACAAATGTGCCCGATTCCAGCCGTGCTGAAGCACCCCCAGATTATCACCGGTCCTCCACCAGATTTCACAGTAGGTGGACTGTAGGCTTCTCCAGGTCTCCTTCTAACCATTACACAACCAGGTGTTGGGCAAAGCTGAAAACTGGACTCATCAGAGAAGATCACCTTACTCCAGTCCTCTACTGTCAATCCTTATGGTCTTCTGCAAACCTCAGCCTGGCTCTTCTTTACTTCTCATTGATGAAGGGCTTTTTTTCTAGCTTAGCCTTGCCCCTAGGAGCCGTTTCAAACTGTCCTCACTGTGCACTTCACCCCAGCTGCTGTTTGCTATTCTTTTTGTAGGTTACTTGATGTCGTCCTACGGTTGTTGAGTGACATTCGAATGAGTTGGCGGTCATCCCGGTCAGTGGAGAGTCGTTTTCGATCTCTGCCGGTCTGCAGCTTGACCTTGTTCTTATGAACCGCCGTCTTTGAAATTTTAAGGATGGAAGCAACTTGACACTCACTGTATCCCTCTGCCAGTAAAGCCAGAATTTAACCCTTCTGTTCCTAACTCAAAACTTTTCTTTTCAACTCTTTTGGCATGGTCAATAGTTATTATTTGATTCCACTTACTTTTGAGGTACTACTAGCACTGCTTTTGCCATCCAGCTGGTCCAATTGTAAGAGGATAGTGATGAGCACAGCAGTGTTTTTTATACTTTTCCTCATTAAATAAGATTTGGTTGAGGTGGTCACCTGATCAGTACTTCATTAAGCAGAATGAGGTGTGCCTGTGCTGGAATTCAACAGACACTGGAATGGAATGGCTGCCATACATGTAGATGATTGAAGAAAAAATTGAGTGGTCTTTTCATTTTTTTTCTCAGAGCTGTATACTGTATGCTTCCCTTATTGTATAACAGTATGGTCACTCATAGGGCTAAGTAAGTAAATAAATAAATAATATTGATCAATCAATCCTTGCCAAAATATACGTAAAAAAAAAAAAACATCATACAAACAAAACACCATCAGCGTAACACAGATTACACATGAAATAATGCAATAAACATTTACTAACCAACAGAAACTGTAACAAAACTTGCTTATAATTGTTTTTAAAATGTATAATATATATTGCTTAAACCTTTAAACAGCAAAATATAATAAAACAATGTGATATTTCAAGGGACAAGAAAACCTGAAAATTTTTTTCAGTTCCGTTCCCAAAAGGGCAACATTAAATATTATGTGCAAACATTCATGTCTTTTATGTTTGAATAATCACATACAGTGGCTATCAATAACATTACACTACAAACACACTGTGACTTTCCCATGTCCTGAACGGGACGCTGGCTGACCACTTTGTGATGAATTGGTCTGGCAGTTGCATCTGATAAATGGAGACGGAGCTGCTCTGTGGGTGCTGGAGGAGAAACTCAAAGAATGATGTTTCTACTGTAGGAATCAGTCTAGGGAAGGGGGACCTCCTTGATAAAAAAAAAAAATACTCTTGTGAATCACATCAAGGGGAGGGGATCCCCCTCAGTAGAATTCGCATTCCAGGGCCGGGGCCCTTAGGGAAGATCCTTATGTTCTGTACCCCCCTGTACCCAGTGCCCCTTCTATTTTTTTTTTATTTAAAAAATTGTGCAAATGTTAATATATGCATGTAAAACTGATATTATTACATTTAGTGGACTACATCTTTGCATTTTTAACTAGATTGTTTTCTTGCAGGGTTTCACACAGCACATTTTATGGTAGAACAGAGGTGACCAACCCTGCTCCTGGAGGGCCGCCATGCTGCAGAATTCAGCTCCAACCCTGATCAAACACACCTGAAAAACAGTTCAGCAATGTCAAAATACAAGAAATGTCTACGCCTCAATTTTAGGTCACTTAGACATGTCATACATGCAGCATATTTTGAATATTACAAATTTGTTTGCATCAAATAAACTATAGAATTATTGATCACTTTGGCTGTTTTTTATACACTAATAGGGCAACATATCCTGGGAGATACAACTTACAAAATCCAAAATATATAAAATATTTTAAAAATCCAGGTGATATAAAAAGTGACATGAAATGATTTTTTGCTGATCAATTTCCACTGCCTGTTTTAGTGTTAAATGTATATAATATAAAATGTTTTTGGGAATTTCCTGCATTATAAACCCGAGACCTGCGGGAATGAGTAAAACTATGCGATACATGTGCAATCCTGCACTGAAATTCAGGACCTGCTTTTCACTTCACAAGACATTAATTGATGGACCGGAGTGTTGTGGATTATTGTGATGTTTTTATCAGCTGTTTGGACTCTCATTTTTATGGCACCCATTCACTGCAGAGGATCAATTGGTGAACAACGTAAATGCAATGCTACATTTCTACAAATCTGTTCCCATAAAGAAACAAACACTACATGTGGCCTACATGGCCTGTGGGGTAAGTACATTTTCAGCAAATTTTTATTTTTATTACAATTTCACTAATTATTCCCTGTATAGTATATTTGCAGTGTTGCTTTTGTAATTCATTTTAAAAAGTTACCTTCTTCAGAAACAGTTACTTCTGAATAAACCCCATTTTAGTCTGTCCAAGAAGCCTGACCTTCAGTAAAAATCATAAACACAGAAATCAGACAGCAAAACATCTGCCTGGTCTTAATCATTTCTGTTCCCTGAGGGAACTGGTACACTGCCAGTGTACATGATCAACAATACACACACACACACACACACACACACGGGGGAAAAAAACCTATTTAATGGCTTTTTGAGCTTCACTCATAGTATTTCCCCAGTGGAAACCGGCAAACTTACATGGCAGAAAATCAGTGATGAGAAGAAGCAATTCACAGAGCTCCATTGATACAGCTGTCAGTCAAAACATAAAGCAGCTGTTTCTGCTGGACTGTGCTGACCTTTCCAACCGCACAGCCCTGAGAACAGACGAGGAGAGAGCAAGAAACAGCAAGAGAAAGGGCTCATGTATGTATACTCACCACATCTCTGAGAGCCAAACAAAGCCCATTTCACAGACAAACAACCAGAACATCACTTTAAAGCCTTTGAATCTGAACGGGTGAAAGAACAGATTTACCAGGTAAATTAAGCTCCCTAGCAGTATCTCAAATAAATCTATTATAGTTATAGTTAAAAATCTATTATAGTTGCTCCATTATTTTTTTGATTATTTCATGATTTGCTTGAAAAGTGAATTATGCTTCTTTAAAATATATGCCAATTGCCAAGATTTGTATATTTCTATATATAATGCAATTCCTTTCAAGAACAATAAAAGTTCAAAGTAATTCAGAAATTTTTAAGTGTTACGTAAGTGTCCAAATGATTTTAGGGTCACTGTACATTATTGCATAAGTAGTTATAATTCCTTATATATTAACGCAGCACTGACGTTTGAAGAGAGAAGAGTTGAGACTGCACATTGAGCTTTGAATTAAATTCAAAACTGTCCACAATACAGCTAATATTCATCGCATAGATGACGCAATTAAAAGATTAGTGGGATTACGGTTATTCTGAAAAGCCCATTGAGGGATCTACTCCTTAATCTCAGGATTAATACACTGGCGTGTGAAGAGATTTCAGCACAACCTCAAGACATACAGTAGAGTAGCTGTGGGATCTGTAGTGATTTACAATGAAGAGGAATCACTGAATCTAAAGCGCAATCCTCAAAGTCTGGAGTGTTTTCAGACATTTGAGAAACTCATCCACTCGACTGCACTGTAAATCGCCATCATCGGTATTCCAGATGTGCTGCTTCACAGTAAAGCTGTGTTGACTGCACTGAAAGACTCTTGAGTGCGTTTTATTGAACGCTTTCGAGCGGGTGGATGAAAGAGGATCATAGAGACAGGAGGCGTCCAGACTGATTTTCCCCTACAACAGTGGCCAGAGTCAAATCACTACTGAAGCAGCACTGCAGGCCTAATGAGCTTCAGCTAATTTTACGTCAGGGAAATTCTGCAGAACCTATTTCTCTTAAGCCCTTTTTTTTTAGGGATGCACGATATTATCGGATTGTTATCGGAATCGGCCGATAAAAGCTTAAAATGTAAACATCGGCGCACTAGTAATAAAAAGATCACGTCAGCATGTACTAGTTCTTGAAGCGAACTATAGCCTGAATGCTGATTTACATTTGTTTTGGATCACCGCGTTTAGAGAATGAACGTATGGAATGCCGCGTCCGGTGTGCGATAAGAGTCAACAGTCACTAGCACGTGCAGCAGCAGTAAGGCATTTTATTTATTTAGGAGGCCTACTTGTAATAAAATATGAAGTAAATTAACAATAAAAAAAATAAATACACACAAAAACATTAAATACAACTGTGTTTCTATATAAATATAAGGCTGTAAATTGACGTCATAAAATCACGTGTCTGTATTGATTTAAAGGTCAGAATCAATACATGAATAAAACTCACAAGCATGACACTTGTAAATTAAATAATTTAATATACACAGATTTATTCATTAATATGAAACTTTTTATATTATAAAACTTGAATACAAGGAGCTCTAAAAGATTTTTTGTATTTGTACAGATCTTTTGCTTTAGACCATCTATTAATGTTAAATCCACAAATAAAACGTTAAGGTTTCAACTGCATCGGTCTAAAAAAAGTTATTTTATATACTTATTCAATGTGCTCTCAAGAATGTTTATTACTTCTAACAAATAAAAATTTTAAATAATTCGTTTAGAATTTCTGCACAAGAGAGACTTGGTGTTGTTTCAAACAAAAGGAAATGTATATCGTCATCGCTACTGGTCAAGATGTTTTAGCTTATGTATATGTCACCATTACTGTGATTAGTGTTCTCTTTGATGAAGTTTCTTCCATTTCAGTGAGTATATACTAAACTTGTATTGGTGTATACAAATATAGTAACTCTATACAAACTAAGACAGTTCTATCATGTACAGTAATGTTCATGCTCCGCTTAACTTAAAATGTAAGATTATTGAACTTAAATCCACAAGTTACAGTATATATTTTTTTAACGTTTTTAGAACTGAAGTTTGCACAGACCTGCTTTAACTGTTAGGTTAATACAACAATTTTTCCAATATGTTGAGTATATTTAAGCTGGTTGCCTCAAGTTTTTGAGTTTTTTTTTATTATAACACAATACACTGCACTCAACAATACAAAAACCCCTCAAAACACTGGTTTATAAAACAAATCTTTATTAAATGAAAAGCATTTTCTTTGTCAAGTACGAAATAGATTATACAAATACTTTACATTGTTGAAAATAACACCACCACAATGAAAGTGAAAGAAAATCCGTCAAATCAGTCAAAAACAACACAGACAGATGAGGTGCACAAACCTCTGAGAAACATTTGAAACTGAGTTAGATCTGGACGTCTCATCATTCAAGCAGCTCGGCAGAAGAAAACCATCTAGATCCAGTGAATTCATGAGACTGGTCTTAGACGGGTAGTCTTGATGCCTACAAGTCCAGATCTGATCAGTGTGTACAGTGATGGTTCAGGGTGGCACGAGAGCCAACCAAACACCCGGTTTAACGCTGCCACAGTGTTCACTATCAGCACCTGAAGCCAAATGAAGATATCTGTACGCTGACATCACAGAGTAAAAAGTGGATCTTAGCATCTTAGGAGCATTAAGATCAGAAGCATCAATTTGCAGGTAGTTACAGGAACAGTTCACTCAAACATGACAAGTCCGTCATCATGTACTCTCGCTCATGCTGTTCCAAAGTGTCTCCTTTCTTTTGTAAAAAACGAATAAAGGCGCAGAACGTCTGAGCAGCTCTTTTATCTACAATCTGAAAAGCCATATGGACTATTAAAATGGTGCATTGATATCCATTTGTGACCAAATTTCATGATGTTAAACTTTTAAGAGGACAAAGACTTTCCTGTATTTTCCTCACATAAAGCTATCTTATGACTTCAGATGATGTAAATTATGGATTTGTAAAGGATATGCAAGGTGCTCATTTTGGACTGTGGCATTAACACTGTATGAAACAGGCAGCTCAGACATTCTGCCTAATATCTCATTTTGTGTTTCTTGCTTTGTAACGACACAAGGGTGAGTAAATGATGACAGAACTATAAAAGCAATTTTTGTGAACTACTCCTTTAATATGCAAACAATCGTAACTAATCAGTCACGAACCATAACGGTGTAAATAAGATCTTTTGTTGCACGCTTATTACCGATGAACTGATTTTACATTTCACGTTCTCAGCAGTTCTTCACGTGGTGTAGCAGTTGTGAGTTTTTTGGTAATAGTGGCTGTGGGTGTGTCTAAAGGTGCTGGTATTCTGGGATTGGTGCAGCACAGTGTCAGTCACAAAACGACGCACAAAACCAAAGGAAAGAGACGACACTGGACACATTCGGACGTCTGAGTTTGACTGCTGGTGAGGACCAAAAACCCTTCCAAACATCTCTCAGCTGCAGACCCGCTTCAGACTCTTTGGCATTCATTACCAATTAGTTGAAATATTTAATTTCATTTACATTTATATAAAAAATAATTTTGGAACAGAAACTAAGTAAAACATCAGACACAGAAGCTATACTTCACCCACACCCTACGTACTGTAAGTAAATTCACAATAAAATGACTTTGTGTTGGACTTGTCCAACTAAAACTCTATCTGTACATATCTATCTACTTTGTAAATCCATTCGTTTTATTCACACACACACATGCACACACTTACTTGCGCTGTATAACAGCGACACAAAAGCATGTTTTGTCTCAGGTACCTTATGAGAACAGAATAGTTCATATGCATCGTCGTCCAATCAGCTCACATGAAATCATTTAGCTCCGCCTCCAGCGCAGCGGCCATCTCATCAGCCTCTGAGCTGCTGCCCTCCTCATCCTCATTGGAGTCTTTACTGGAGCTGCCATCATCATCATCATTATCGGCGTTATCTTCTCTGGCCTCCTCCAGTTTCCTTTTGTGGCCCCTAAAGATAGAAACACAGAGGCGTCGGTCAGTGATGCTCGTTAGTCAAAGAAGTTTGGAGAGAAAATCTCATTGGTTCTAAGTGGTCTTGGTTGCCAGGGTTACATATGGCAGTGTTGAGTGTTGTTGACAGTGATTGGTTGCAGCACTCTGTCATGTTTTGCAGGCCGCTGGTTCGCATGTCACAATCTCCACCTGCATCTGACAGGCACCAGTGGAGAGGATCGATGCCAGGACCCTGAAGCACCACAAAACCCCAAAAAATGCCATCCTAACTTAGACGGCACTCTCTGAGAATATGGCTGCTTAAAAGCAATAAAAGAACAAATCTCATGTTCTTTGGAGTGAGAACTATTAAGTGTTTAATTAACTATTAGCCATCATAAAATTAACACAGATTTTTTTTCCATACAATGGCCATAGAGTGATATATCAAGCTCCATTAAACGTGGTTCATATGACTTGTGCGCTTTATTAAAAGCCTTAAAAAAAGAACAGACTGAAATATAATAAATCATTATTTGTTAAAAATCTTCCACTGTAGCTCTTTCGCTTTAGACTTCTGTACGTGCATCATACAGAGCTATGATTTGATTTCAGAAGACTTGGAATTAAAAAAGCAGAAATCATAGACACAGTTATGCTACATTTATGGTGCGTTTGTGTTTTGTAGTGGAAAGAAATTAATACAGGTATGGAAAAATTTGCGGGTGAACTATTACTTTAACACACCCTGCAGTAACATGTTTAGAAAATCAGCATTACATGCATGAAAGCCAATCAAACTGACACTGACATACACACACAACTACCTTGTAAGCAAGTTTTGAAGAAGTCAGATATAATAATGCTCTGGCAGAACTAAATAAGTGCCGGCTGTCATTAGATGTGCTGATAGTATAGACAGCTGCTTTGATCACTGGAGAGTATGTGTCTCACATTTAGTGTAATGATGAATCCACTACCACCTGCTGATCAAGAACCAGTCCGACTACATGAATACAAGATAAAAGCAATGGAAGGACAGAAAATGGAAAACATTAGGAAAGAAAGTCAACCTGACAATGGAGCAGACCCCTGTGTTTGATATTTATGGACTGAACGGGGGAAATGAGGCTCTGTGTTGTGTTCACATCATTTCTGTCTGTACCTAGGATAATTGGAAGAATTACAAACAGGAAGTTTGCCTCACAAAGTTCTGGAAGCTCTTTCAATGTGCACACAAACTGCAGCCGTTAGTTTAACAGTGATCCGCAACACCACAGAAAGTCCAGTTTTACATCTTCAGTCAAACCACAGTCCAAAGCACAGCGCTGTTATTCAGCCAGTATTCCCCTTGCTTTATGTGATATTTAATGTGGGTAAACCTGAAATCAGATATAAGTCAGAAGTTGAAGTATTGATGTCTTTCTTTACTATAACAGTAAAGGAAAAAAACAGTTGCATATGGGAGCTCCTTGTCACGTTATCATCATTATCATTAACCAAAACTATTATGAAAGTGAAAATTAGCCAACAACAACAACAACATATTCATTAACTACAAAAAAAACTATAATAACAGATTTACATAAAAATTACTTTAGTTGCTTCATATCTCAAGTCTGACAAATGATGTGAAACACTGTGAAGACAACACTAATTAAATGAAATGGCCTCAAATCTGGTAGTTTTTGTTGTTCTTAGTTTTAACCTTGATGTTTTTTAATATATTGTATTTTGTAAAATCCTGGGTTATTTTTTCAACCCAAATGCTGGATTTAGCCTTTTGGGTCATTTTTTTGGGTTCTTTTTCAGTGTTTGGGTAGATTTTGATCATGGAATGTATAAAAACATGTGATATTACCCGTAGGTTTCTGAAGAGCACTTTTGAAGCCCAAAGTGGGCGGAGCCAGCCGTCGCCATCTTGGCAGCAAGTCACTCCTGGATAATCGCTGTTTGCTGAAACCACACCCTCCTAGCTCGACAGTGGTGACAGCAATCCACCTGTCACTCAAGTGGCCACACCCTTAATTATTCAGAACTTTAAGGCTTAATATAATTTAAATGGATGAGTTATAAATTAAATTCACCCCCTCACAGTTGTCATGATAGGCAAAATTAGCTATATAGACCAAAACCATTTTTTGTACCAGGCTGTAAAAAAAAATTTCTGCTGTAAAGTTGTGCATTTTAACATGGGGGTCTATGGGATTTGACTCCCTTTTGGGGCCAGTCTCTAGCGGCCAGTCGATGAATTACAGTTTAAGTCACTTCCGAGTTGGATTCAAGAGAGAGACTGGAAGGTTGCCGCTTGGGTCAGACATAACCCAGTTATTTATTGATTTATTGACAGCAAATTTTGATTTAGTTTTAGTCATAGTCTTTTGACTAAAATGCCATTTAGTTTGAGTCATATTTTAGTCATCTGAATTGTTTTTAGTTTTAGTCGAGTTTTAGTTGACTAAATCTAGAGTAAATTTAGTCGGCTAAAATCTAATGGGCTTAGTTACAGTGTAATGCATTTAATTAAGCATTTCTCTAAAATTTCCAAACACATTCTATAGGCTTGATATTAAGGTTTTGTCATGATAGACACCAATTTAACTGCGGTGACACACAACATGCCTTTATGTTAAAATTAAATAAAACCACTTCTCATAAAGAATAAGAACATGGTCTTCTTATCAATGAAATACCAATGGTTATATAGGCTAATTATGCATTCTTTATAGCAACTCGTTTACCATATTCTTCATTCTTTCAAGCAGACACTTATTTTTATAAATCAATTTAGATTAATCTTTAGGGCTACTAAAGTTTTACATTCAAGAGCAGTGCGTGATTTTCTGTCTTTCTTTTGTTGCTTGATTAACATCAATGACTCGGACAATAGCAACTAAATTAGGCTGCTGTCCCTTTAAAACCAAAGCACAGCTGCAATTGATGCAATGTACTGATACACGTTCTCCCTGCTGTTTACGTTCATTTAAGACGTAATCAACTGTGTTTACAATTCAACATCATTTTGTGTGTAATTCTCCGTTCATGTGACGCAAAAGAGTAAAAGATTGTTTGTGTACATTTTATTTTATCTATAAAATCGTTACTGTGCTGTATATTGCTAAATTTTATGCAAAGCAACACAAGGCGGGCTCGTATGAATCATCTAAACGAGTGTCGCATCGGTCTTTTTGCATGATGGAAGACCCTGATGCTTTGCCTAAAATAAATTATTTTATTCATAAAGACAAAGAATATTATTACTTTGGATGTTAAAACATGTCCTCAGAGCTGTTTGCTGTTTGTTTATGGGCAGGTTATGGAGGCAGTCGCAGCATGTTTCGGCTATGAGTTATACGCAGGACGGCGTTCTGAAGTTAGCAGTTTCCCGCTGAACATGACTCCAGCTCGGACACGAGAACCAGCGAGTTCTACGTCAGAACGCCGGCTCCTGCATCAGCAGCACCACACGCATGTGTCGTGATACTCTCGTGAACATGTGTCGACTGACACGGAAGAGAAGAAATTGTTGAATAAAGTCGTTATTTTTGTTTTCTTTGCGCACAGAAAGTATTCTCGTAGTTTCATAACATTACAGTTGAACCACTGATGTCACATGGACTATTTTAACAACGTCCTCACTACCATTCTGGGCCTTGAACATTTCAGTTGCGTTGCTGTCTATGTAGGGTCAGAAAGCTCTTGGATTTCATCAAAAATATCTTAATTTGTGTTCTGAAGATGAACCAAGGTCTTTCAGGTTTGGAATGACATAAGGGTGAGTAATTAATGATAGAATCTTCATTTTTGGGAGAACTATCCCTTTAAGAGCTGCACGAATCTAATACACAGGCACGCATCTGTTCTTTTTCCTCACTTTTTACTTTCACTTTAGACATAACCAACTATGTTCACATGTAAACTTTGTGTGTTTTTCACATTATTATCGAAATCAGACTAGAAAGATAACTCAGTCCAGTACTCGGGTGCTGTGTTGAATCAGGTGCTGTTTTAGTGTGCAGTGTGCGCTCGCTTCAGGTGTACACACTCAGAAAAAGTGCACATCAGAACAGCACGCAAATGAAATGTTTAACCGGCAAGGCTTTAAAGCACATGCAAAATAATGTACTTTTGTGATTGTGAATAAGTGCAGTGTCCCGTGAGTGTAACACTACCGCTGAGTTAATATTTGATGTGAATGTATGTGGCATTGTTCAGTATACTGAGACAGAGACGCCAGAACTGCAAAGGAGCACTGTAGCACGATACTACGATATTTCTTCAAAAGCAGACCGTGGAGACATTTTAAATGTCCACAATTAAAAATTGTGATATTGCACACCCCAAATTGCAAATTTGAACTACAGAAATGCTTGAACATAAAGAGCCAAAGATGGTATTTTTTTGTGCAATAATGGGATCACGACCCCATAACAGCATTTGGAGAAAGACAAATCAATGGTTCTGCTGACAATTGCACAAAAATTACACCTGAACTCAACGCTGACCAAAAGTAAAACCAAAAGTTTGCATGAAACCGCATCTTCAGACTACAAAGAAATGCTGTGCTGTTGATTTGTCTGGAGAGGTTTCTGACAACGGCCCAACACTCACCCAGAGACAGCTATCTGTGACCCTGCTGACTCAACACCTCACACATCTGAAAATAATATGCATGCTCGGAATGCCTCAACAAAGACCACATTCTCCACTGGGAATAGTGCTGTCAGACTGGAAAACCAGCGGGACACATGGAGGGCCGCAAATAGACTCGTCGCTAATGGCACAGCGGCATAACAGAACAAAGAAAGGAATATCCCTGTTTCTTATGTTCTGTCTCAGTCTCTCACTGTCTACAAGAAACAGATTACATAAGCACAAAGGCTGCGAGAATGAGAGAATGGGCTTGTGGGAGGAGGATGTGACTGCAGAAACTCGGCCGGCTCAGAGTTTGTTCCCTCTGAATGCACCTGAAAGATTTAAACAGGACAAAGCCCTCATAGCCAGGAGAAAGATCTAGAGAAAAATCGCAGTGAATTGGAAAGAAAAAGAAATATGGAAAATACAGAAAGAACAAAAGCACAACACCATCATTAAAAAGAAGAAAAAATGAAAACGGTTTCATCATTTCTTGCCCTCATGTCGCTCCAAATCTGTATTTTCTCTCTTCTGTGGATCTCAAAAGAGGAAAGAATATCATACAGGTGAGTAAACGATGACAGAAGTGCATTTTTTTGGCTGAACTATCCTTGTAAAGCAGGGGTGGGCAAACTTGGCCCTTCCAGGCCACTTTCCTTCAGAGTTTAGCTCCAACCCTAATCAACCCTAATCAAACACACCTGAACCAGCTAATCATTGTCTTCAAGACTACTAGAAAGCTACAGGCAGGTGAGTTTTATCAGGGTTGGACCAAATCTCTCCAGGAAAGTGGCCTGGAAGGGCCAAGTTTGCCCATCACTGTTTTAAAACCACAAAAGAGGCATTCGATCAACCCTGGAGGTTTAGTGATGTGTGTTCGATTGAACCGACAAGGCTTCGTTTTCATACGGCCATGTGTTAAGCACCATGATGGGCAGTATTGACTGAAGATGGAGGGGGTAATTGATGGTTTCACATGCATGTAGTGGACCACGCTGGTCAATAAGTGTCACGTTTTGTCCTGATGCAGGACTATCAGTGTGAAGATGAGGTCAGCCTAACGAGTGAATGAGGCGTGAATGTTTGCAGTCGGCATTCAGAAGATCGTTTCAGACATCATGGAGTTTGTTTACTGTAGCATTCACAAAGACAGACCGCACACATTTAAGTACTGTGGCCCATCAATTACACGGGAAAAAGAAAACCTTCTGTTGGGATCGCAGCTTGAACTGAAAAATGGTTTAAAGAGAGATTTTGTGCCAACTAAGCACACAGCTCATAAAAATATTCTGAAAAGAGTCTAAAATGTACACAAGCATCATCACAGCAGCACGATCTTTCCTGCTCTCTGGGCACTGGACAAGAAGCTGGAGAAAACCCAGCAAAATGACTTTGTTTGTTTTGAGGTCAATAAGATCCCTTCTGCTCATGAAGTCTGCATTTATCTGATCCAAAATACAGTAAAAACTTCTTTCTATCATCATATATTATAAAATGTAATTTATTCCTGTGATCAAAGCTGAATTTTCAGCATCTTTAATCCACACATGATCCTTCAGAACTCAGTAAAACAGGCTGATTTTCTGCTCAAGAAACATTTCTGATTATTATCAGTGTTAAAAACAATTGTGCTGCTTCATCATATTTTTGTGGAAACCATTTTTTCAGGATTATTAGATGACTGGAGAGTTAAAAAAAACAGCATTTATTTGAAATAGAACTCTTTTGTAACATTATTAATGTCCTTGCTGTTACTTTCGATCAATTTAATGCATCCTTGGAAAAAAAGTATCAATTTCTTAATATTCTTATACTGACACCCACCTTTTAATCATTAGTATGATATTAAACTCCTGAAAGTTGACAAAACAAACTGCAGATACAAATGGATCCTATATTGATTACATGATGATATGTTCCCATATGCAACTGTGTGAACAGGATATATGACAATGCAGGAAAAATTATTCAACAATTTCATCTGGTCCTTTAAATCCTCATTCTGCGTCCGCTGGTCTGTTTCACTGGATGCTCTTTAAACAGCAGGATGTCAGACAGTGCTGTGCGGTCTCCATTAAAGCACCGCAGCACACCGCAGGAGGCTCGTGGACTGACCTGAAGCTTTGATTGCTCTAGGCAGGTCTATGTAACAGATTTAAGGCTCGGTGATTTTAAGATGGCTCCATTAACTTGGAATTAATTAAACCACACAGTCAGAGCTTCTGATGGAAAAAATAAGAAATAGCAGTGCTTTCAGTGCAGCAAAAGGACAGTACGAATGTTTTAGGTCAGTTAATGTTTCAAGTTAGTTTAGTTTTTCAACAACATGCTGGTAGTGGAAAGAGGAAGTAGGCAAGGAAAGGGTAAGCATGATGATTGTGTTTACAACACACTTTTGGATATGTAATGTCACTCTCATTTATCCCCTCTCTCTCCTGTCATTCTGCTATGAGTCTTCCTGAAGTCGACGTAAAGTGAATATAATGAGGCATATACTGTACTTTATATTATAATATATATATATATAAAATCTATATATATATTATCTATATAGATATATATATATCACTACCATTCAAATTCATCCATTTGGGGTTTTAAGTGTTAAAGAAATTTATACTTTTTTTCATAAAGGTCACATTAAATTGAAATATCCCAGTAAAGTCATTTATAATGTTACAAAAGATTTCGATTTCAAATAAATGCTGTTCTTTTGAACATTCTATATATCAAAGAATCATGAAAAATAATAAGAATGTTTCTTGAGCAGCAAATCAGCATATCAGAATGATTTCTGAAGGATCATGTGACACTGAAGACTGGAGTAATGATGCTGAAAATTCAGCAATAAATTACATTTTAACATATATTACAATAGAAAACGGTTTAATAATATTCCACAATATTTTTGTTTTACTGCACTTTTAATCAAATAAATGCAGCCTTGGTGAGCACAAAATTTTTTATATCTTGTGGTCGTTAAAAAAATCTTAATGACCCCAAACTTATTGAAGTATATATTTGTTGCGCTTAGTATGGTATATAGTGACATAAAAACATCACACTAACAGCTCAGAGAGAAGCGACTCAAATCACTCTTGACATGCTGCCAGCATTTATTAATTTATAAGCAATTTAAGAGCGTAACACTTTCAGCTTACCACTGCTCATCATAAACCAATTAATCTCTAGCCCTGAAACCATAAAACACCCGTAATTAACCCAAACAGCTATAAAAGTCAGGATTATTGACACTGCTCTCATTAGAGTTTAATGTAGGACACATGATTGCTCCCACAGAACCACAGTGTGACCTGTAACAAGCAGATTAAATAAAAGAGGAAACTAAGCATTTCATAACTTCACATAAATATGAAGCAGTGAGTACTTTTCAGACATAATTTACAGGCAGATGACAAAACAGGTCAAACATCTAATAGATTTAGATAAAATAAATCATCTGTAACATGTAATCTCTATATTCCCAATCATCTAGATTGAAATCTATAGTCACTGTTCTCTGTAAACTGTCATTTTTGAGTGATCAATCTATCGCTTTATCATAAAAATGAGCACCGTTTTGTTCATATTTTGCTTTGGAAGAAACAAAACTTTGCAGAAATGCAGTTCAGAGGTGCACTACACAGAGAAACGAGAGAAAGCGAGAGGCCGATATGAGAGGGAGGAAGTCCGTGCACCTCATCATTCATCATCTTAACAGTCGTTCACCGTGTTTAATCCATCACAGGTCTGTTCTGGGAGGACATAAAAAGACACCGGCCCTATTCAAAGATCATCCATTTACCCAGAAGCCCCCGGATGCAGCGGCAGTGATACATCAATTACAGCATGCATGAGAAATGCAGCTGCGCTCATCTACAGTAAGGGGAAAAGTCACCATTTAACGACAATTACAAAGTAACTAAGGAGTGATTACAGTGAAATTTCTCATTTATCTTTATTTAACCACTGGAATAAAATACGAATGCACATTTCCATGAGGAACCTCAGACTTGGAGAGCGTTGCTCGCTAGCACCTTCATTAAGCAGTCAACAGGCAAATTTGTCTGCCTCATTAACTTCATAAACGTGCCATTCATACACACGCTAGTGAAATCATCATTAGTGAGGAAACGAGTGGAAGGATCTTCTAAACGGATCTCTTGGGACATCACAAATCCAAATCCTTTTTAATCGACATTCACTTCATTCGCTGTGCTTCCATAGAGAACGGACCCAAGACATGGGCAGTGGTAATTAAATCAGATTGGGAATATACCACTCTTTCTCTGGCTCTATAAGCCTTTAAAATCACGCTGGGCTGTTCAGGGAGTTCTGATGGATCCGTTAAGAGTGCAATAATGGGCCTCTTCTGTACGTTATTCCACAGCCCATAATATTCACCAGCTGAGGAGATTGAATATAAAACAGCACCTACAGGTCTGTTGCCATGGCTTTAAGTGGCAGCCTTACGCCCTAAAAATTCTCTGAAAGCCACTGGAGGAACTGTACAATGTGCAGATGGGTGAAGGCTTATGAAACTCAAGGAAATCCATTAGCAGCAATGCTCTGAAAGCACCTTCTTTAATACAGGGTTGACAGTATGTTTGTTCCGTGAGTTTCTTTGTGTGTGCTGTTATTTCTTCATGAAAGTTAATCGCCGTTTAAACTGAATGTAATCAAATTAGAAGAATCATTCTCACGTTTCGATGCGTAACTATTTATTTGTCACTTAAGTTTCAATAGGCTATTTGTCCCATCAGGCAAGTAAAATTCGAGCCATTTTTCAGTAAATTTGGTGTTCGGCTGGATTCTGCTGCTGTAATTCTCTCTGAAAACGCGCAACTACAGCGGGGAAAAAATCTTCTGTCTGTCCAATGATTGTAAACAGTCACTGGGTCCGTGACACTGGAGAAAGTTTTGTGGTAATATGACCAAAAATATTTAAAACATCAAGACTTATTAAAGCTTTTTTTAAAGGAAAAATTTAAGACATTAAAACTTTTTAAGGACCCACGGCCACCCTGTAAATAAATAAAGTGCAATAATACTATTGCAGGATGAGCACCAAACCAAATCTCCAGATGCTCTCATTAGAACCAGACTGAAAAACTTGTATATAAAACACATATATACACACAGAGCTCATCAAACATGGAAAATGGAAACTCAAAAGTGAGCAAGAACCAATGAGGTTTGCTCTTGCATGTAGTGCAAACATGTTCCCGCTTCCATTTTCCATTTTTGATGAGCTCTGTGTATGTTTTTTGATAAATGTTTGTACTGTATGTTGGATTGCACTGATTGATTCATATGGATTTCTTACAATGCCTTTATGAACTTTCTGAAGCGTCAAAGTTTTGTTGGAATGACCTTTCAATGCAGAAACATCTTGGGTTTCATTATTAAAAATATCTTCAAGTGGAAAAAGTCTTATGGGTTTGGAACGACATGAGGGTGAGTGAATGAAGACAGAATTTTCATATTTGAGTGAAATATCATTTTAAAGGTGCAGTGAGTTCTAATGTGGAGAATTGGAATTGACAACCAAACAAATAATTTTGTGAATATCAGCTAGCTGCCTGCTCTTTGTGTGCTGAAAAAAGATATTGTGTGTGTACATAGTTCTGGCTGTGTGGGAAAAAAACAAAGAGGACTGGACGATCAGACACAGCACCACTTAACCAATCAGCAATAGGGGGCATTATTGGTCATGATGAGGTTGCTTTGTTTCTGCTCGATACATGAGTAACATTGGTTTTGCTATGTTGCACACAGCCAATGTATACTGTTGTTTTAATACCACTGAGTTGGTTTCTGCCGACTAAAAACAAACTCTTGCTTGTCATGTCATCTTTGCGTTTTCTTTCTGTTTGGCTTTTTGTGATTGCTGTAACCCCTTATTCATGTCAAATTTGTAATAGATTTGTTTTTTTTTCTATAGTGTAATATAGGGAGCTCGGAGCTGATCATGAAAACTGTATTTGTTTTTGTTGCATAGCGTGTTCGTGAATTTGGGGTCCAAGTCACAAAGGCGTGTTTCTTTTGGGTAGGGGTGGGTTTATTATGATTGCCGATATCAACAGTTTGGGTCACACTTAATTTTCAACAATTGCATTAGATTTTCAAAATTATGAAGAAAAATGTATGCAAGTCAAGTATCTAAATATCTGACTACTTTAAGGCAAATTATAAAGACAAAGTCCTCTAGTACCATAGTTAGAAGATGAAACAGCATCATTTAGGATATTTGTGTGAATATATGTGATAATTCTCAGCAGTAGGCACTCTCAACTACAAGACTTGTGCTGATTTCTCTTGTGTATGAGCATGTAGCCTAATTTAGATGTACTAACTGAAACTTTGATCAAAAATGACTTACAGGGACAATCCCCATGGAGCAACCAATGCTTAAGCTCTTTGATTAAAATAACAGTTCACCAAAAACTCACATTTTTGGCGTTTCAAGATGTTGTCTTTTTTGGAGCTGGAAAGACCCTGGTCACCATCCAAAGAGCAGAGTGAACATTCTGCCTGCTTTAAAGCACCATGAAAAAAATAGCAGCAAACAGTTTTGCAAAGACATGATGCTGAGTAAATGACAAAACTTGATGACTCATTCCTTATGTGGCTTAAAGGAGTCATATGATGCGATTTTAATTGTTCCTTTCTCTTTGGAGTGTTGCAAGCTCTTGGTGCATAAAGAAGATCTGTAAAGTTGCAAAGACTGAAGTCTCAAATCCAAAGAGATATTCTTTATAAAAGTTAAGAGTCAACCACGCCTACCTAAAACGGCTCGTTCTAACACGCCCCCACATGTCTACATCACTATGTGGGAAAATTTGCATAACGCCGCCCAAATGTTAACGCAAAGGAAGGCGTAACTTTTATTCTCGCTGTAGTATTGTTGTTGCTGCCGCCGCCATGTCGTGAAGGCACTGTGTGCTTCGTTGTGAAAGCGAAACTACTTTGTTTGGTCTTCCAAAAGAGGATGATATCTGCCTCGTCATGCCTGGAGCTGATCCGTGCTGGTCGTGGAGGAAATACTTCAACTTTGCGCTGTGGATCGCTGGATCGGCTTTCACTGTGGACGAAGCGGAGTCCAGCCCGGGGTCGTCACATGTGGTTGCCGCAAGCCCACCGGACGCTCCTTCGTCGAATCCGCCGGCCGCGCCGTACTCAAGCCCGCGGCCTCTGCTCACTCTAGGCCGCGGTGTGTGACGCTGTGTGTCGTTGTGAAAGCGAAACTACTTTGTTTGGCCTTTCAAAAGAGGACATGACTAGAAATCAGTGGTTAAGTTGTATTTACAACAGTGTTCCAGAACAGTTTAACCCAAATATTTCGATGTGTGCAGCGCATTTTATGGAGGACTTTTCTGATCCTGGAGAGTAGACTACAATGCCGGCTGTTCTGACTCAACGACTGTGAGTACGTTTTTTATATTTAAAGAATTTGCCACTGAGGATTCAAACCTGAGTTTTGAGCAGTGTAGAGTAGCACTTGTTGTTTGTCATTTCTCCGATCACAAATGCAGACATGGTTTTATGTTTACACGGCGCGATGCAAAGCAATATGTAAAAGACAGTATAAGTCATTACAATCAGTAATTATGTCCCCACTGGATGAAACAAATGCCTTGTTTATAATGGGTTTTAATGTTTTTGTCTTGCAACTCCGGCCGGACAGGCATCACAGTATGGTAAGAGGCGTAACATTTCCGTCACACGCTTGAGGTATTCAGCCAATCACAACGCACTGGATAGCTGGCCAATCAAAGCACACCTCGCTTTTTAGACCGATGAGTTTTGTAAAAATCAATGCGTTTCAGAAAGGCGGGGCATAGAGGAGAAACAATAATGTACAGTATGTGGAAAATAATGTGTTTTTTGAACCTTAAACTGCATAAACACATTTCATTACACCAAATACACAAAATAATGTTCTTTTTAGCAGCATCATATGACCCCTTTAAGGAAAAAAGAAAGAAGCTTCACTTGCCATTAAACCTGAAAAAGCATCAATTTTAAACATTCAAAACAAAAGACTCAAGTGCCAAGGTTGATTTTGGATTATTAAAAAAAAGCAAAATATATAAAATAATACTGCTGTTGTTAAACATGTCAAAATGTTAATTACCGCGCTCTTTAACAGTCTGCTGCACATCCCATAGTGTTCCCGAACAGAGCTCTTCTCAGACTAATAATTAATTAATGAAAGCTGATGATGAGCACTATTGAATACTTGATTCTGTCCCATTTCTGAACAAAGCTGTCAGTGTGAAGAGGCAGGGGAGGAATGTGTGCATACTTTTGCCGATAGTTAATATGGCAACTGAGGCCTTTTCACAGCTAAGCAGCCAGAATGAATGCCCATGAATGTGTGTACACATAGACAGAAAAACACACATAAGTATGGAGAGACAACAGCTTTTCATCTCTCCTCCCACATCATGCTCTAATTGGCCCTCAGGGACCGAATCCACGCTACAATGCCACACATTTATGTTGCAGGAAACACGTCTGTGAATCTGCAATCCACATGCAATCTAAAGTGAGACACCCGTTGCCTGTATGCAACGGCATGATATTGTTGTTGTATTGTTGATGAGCAATAATTACTGGTGTTTGCTGAGGCTTACACTTACAGATCCTGACATTAGACCTTATTAGGGAGAGGTGTGCTGTAACTTTTCTAAACGATTAGACTTAATTTTAATGTCCTTAAACTTGAGGCCAGCAGGGGGTGCTCAGCCTGTGGTCTGTGTGGGTCCTAACGCCCCAGTATAGTGATGGGGACACTATACTGTCAAAAAGCACCGTCTTTCGGATGAGACGTTAAACCGAGGTCCTGACTCTCTGTGGTCAATAAAAAAATCCCATGGCACTTCACGTAAAGAGTAGGGGTGTAACCCCGGTGTCCTGGCCAAATTGCCCCCCTGGCCTTTGTCAATCATGGCCTCCTAATAATCCCTATCCACTTGATTGGCTCTATGACTCTCTCTCTCCTCTCCACCTGTAGCTGGTGTGTGGTGAGCGCACTGGCGCCGTTGTCCTGTGGCTACCGTCGCATCATCCAAGTGGATGCTGCACACTGGTGGTGGTTCAGGAGACCCCCCCCCCCCATGATTGTAAAGCAATACACAATAAAGCACTATATAAATGCATCATTCATTCATTCCAACTAATTCTTGTTTTTGTCAACAGTATGTTTTAATAAAAAGCATTTAATCATCATCAATATGTCAATTTTTGTCTTGTCTAGAGCTTTCGCTATTGATTATTTGTGTGATTAATCGAGTTATAAGCCATTTATTTTGACGGTTAATCGAGTAAAATGATTTGTGTGTGTGTGCTAAGTGATAAAAATAGACCAAGTGAACAATAGCCTTTAAAATGTCTTAAAATGCAGATATGCATTTTAATGGGGAAATAATAACTTGATCAATAACGCATTAAAGAGTACTTTCTCTAAAGTAAGTACTCTTATGGTTCTTTTGAACAATAATGTTAAAATACATCAGGTAATAGTACATGCTTTAACATCAAGCGAATTACTCAAATTTTCATTTTAAACCATTACTTGTAATCATGATTATGTGGATGAACTTCTAATCCTTATTCTTGACCAAACTCCATTTAATTAAAAAGGTCCTCTAACTCAATTAATCGACTCAGTCGACAGAAATGCTACAGCGACTGTAATTTCTTGAACATCAAACATGTTGACATCAAATCATGCAAACTCAAAGCTGGGTTTGGACTTTTTTTTTTTTTTTTTAAATCACCAATGAACAACATACTTCATATTTAGAAACATATTGATGTATTAATACATTTATTTGATGAAAAAGAGAGTTTTAATTAATGCCTACTTTCCAGTACTGTATAAACGCTGGATGGTAGAAAATGGTCTAATAATGCAAATATGTAATTTTTATGTATTTCTATGAAACATGGGATGTCTGTGGAATGTGTCACTTGCAGTATTATTACCTGATACAAAGTTTTTAAAAAAAAACAAAGTACTTAATTTTAGTTGAGTAATTGTGACGGCCTTGTCTGGCCTTTTTTTAGTTTTTGACGTTTTTTAGTAAAACTTAATTGGTAATTTGACAAGATTTAACACTAACTTGTACACAACCTCTTGGCAGCCTGAGAGCAACGCTCTGACAACCACACATACACCGCAGTTTCGCACAAGCAAACAAACTCACATTTTCTTCAGAAAATTAAAAAATCTAGCATTATACAAAGCTTCAAAGGATCATTTGCTCTTCAAAGCCAGTTCTTGAAGCATCAGTCAACTCCGTCCAAATTAAAAGCTCGTCTGGCTCAGTCCCCAATGGCTTCAACTTCCAGGAAAAAGTAGCCAGCTATTTTTCATAGACTGAAAATCAAATATCAGCGTTCGCCTGGAGATGAAGGTTGCCATAGAGATGATGTGTACAACATGACGGATACGTTCCTGGAATCAATCACAGGATTTTCCATAAGCACAGCAGGAGAATGGGTCAAAGACACAAGGGCTCTTTACTCACACACACACATCAACACTGTTGCATACGCACCCAGCAGAAAACTCAAAACCACCACCAACCTTCTCCCTCAGCTTTCAACCAGGAGATCCAGGAAGTTGAACACAAAGAGATCTGCTTGGTTTCTTGCAGTGGTTCAACGGCAGGGCTGATGGACTGTGCTGTGGATAACTAGGGTCTCTGAGATCATTAAAACCCTAAGCAGACAGGCTGCCTCGCCGTGTGAGTCTGAGTGATGAGCTCTTTATGGAGAACATCGCTCTCGCTCCCTCATCCAGAGGTCCTAAATCCAGGGCTGCACTCCTAGCTTTCTCCTGCCCCGAGGACACAGGATCAGGAATTTCCTGTAGCTGCCATCTTGGCCATGTCAGAACAGGGATATTACTGATGGGAAGTAAAGAGAGGTGGCAGTGTTTGGTGCTCCGGGGGGGGGAATGACGCCTCTGATCATTGAACAGTCCTTCATGAGGCGAGTCCTGCCCTCAGGCATCTGCCAGCCGATGCTTCAGAGAGGATCTCCCTGGGTTTAGCATGGCTAGTGTTAGAGAGGAACAGCTCCTCACGGCTGTCTGCTTTACAAGTCTGTGCCGGTGTTTCAACGAAAAACATGGACTTTTTTCATTCATGGGCAAAGATTCATTTAAAATTATTTGAATGTACCAAGGACAGGTCTGACAAGGGCTGACTCAGCCAAGTTAAAGGGTACAAATATTTTTATTAATGAAGACTTTCCTGAGGCTCTTCAGTTGAGAAGAAGGGAACTCTGCCTGGGATAAAGGTGAAAGAGCCATCCTGAAATATGACAAGTTAGTCATCTTGCCCAGAACTGGAAATATTCGAACATAAACTTATTATTTTGTAGCTATTATTTCACAATTTACTCATTGTTTACTGTCTTGTTATGAAGCAGGACAATTTTACATAATCTCTTTTAACAAAGTTGTCAAAGAAAGGATTAATTCTTTGATGAATAAAAAGTTAAAAAGAACAGCATTTATTTAAAATATAATTTTTTTGTGACAATATACACTAACATTCAAAAGTTTGGGGTCAGAAACTTTTTTTAAAGAAATTAATACTTTTATTCAGCAAGGATATGTTAAATTGATAAAAGTGGTAATAAAGACTTTGTTAGAAAATATTTTTTTTTAGAAAAGACATTGTTAGAAAAGATATTTCTATTTCTAATAAATGCTGTTCTTTTAACTTTTTATTATTACATTAAATGAGGACAAGTGCTGTTTAATTCTTTTCATGTTCTCAATTTTTAAGCACTTTTTTATAGTTCACATAAATAGTTTTATATTAAGTTTAACTAACAAATATTTTACATTTAAAACAGTATTTTAAATATATTAATTTGAAACTTCAATTAAATTATTAAAATAATTATTTTAATTGTAGTTTTTTATATTGTACAAGACAACACACACAATGGCAAAAGTTACATTCAGAAATTTTATAACCATATAAATATTATTGTTTTTATTTTATTGTAGAAATAATAGCTGTGTCCCAAATGACGCACTATACACTATGTACTTATGGACTATGTACTGTAGTGTATGATTATGAATGACAAAATAACCTTATATAATTCAGAGTGCATGAAGTGTCAAGACACGCCACACTTCATTTTTTTGGTTAAGTGCATCATTCGGGTATTTAAAGTGCACTTTTTCTTTTTGGATTGTTCAGTGTGAACGCACTACTCGCACTATTTACACTAAAAAACGTTACAGAATAGTGCATATGTATGCGATTTGGGACACACCTAATGCCTTTTTTAACAACAACTACATACAATATTTATGGAAGAGCTAATTGTTTGAATAACTTTTCATAATTCATTAAATCCGTGAACATGATTCGGACATCTCTGGATGGTGAAAACGACATTTCCAATCTTTCCACTCTCCTTCATAGCGTCATCAAGCTTCGCCTTTGATATCGTTTTGAAAATGCGACCTCTAGCGGCGAAAACTTACATATTGTGCCTTTAAATTTGATGCAACTAAATGAAAGACTTTTTAAGGACCTGTGGAAACCCTGATCAGTACTAAATATTATATACTAATTATTTTAAATATATATATATATATTTTTTTTTTAAAATAACTATTTTAATATGAGGTCATAAAAATGGACTTACTTCAATGCAAGTGTGTGGGAATTTTCACCTCAACAAGCCGTACAAGTTTCTCTTTTAAGTTACGAATACAGTAAGTAATACAATACTTATGAGGTCTGTTTAAATGAGAGAGAGAAAAAAAAAGATGAAGTATATCATGTCATACACTGCTGGCACGTCAACAGCCCTGACCAGTGGTGCTTGGTCAGGTGACCACATGATGACAGCATCATAATGGCACTGGCAGTGAAATTCATTTCATGCTCTCGGAGGATCAAAAAACAAGGTGGGCTGGTTGATTTAATTCATCAGCATCCCACATGCACACAGTTTTAGCGCTGCAGTATGCTAAAACACACATAATTCAATTTGCTCCCCGCTCTTTGTTGAAACCGCAGTCACATCAGTAATATGCTTAGAAACAGGAAGACTGGAGTAATTTAATGTGGCGCAGAGATGAATTCTCACAGCACTATGAAGACATGAGGCCTTCCTTTCACTCTAACCGCAACAAAAACAAAGACGTGCAAAGAAAATCAAACTAATAACAGCCCACAGCATTGTTTGTGCAGCTCTGTACACTAACGTTAATTAATGCAAATTTGATCTTTTTCATGCTTAGAGAATAATCTACTCAATTAGTAGATATAAAAGGACTATTTTTCCCATGGGGCAACATGGCACACATTAGTGTCTATGACAAGAGCTAGTGCTTTAACGGCACTGTACACCAAAACTAATAGCTTTCAAAGCTCTCACTTTAGAATGAGAGAACAGACTTTAGTTACGCAGTTGAGACAATGAACTTTTTAGAGCTTTTCATTTAAACACAGTTCTGCAGCGGACACTAGCCTTTTGCCTTTAGAGCACTGATGCACCACTAATGGAGTGTCTCAGTGCTTCACAAGAGCTGATAAAAGCCCACTGCTATTTTCCTTTTGGTAAATAACATTTAGAGTCAGTAGCGTGAAACCCGTTCAAGTAAGAAAAAGAATCAAAGGCTCTAATGAATCTCTACTGCAGCATAAATCACAGAGTAGTGAGCAACAGCAGGTCAGTTTATTTAGCATCTGTGTACTGTGTTAAGTACAGTGTCGGCCTGTTATCTGTGTATTATATGACTTTATTATATATTATATAACGATGACAGCGCTCAGTTTTTATTCAGTATCTTTATTTAAATCTAAAATAAAAGAGTATATGAACAACTATAAATAAAAAAAGATATAAAAATAAATAAAAATGAATACAATTATTTATTATTTCGGATTCAATTTAGTTTTAAAATTCATCTTTTAACCCTAAATATTTCCATAGGCATTAAAACAGCTTTGAAACAAACATATGACATTTGATAATGTAAGAAAATTAATAAAAAACTTATAATAATACAATTATCATGATTATAAAAAATGATAAAAAAGATGGGTAACACTTTCCTTAAAGCCTTTACGTATAATGGATTATAAAGGTATTCATAATGTATGTTGTAATTAGGGATGTGCGGGTCTAGTCGACTAAACGGTACAGCTCCTACTAGTCGACACTGAAAACAATAGTCGATTACACGACAGAAAAAAAAGAAAAACAAAAACATGATTTTATCATTCAAATTACCGTCATTTTAACATTGCATTTAAAACATTTTAAATAAGTTAAAATAAAACGTTTGAAAAATAATACATTATTTTAAAAAGTTTATCTGGTCAGAAACTACATTTTTACCTCAGACCTCACATGCATTTTCTTCGTGTCAGTTGCGGCGAGTTCAAAAATGACCACGCGAAAGACAAGAAGGTGTGGGATTATTTTGAATTAGAAGGAAACGGAAAAGTTTTGAGTAAACTGTGTAATGTCAAATAGTCTTACAATATCTCTACTGGAGCGATGCATAATCATATTCAATACAGGCACGTAGGCGTTAGCTTAGAGGCTGGCCAAAGCCAGCTAATGTCAATCACGTGATTCACTACAACCCGCCGGCACTGCGATCCCGTCCTTGCCATCTATTCCTCTAACGAAGACCCACTTCGGTGGTGGTGTGGGATGTCCAGGCGCTTTCTGAAACTCTATCGGCTTGCTTTTCATTATCTCTGCGTGCCTGCGACTTCAGTTCCTGTCGAGCGCGTTTTTTCATGTGCAGGAACTTTATTGTTAATCGCCTCAGGTCCCGTCTTTCACCAGACCACGTTGATAATTTCACTGAACAAATAACGCATGGTCTGAGAAAGTAAAATGGACATTGTTGCATTTTGTTTTTAGACGATATAGCCTACACGAAGTACGTTTTTAAAAGCCGTTTTAATGCTATTTCTTGATAAACCTTCCTATTGTTTTTGACTTGTTTTAATATGTTGGCTAACGTTATATGAAGATTAAGAATTCTGTCAGGCTATTGATTGATTTTCCATTGTTCTGCATTTCCCCAGCTGATTTGAATAAATAAGCTATGCTTTGGCAGACGTTGGGTGTATACTCTTCTTTTATTTCTTTTTAACGACCGCCTAAAATGAAATGATGATAACGAGAGACAAGTGTGCGGCAAGCGGAATTCATTGAGGGATCTGACAGTGTGATTCATAGATTAAGTATTTCAAATATAGGCTATTATATATGCTACACGCACGCACAGAGGTTTTTTGTTTCTTACCATCTTTTGGGGGTTTCTTGCTTTTAGACTAGTCGACTAGTCGGATACAAAACTTTCGTTTAAATGACAGTCAAATTAGTCGTCGCGCACATCCCTAGTTGTAATGCACTATATCTTTTCATAAATAATTGTAACAAAAAGGTAAAATGCATCATACTATTTGACAGTTTGTTTGTCATGTGTTTTAAGGTATTCAAATTTCTAAAGGTGTAACAGTGATGAATACATTATCATGAATAAATCATGTTATTCAAGTTAACAGATTAAAGGCTGGAATATACTACATGACTTTTAAAGTCAAGCTTGCTTGTACTGTATAGTGCTTTTCACAATAAACAGTGTTTCAAAGCAGCTTTACAGAAAATCTTAAAATTATTTTTTTAATATCTTAATGCCTAACATTCATGCTATATTGAATAAATGTTTTTGGGAATTTCCCACATTATAAACGCGAATCCTGCGGGAATGAGTAAAACTATGCGATATATGCGCGATCCCTCACCGACCTGACTAAAAATATATTCTATTGCACAGAGATTTGTTGAAGGCAGTTGAGATTTACTGTAACAGCAAATCTGAACATATTTTACTTGGAGTTGGGTTATTATAAAAGCACATCACCTTTTTAAAATATATGTGCCCTTGTAATATTTAATCAAAAACATGACCATCCCCTCCCCCTCGCAACAAGAGGCTGCAAGGACAATAAAATAAAGTCCCACCCATTCGAGAAACCATTTAATTTGGACGCATGTCACAACAGGGAAGAAAAGACGATCATAACTTCAGTTTTATGCTGGCTCTAAAACTTGAAATCAACAAAAGTCACTGTCCTTGACTTTTCTGCTGAAGTTATGATCGTCTTTTCTGCCGTCAAAGCTCACAAGTGTCCAAAATTCAGAGCCGAGCCCATCCTGTTTAATTCCTATCTTACAGCATGCTATGCAGTGGCTTAATGGTGATGTTATGACTCAGTCGGCCATTCAGTTTTATATCCTGTTTAATGTCAAGAGGAAAAGAGAGCATGAATTTAATGGATACCAATAATTACATAATGTAAATAGAGCCCTAGAGGGAATGAATCTGGGAAGCTCTCTTAAGAATTGCCTTCATCTGGACCCATGCTGCAACGCTAACAGTAATCCTCCACGATAGCATGCCTGTGCCAGATGATCTGAATGGCTACAGCCCGAGGAAGAGAGCACATAAGAGAGAAAAAGAGAACGCGAGAGCTCTAATAACACATGCACCGCTATCTCTCCTCAGCACAGGAGGAGGAGAACATCACTTGGAGACTGATGCCACTACATTCACTAGGAAGAAACGGCACATTTAAGAAAACTTTGGACAAGTCAGACAAGATCCAAATTTGAATAATCTTCCTCTGAACAGCAAAATGCAAAAGGCCTGTTCTTTACAAAGACACTGTTGGAATATTCATGAAGTGGGTGTCAATTTTATGCACCGTCCTCATTTTGTCGTTCCAACACAGGCCGAGTCAAACACAACACGGAGGATTTAATGTCAAATTTAAGACTTTCTTTTAAAAACCAGCTGCACAACCAAAGTTAATATTGTATATAGCATATTGGACAAATTGGATTTGCTGATGCAATAATAATGTGTTTAAAGAAAATTAATAACCAGTTTATTGTGTCGATACTCTTAAAATGTATATACTGAATGTGTCATATAATATTTAGTCTTTCCTTCCTGTGAGCTACAAACGTTTATGTTGAATTAAATCCCAGATACAGTTTATTGTGTAACCAAAATACCAATAATAGCAAGAAAGCCAGATTTTACGCATAATGCAAGACCTTTAATTATAAACAAGCCAGAAATGCACTGACTCTAATTTTGAAACGTCTATGTATTACTACTCCCTGCTGCTTATTCAAAGATACAACCATCAATATAAACACCATGAAGTAAACGCTCTTATAATTCATCAAAAGTAGACTATAAGCAATAGTTTGACATAAATGAATGGTATTTGTTGATTGTGAACCGCTCTGAAAGAGCAAATGTGCAACAAGTAGCGCCAAGTAGCAAAGGTAGTAATTCAATTTAGGCCATATCGTGAATATGTTTTTTTCCATTTCAAAAGATAAGAACTCTTCAATGATAATTGAGACGTTTAAAACTCTCTGTCCTTCAATTTGATAAAACTGCATTTTAAGATTTTTTCAGGACCTGCAGGGACCCTGACACAAACATCAAGTCTTAAACATCACATTGATCACGCAATCATTTGATATTTCAACTGCATTTTGTTCAAGCACATTTTTGTCTTTTCATATTCAGGTGTATGTGGTTATTGCGTGAAAATGAATGAAGTATAAAAACCTGTGCAGTTGACTGCTTGTTCACTCACTCTTACAGTGATTTCTTACACTGCACTCCATCCCTCATGCCTAGTAATGTTTATTCCTCAGCACTAACTCTGGCCTCCATCAAAAAATATGGCCTCATCGCCCATAATGCCATCCGTCACCCAGCGGCTGATTGATTTTCTCATGAACACGGCATCTATCACCTGATGCGGCCTCAAGCACATTCAAGAGCTCTAGCAGTACAGAAGAGCACCACACACCAATTCTGACACCATCTGCTGAGATCTGCTCTAATTCCACTTTCTGCTCTCTTCAAAACTTTTTTAGCCTGGTTTGGCATTGGCATATTTTAGGATATTAATGAGCAGGACTGATTAAAAATGTTAAGGCACAGGGGAATGAACTCAAGCAATGTCCCATTTCAAATAAAAATCTAGGTCCTTTTTCCCCACTAATGAGCACATTATGACTCCTAAATATGTAAAAAAATGCTCATATAATATACATATAATGAATGGACAGACACTACCATTCAAAAGATTAGCTTGGTGAGTGAGTGAGACTGCAGATGTCACTGCAGGAGGACAGTTTAGCATCCCAGCACAGGAGATGAGAAGTGACGTGACACTGGACCAAATACTCGAGCAGCTCTATCAGTGTAGTAATCCAGCTCCACAGCCACACACAAACACATCCACAACACCTGATAAGAAACAAACATGAATGCACATCTACCAGGAATGTGTAAAACTATGTTTTCAAAATAGACTAGTCAACTAGCCTGTTTTCATGTTTTATATAATTAGCAGTGTTAATCATTTTCGTCAACGAAATTTTTTCACTGACAAAAACGAGACGACAACGAAATAAAAACTCGTTTTAAATGACAAAAACTATGACGAAAATCTATTAACACAAAATGATGTCGAATTGTCCGTTTTGACGAGTATTCACAAATACACACTCGGTTTTGTCTTAAAGTGCCCCTATTATGGATTTTTTAAAATTACCTTTCATGCAGTGTGAAGCAGCTCAAAGTGAATAAAAACATCCTGGCAAGTTTTAAATCTGAAAGTGCACCGTGTATAAAGTTATTGTCTCTCAAAAGAAAGCGTCGACTCTGAATCATTGAAACGAGTCGTTTTTAAAACGAATCCCAAGCCGTTTCATGTTGAAGTCAACATGAAACATTAGCATATTGCCCGCCCACTTGTTGGTTTTTCGGGTTGGTCTGAATGAAAATGCAAATTCATTCTTTGCCACTAGGTGCTGCTTTAAAAATAGCGATAAAAATAGCTGTTTCCCCGGTAATGCTGTACACAAAGCAGCACTGCGCTCACAAACGCTGCTTTATCAGGCATTACAGGCATAATGAAATGAAAATGAGATCAATTGGCCCAATCACAGTAGATTAGCGTCAAGCAAAGGAGGGGTTTGGAAAAATGAATCGTTAGAACGAATCGTTTGGGAGTCATTGAGCAAATAGGTAAAAATAAATGCGCATTATAAGACGATGAAAGTGTTTTTTGACCTTGCATGCATGTCAACCTGTTGTTGGGACTCCCAAAACCAAAAATATGAACCTTTCATTACCCATAATAGGGGCACTTTAAGTGAAAGTAAACAGTTGGGAGAATATCAGATATGGTATCAGTATAATGCACCCGTGCATTTCGGTTTTAAAGGGACAGCAGCCTCATTTAGCTGCTGTTGTCTGTGTCATTAATGTTAATCAAGAAACAAAAGACAAAGAGAAAATGACTCACGGCTCTTGACTGAATGACTTTAGTAACACTAATAAGGATTTATCTAAATTTATTTATATATAAATATGTCTGCTTGAAAGAATGAAAAATGTTTATAAGTCGTTATAAAGAATGAATATTATATAACCATTGGTATTTCATTAAAAAGTAGACCATGTTCTTGTTCCTTTATGAGAAGTGGTTTTATTTAATTTTAATATAAAGGCATGTTGTGTGTCACAGCAGTTAAATCTGTGTCTATATTGCATGATGCAATCTTAATATCAAACCTATACAGAAATTTTAGAGACATGCTTAATAAATGCATTACACTAAATAAACCCATTAGATTTTAGTCGACAAAAACTAAAACAATTCAGATGACTAAAATATGATTAAAAATTGCATTTTAGTCAAAACACTATGACTATAACTAAATCAAAATTTGCTGTCAAAAGTAACACTGATAATTAGGCTGGATTATGACGTGATAAGACATTTCTTAAGGGGCTGATCGCACATGACGTACTTCTACATAAAAAAATAAATAAAAAAAGATAAGACAAATATAATATTAAGATGCACCAATATTACAATTCTGGCCAATACCAAAAAACTACTCATTTTTATGTATGACCATTAACTGATAAATGGTCTGATAAAAAACTGATAGATGTTAAAAATTCAGTATTATTTTGTTTTATATTATGGTCTACAATAGTAATAATCATCATCATCATCATCATCATCCTGTTGGGATTATGTAATTTTGCAAGCTCCCACGACACAAAGCCAATAGAGTTTTTTAACTGACTTTTGAATAATTGCAGAAAATAACGTCAAAAACAACTTTTATGAATTTTGACGACAAAATAAAATCCCCAGAATGAATAAAAGCTTAACGTAGCTTAACTATAATCAAACTACACTACGGTTGCTTCAGTAAAGTCTCATTTAACCACTTGTTAACAACCACCTTTACAGGATAAGTACATGCAAAAATAAAATAAAATCACAAGGGTGTACTACATGTATTTTATGTCAGAGTAAAACGTGAAAATATTTTGAGCTCGTGTTCGCCACAGACCTTATTTCAGGCATTCAACCAAAAACCCATTGACTTCAGGATAATAAAACCAGAAGTGCTAAAATGCAACTCACAGCTGGGGTTTTTTTTTGCACTCATTCCTGGAACACTCTACAATATTAATAATATTAAATGAAATGGGTGAGTACATTTAAAGTTTCTAATATCAATGTTATGGTCGGTAACGGATAAATAGCTGATGTCAAAATATACTATTTTGTTTCATATTATTTTCTACAATAATAATAGGAAATGACCAAGTATAATTAAATATCTAATATCAACGGATACAGTCGATAATAGATACATTTAAAACCTCTAATATTAGCCAATAATGATGTGGTACCAATAAATTGTGCATTCCTAGTTTTTATACTATTTTTAACTTGATAGTTGCTGTGTTAGAACATAATGCTTATGGTACAAGATGCTAAGAAAAAGATGTTAGCAAGATCCAAGATGTGATGTAAAAGGGGTCAATTTAGAGGCACAACTTCTTCCAGGTTTTAGCATGCTAGCAAACCCGAAACATACTCAAAATAAGTGCTTTTAGCTATAAAAGCACAGTGGTAGAGTTCTGCAATTCAAAATGCAAGGTAAGTTGTATTTTTTAGTATCGCCCAATAGGTGCTATGGTGGACATCATGTTTTCTTCTTTGGTCAGTTGTCTTGTAAGTCAACAGCTTTTGGGTGACAGCACCAGTTTAAAGTGAAACTTGCTAAGTTATTTAAACTAGTTAATCTGAATAACACATCTGGTTTGATTGCACAGAGGAATCATTACTTTTTTACTCAGCAACAAATTATAATGTCACACCTGTTTAGGAACTGAAACAGATGCGATTCATTCATTGTTGGTTTAACGCATCACAGTTGATGAGAACGACATGTTTGCATCAAGACAACAGATTCACTAAAAAGATAGGAAAAAAAATAATTTGCATATTTTGGGAAGTTGCAAAACGATTTGGTGAACATATTTCATCACCAAATCAGACTCGGTGTGCTTTGATGGCTGAATCTGACGTGACTAGCAGCACATTGTCAGTCGCCTGGAGAATGTTGCTGCATCATTACTGCGCTGACAGACATGCATGAAATCACAATGTCAATATTCATAATAGGAAAAAAACAATGAGTGCCATCCTGGGAAATATCAGCAGGTGTGTGAGAGCGTTTGCTGTTGCGTCTGTGCGATCGGTGTGAATCCCCCTGCTGTACACGAGTAACAGAAGACAAATTACACATGAACGTTTGAGAGCCAAACGGCTGGTAGGAGGTCCATCTCAAAGCTGTAATGTTTAACAGTTTGTAAAACCATATACTGTATATTAACGATATTCATCTAGACCCTCTAAGCATGAAAGTGGACCAGACTTTCTGTGAACAATCATACGACTTTCTCTCTCTCCTTGATTTGCACTCTGATCCATCAGCCCAAAATGAACTCAGGTTAATATTTTATATCAGAGCGGGAGTCATGGGTCCTTCAGAGAGCACACCTGTCAGCCGCTGGCTCAGGAACGTGCTTGTAATAATCCGGAGGGAACTCAGCCACTCCTCCAACCACGGCTAATTCCTCCTCATTTATGCTGAAATCCAGATTCCCATCCAGCTCTGGCACAGAATTCCCAATATACGGTAGATGAATCCCCATTGATTCTGCCAGCGGCTGTTTGCGTGATTGAGGAAGGCAAAGTAGTTATGGAAAGGAAGAGAAGAAGCTCTTCAGAGGTTTTGATCCAGAGCCGCAGGGTTTTGCCCTGTAGCAGCTGCATCTGTCAGCACAAATGTAGTACAAGCTTCCCCAGAGAATAAACTACCAGAGGCTGTGCTACAAACAATCACTATTCCTCACTGAAAATGTTCTGTCATGTTCTATTTTTTTAACCAATCATTATTATTTTGAATAATAACAATAATAATAAAACAGTTGAAAACATTTGTGCTGATGAATATTTTGTGGAAACTGCAATAATTTTTTCCCCCTGGATTCCTTGGTGAATAAACAGTTTAAAGGAACAGCATTTACTTCAAACAGAAGCGAATGTAATTATTTGCGCGAGTAGATTACATACAAAGTCAATGTATGCAATCAAAGTCGCGGGTGACGCGAATTATGCGAATTGGGCAACGAGACTGCCGTGAACCCGCGATATTCGCCTCTTGTGTCAAACAAGTTGAAAAATTTAAACTCAAGCGGAAAATTCACACGACGAGTTGTCGCGCAAGCCAATCTGACGTGAATGATGTGAATTGGGCAATCAATCGTGTTAAGAGGCAATATCAAGAGCTTATTGACATCCGGTTTGACATGTCCAGTTTTATCAGAAATAGAGAGCATGTGCGATGTTTATATTCGCGCGAGTGATGCGAAAAACATCCCGCGCGTGATGCAAATAATTCGCTTCGCTTTTGGTGCTAACTTTTGTTTTTATATTTTCAGCTTTTATTTTTAGTTTAATTTGCTTTGCTTTAATTTAAGTTTTTTTTATATTACTATTTAGGTTTCATTTATTTTATTTCAGTTTTAGAAATTTTTATTTATTTCTAGTAATTTTAGTGCCTTAACGTAAACTCAGTTAGTTGCCAAGACAACATTTCTCATTTTTGATCAAAATTTTTGATCCAATATTTAATTTTAAGTTTTAGTTCATGTTATGAATGTTTACTGTCATTTTTGATCAATTTCATGCATTCTTGTTGAATAAAATTATCAATTATAAAATAAAGAAATCAATCAATCTGACCACAAACTTGTGAACGGTAATGTACGGCATTCCATCTTCGTATACAAAACATTAGCATTTTCAATAATTAAAAATTATACATCTGACATAGTCTACATATCACGGATACAGTATCATATCAGTTACTGGCTGGATATTTAATTGTATATTTCCCTTTTTACATGTAAATTACCTCTGCTGTCATCTATTGCTCGTCTAGTTAATCTTCAATATCACAAATAATTTACTTTAACAAACCACAGAATGCATATCCATTTTTCAAATAGTACATTACGTTGTGATGCCTAAATTCACTTGTAGTATTTTGTATTTATGTAGACAAAACAGTGCTGAATTACCATTCTGCCAATTAGCTCACTCGTGAATTAGTTTTACTGTGGGTTTTCCTCGCTAAATCCTTACTTCCGTCTCTCTATCTTTCTATCCTTGTCTGCTCTCATGGAGAGCTTGAAAACATTATTTTCTCTAGACTTCTTCACTTCTAAATGCTCTCAGGATTCAGGAGCATCGCTGGAATCAGAGCCCCTCGACTGTATGTTGCTCCGGGCTCCGTTCCTTTTTAAAATGTAGAATTTGTTCCGAGATCCTCTGAACCCATAACTTCGCCCAACCAGCTCCAGAGCTAATCTGTATTTGCATATTCAACTGTGGGAATGTTTCTAGGGAAACGCAGCAGACCACATGCCTCACTGTTTATCTGTCAAAATGAAGCTTTTTTAAATTATAAATGACTTTTAACATTTGGTAAATGGAGAATTTCGTGTTAACTCAAACTCTGAATGCCACAATGTTGTAAATGAGAAATCGGGAACACTACACCTCTGGCGATATTGCTCATTTCCTCTATTAATAATGTTTACTTACACACTTTAGCTTGTGTAAGTAAACAAGCCTTTTATTAAAAATGGTCACATCTATATTACCTCTCTGTGTATACGTGACATGTTAAACAGGTCATCTTCCATAGGCCAGAGAATTTATTTTCTTCAGCGGAGTGACAGAAATACCGGCCTAATTAACCCTGGCTTCGAGTGTGACTTTGCTCTTGGTAGTCGTGTAAATTGGTAGTTCTTTCTTCTCTCGCAATTTCAAGGCAGAAGGAAGTTTCTTCTGAAGTGAAGGACTACAATGCTGCTATCTCAGCAGGGGTGGGAGGAAGTCTTGTTTCATGTCCTTTAAGGGCTTCAAGCTGAGGAGCTTGACAGAGGTTTAATCGTATTAAACCATTACCCCACTGCAGAGAGCCTCCATGCAGCCTGTTTTTGGCCTCCTTCCAGTTATGGAATTATTTCACCCTACAACTTTTATTTAAATTAAAATTTTATTTAAATTTATTTTTCGTGGTGTTTAAGGCATGTATCATTATGCTGTTGCTCATACTTAGGGATAGTGATTTAACTGCAAATTAATGCGAATTTTTCGAATAAAAAATAAAAAAGCTCCATGCATGCAGTGCTTGTTTTGAGGTCAAAAAAACGGATAATTATAGATATATTTATATATGAGCAATATCACTCGAGTATGAGAGCGATACGGCCGAGTGCCGGAGGCAATCACAGCTGCTGATATAGAGCCGGTATCGCTCTCGTACTCGAGTGATATTGCGTTTGTACAACAGTTCGACGGAACATGTGTGTAATTAAACAAGAAACAACGGAGTGCCTAATAAAACCCTCTTTTGTGCGGAACTACTTCCTTCTGCCACGGATTCAAAGCTCAAGTTGACAGTTAAACATGCGTCACTTTTAGAATTCATATCAAGGGCATGTCTTCAGTTAGGTTATTAGTGAGAAATTATGAGGTTATAAGAGAGAAACAATGCTGCAAGACGTGTATCCAAATGAGAGAGAGTTTCTTTCTTCTTCTTAGATTAGCTAACATTCTCTACAATTAGCTCGTGAATAAAACAAAAACAGACCCCGGCAGAACAGCTAGTGATACAAATGGTTAAAGGGGCGTTCCTGTAGCGATACCAGTACAATATCTCACGGTTCTCAACCAATCAGATTTGAGAACCAGAACGAACTGTTGTATAAAATATATTATACTATTTTATAATAATAATTCATATGACTATACAGTAATAATAATCCTTTTTATTATGCTTATTATTAACAACCTGGCAATTAGTAATGCACAGACAGTTTTTTTTTAACTAAACCCTAAATTTTAATTTCATTTAGCCAAAAAAAGGAAATCAACACTAAAGTTTAATAATATATTAATTAATCACATATTTAATAAACCAACATAAAAAATAACCAGCTTTTTAAATGATATAATTATGGTTTTACTCCAATTATTTGTTGAAACAAACATTTAAATGGTGTCTAATAAGTAGTTTTTATGACAGATTTATTTAAACGCACATTAAATAAAGACAAGTTACATACAAATGTAATGAATATGTAATATAATGAATATGACGTCTTTCTAAGGAGAACTAAGGAGCTACAGTGATCTGTCACAACACATTAAAGAGCATCAAAACAAATACTGTTTGAATTTTGTTATTAAAACTAAAAGAATTAGCTGAAAGTTTGTTTCATGTCAAGTGTAACAAAGCACAAAGCTTATTGGGATTTTTGGATGACAGGCTGCAAATAGTGCTGCAAATGATATTTAGTGAAGTTTTCTGAAAACAGCACAGACTAAAAGATTTCAAGAAATCACTATTTTCAACCCAGTTTGTAGCGTGCAGACAGCTGATATGTTTACCTGTTGCCATTGGTGAAGCACTAATTAAATGTCAGTGTTTCTGTCAATGATTTCAGCTCTCCAAAACTAAATTTCTGACTAAAATTACAATTTAAATAAATATGTTTAGTTGCCGAAATATTGGAGCATCACTACTGGCAACCGCCCACAGCCCTAGCCGCAAGACAGTGAGTTTTGCCTAGGCCACCACTTCACAACATCTTTCTTTCTATATATGTGAAAAAAAATGCTTTTTTCTGTAGATTGCATCTGGACACCCTTTTGAGGCATGGTCGAGGGGTATTGATTTGCACGCAAGCTTGTGCAACAATGAAAAACCACATGAACATGCATCTTTCAAGAAAAAGCCTTCAAGGTAGCAAGAACTTAATATAAAACTCTCAGAGCCTATGCAATGTTCTGATCCCTAAAATCACCCCGTAATCCTCCAGGACACACATGCGGTGTATGGATTATAACGGCTCCAAACGATGATAAAAAAAAAAAAAAAATTGTTTTTAACGTAGAGTGATTGGAGGTTTGCTCAAAACTGCCTTAGATAATAAAAGCGACAGATTACAGGGGAAAAGATTAGACAGCTAATATACAAGAGAGATGAGATTTCAGAGCACAACAACAGAGAATGTAATTAAAGAATGAGGGCAGACTTTGTCTAATCATGCTAATTAAGAAGCATGCAAACTGGGACCTACAATTGTCTTTTAATCCGGATCTTTTATTGCCCTTCTGGTTTGTGAATGCGAGCAGGGACCTGAGGTGTGGAGATACACACATTTAACTCTACAGGAGATATTCGGTTCTTTGGAGGACTGGAAATGTGGCATAAACCGGTTAAATGAATATTATCTAACCAGATTTATCACTACTCTTTATGATCAGAGCCCAAAATGCTTGCAAACAACATTAAAACTAAAGTTAATTAATGTAGAACTTAATTATAACCAGTAACAACTCATTTCTGGCATGATTTTTTTGTGTGTGTGTGTGTGTGTGTGCATTTGACACCCTTAATGTCTCTTTTTGAATTGGTTATTGCATTGGCATTGATAAATATGATCATTCTGGCTTGACATGATAAGCACGAGAGTAAAAACAAGGAAGGAATGAAAGGACCGAAATAAAGATGGAAGAACCGTGATTTACAGCACTTCAATACTTCCCTCTACAGACAGACAGAGGAAACCAAAATGTTATTAGCTGCAGTAAATTACAGGGGATGTCAGACAGCATGAGAGAGGATAAAATAAGAAGACAGTACGTGTTTAAATATCACAAACAACACGAGTCTGACAGTATCGGAGAAGGAGAGACGGGGAAACAGTGCTGCTATAGAAACACTGAGCTGCTGTGTGTGCACCAGTATAGACAATGTGAAGAATGAAGACATTATAAACGAGGTCAACAACTGTCAGATGAACAATGACACACATGACTGACAGCTGCAGGTGATGTGGCCTTCAGAACATCAGCTGTTAAATCAATCCAGGATGAACTTCACACCTAAAACACACCCAAGCATACTGGCAACTCAGCTCACAATAGATGATTTTTTTTATAGGCAATAAAGGAAAATGTCTTCCATGCATTTGAACTAAATCTTTAACTTAAATGTAATTATCAACTTTAACAAAAAAAAAATCCTTGTGCAGAAGATTTAATGATCAATTTATTTTGACCTCATATTTATATTTCTCTCTGAACAGCTAAAAGTCACTGAACTGGAATCAACAACAGATATTTTCTGTGCATACTGGTAGGCTGGTGAGCTGTATCACTTTATTAGCTGGAAATTCAGTTTAAAAAAAGATTCACTCAGATTACTGGTTTGAATCAGTTTGACGAATTCTTGACTGAATGAACGCAATGAGCAATTACAGAACCAACTGCAAGTTACTGTCCATTTCAGTAATGTCCATTTTGAAACGAAGGTTTTCAGTGGGCAAAGACAGCTGTCAAAAATGTGAAACCAGGCAAACGGTTCGATGTTTCAGAACTGAATAAAATGCTCATCATACTCAACAAGGAATATAAATTCTAAATTTACATTGAGAAAACAGTATTCCAAACTATAGAATGTAACCCCTCAAATGTTTGAGATCAGTAAAATTTTCAATGCTTTTGTCTCTTCTGTTCACCAAGGCTGCATTTATTTAATTAAAAACAGTAAAAACAGTAATATTGCGAAATATTTCTACAATTTGAAATAACATTCTCATAATTCTATTTTCTATACTTTTTTTTCTATTGTAATATGTTTAAATGTAATTTATTCCTGTGATTATAATGCTGAGTTTTCAGCATCATTACTCCAGTCTTCAGTGCCACATGATCCTTCAGAAATCAGTATAATATGCTGACTTGCTGCTCAAGAAACATTTCTTATTATTATGAATGTTGAAATCAGTTGTGCTGCTTCATATTTTTGTGGAAACCGCAATACACTTTTTTTCCAGGACTTTTTGATGAAAAGAAAGTTCAAAAGAACATCACTTTTTTTCGTTTTTTTTTAACCGAAATCTTTCATAACATCATAAATGTCTTTACTGTCAACTTTTGGTCAATTAAATGCACCCTGCTGATACAAGTACTTTCTTGAAAACAGAAAAAAAAAAAAACTTTCAAACTTTTGAATGGTTTTGTAATATAAACAGTGTTTTCTGTAATAAAAAAATAGATACTACTGTATCTATTAGACTAAATAAGTAATATTTTACTTATAAAGCTGTTTCATTGCAGTGTACATGACGATTTAAATTGAAAAAACATGTTTTTATTAGGTGTACCATTACTTTGGAAATTATCATAAGGACCATTATTATTTCCTGGACTATTGTAAAATTGTTTGCTATCGACCAAAATTTTAGGAATATTGCGATATAAATTTGAGCTTTTATCAGCATTTCTGTATTACTCCATATTTCTCAAAGCTCTCACATGTAAATAATGCCAAGCTAAATTTTCTCTACCAGTTGAAACAATGGAGATTGTTTTTACTGAATGTGTGCACTAGCACAAAATGGAAAACAAAAGTCAATATTGGTGGAGAACGCCATAAATGAAAGTGGAAATAAAGGTTACAGAAATGCTAGACCATAAGGAGTGTTATTACTGACTTTTGCAGTTTACAGTACTTGAGCTCAAACTTGACATGAGTGAACGGTGAGCCTGCGTAACAGCAGCGGCTGTGAAGCGTTTATGGTTCAATTATGCTGTTCATGACTTCGTCTAGCAATATTTGAATGACAATCATATAAGCAATGGCTTTAGTGCCCACACACTGATCAGCAGAGAGCCCTCCAAATCAACGGCCAAACGGCTTCTTGACTCTCTACAGCCGCCAATGACGCAAATCAAATCATCTCAACCGCACAGGACATTGAGTGGAGACTGATTGCAATTACAGGAGCTCTGGAGATGCAGAGGAGGACGAGGAGATGTGAAGGAGAGCACAGAGGTGGATGCAGTGAGTTTCACTACAAGTGACTTTAGCTTGTCCTATCAATAACCAATAGACCTTCTCCATCTCTCTATCGGTTTATCTCTTCAACAGCGTTTAGAACATTTGAATTAAAGGATGGTCATCAGCTGAAGTTGATGGTCATCAACAACATGTCAGAAAATCATGAGGCAGCATAGCAACACTTTGAGCTATTTTGTTTTTCTTTTAATTTACTGTTTTTGCTTTCTTGGAAAACAGGTATAGTAATGGCTCATCAGGAGTGTTGTTTTTGGCGGCCTGTTTTAATTTGAGTTTTAGTCTAGTCTTTGTGTGAAGCTGTGATTTTAGTTTTTATTCGTTTTAGTCACGTTCATACTCTTTTTAGTCTAGTCAAGTTTTAGTCAACTAAAAGTCTGAGCATTTTAGTCTTATTTTAGTCAGAATTATCCATGACTATTTTAGTCTAGTTTTAGTCGACGAAAACTTTGTATTTTAGTCTCTTTTTAGAAATGCAATTCTATTTAACCCAGTCAATATAGTATAAGTACCTAGTAGTATAGACGAAACCAAAATTTTCAAATTTCAAACCTAATTTCAAACAAGGTTATCTTATTATATTATTGTTACCTTATAGACTCAAGAATACATCCATTCCAGACATGGAAGATGCTTTGATTTGAATTTACAACATTTATTTTACCGACCAAACATCTTAGAAGTACACAAACATAAATTTAAATAAAGATGAACCCCGGCTGGCCGGCCATCGGTTGCTTTCTCTGTGTCAGACTTAACTTTGTTTGATTTTCGTCTTCTAAATCAGTGTTTCCCAACCTTTCTTTAGTCACGGCACCCTTTGGAAATTTTTACAAATTTGTGGCACCCTACAAAATTAATTTGGTCACAATATTTGAATTTCTAACTTTGATATGATAATTTGAAAAGTATAGATGTTCGGTACAACAGGGAAGAACTGCAGTATATAATGTCATACAGATATTTTTAATATTTAAAAAAAAAATTGTCCATCAATGGTGGCAAACAGTAGGCTAATTTCTAATGAAAAGAACAATTTATATGACAGATTTTAATGTAGGCTTTATACATATGTAAACATTGTGAGAACCGCTTTTTTAAGTTGTTATAATGGTAATTAAAGTTTTGCTCTCTGTGTATTTTTGATTTTACAGCTAGGTAATTTTATTGCAGTAGCACGAGATAGCTTTATTTAAAACTTTGAATTGAATAAAAATTGACAAGGAGTCTAAGCAGTTAATAATAAAATAAGAACAAATAAAGAAATATCTAATGATAGCCCAAATAAAAAAAAATCACGATATGCCTACAAATGAAATAAATAGCTTTTTAGTTTTTTGGGTAGGTCTAACACACATAGGGCTATGAGAGATTTTTTTTTTTTTTTTGTACCAATTATCCAAATAATGTTTAGTCCTAGAAAGCTATTATTTTCAGAGGACACGTGAGCATAACGGTTTAGCAGATCAATGAATGAGAGGGCAACATTACCAGAGATGCCCATATACCACACACCATGTTACAACACAGTAGGGCAAACAGAAACAATACTGTACTACACAGATGTTTCCTGTCAGCTTGATTTTTTGAGTGGACTTTGCTGTTCCAAATCGCATGAATGGTATATGAGTGGAGCGACTCAATGGGCCGGAGCGCTCGCGAGCACACACAACGCAGAAGCGGATAATGACGCAGAGCTCACACCACTTACAAGTGAATCCTGAGAGCGGTGAACTACGTATTGTGCCCGATATAGACAATATTTTTTCTGGAATACTCTTGAACAAAACGCGGTCGTCTTATATTCAGGGTCTAGATTTTGACATGTCAATAATACACCCACAATAATAGGTGGCGCCAAATACGCATAAAGTGAGTGTGCCATGAAATACGTAATGTAGTGCTTGTTGTAAAGATCGTGAGTAAAAACAAAAGAGAAAGAAAACCGTACAGCTGCATGAGTCGTGACTGTCACGTTTGCCTGATGGGACCAAAACTCCCTTTGTGATTTTAAAACATAAGACAGTACCCCGATTTGAGGACTACAGTAAGAATTAACTTCTACTGTTAATAAGATTTTGGTAGGCTATATTAGATGGATAGCCTAAATGTCCTAATTCAGGATGGGCTACCTGTTTATCAAAAAGTGTATATTTTTTAAATGTGATTGTTGGTACTTTTTACCAGTTTTTACCATACTTTCAAAATAAAAATTAAAATAGGAAAAATATGCAGTATGAAAATAATTGAAGATAAAATGTGTTTTACTGAGAAAAAACATGATTTGGTTTTAAAAAGCCTTTTTTCCAAAAGATACATCTGGAAAAAGAGGGGTCGTCTTATAATCAGGGCCGCCTTATATTCGGGCCAATACGGTACATTTTCGCAGCCGGATTTCTGTGCCTCTAATTAGTGGCGACATTAGAAATGGTAATATATATACTGCTGTATTTTTTTTACATTTTAGCAATTTAAGAATATTAAAAAATGATTTTTTACACGCCACCCCTGCTCTCGACAGACGGCACCCCAGTTGGGAAACACTGATCTAAATAATGCCGCGAGTGGGGCTTGAGGCAGTGCAACCTGATGCAGCCCCTGAAGCGAGACACAGGAAACAGAAATACTGCAAAATAATAATAATAACGCGACTAAACGAGACGAAATAACGTTATAACATTTCGTTTCGTCTCGTTTTGGTCAAGGAAAATTAAGAGACATTTTAGCATAGTTTTTATTTCGTAAACCACATTTGTTCTCTTTTTTATTCGTCAACAATATTGCATTATACATTTAATTAGTCATCGTCACATGACCAGCATTTTCGTCTCGTCTCATTTTCGTCACGTGATAAAGGTTCGTTGACGACGATATTTAGTCATAATTTTCGTTGACGAAAGCAACACTACTCATCAGTAACAAATATCAACGACTCATCTTTTTACACAGAAAATTTTGTCCAATAAAATGCCATCTAGTATGAAAATGATTTTGCAAAAGAAGTGGCTGGAATTATTCATTTTGAAAGTGACTTCACTGCTTTTGTCAAAGAATTTTTAATAACAATAATTTTTGTAACACTGTGTAATCTTACAAGTAATCTTTAACAAATCTCAAAATTTATATCCATTTGTCACCAAATATATTATAAGTTGTAATGCTTAAATTCTCATAATAATAATTTAAACTAAATAGTACAGAATTTAAATTTCGCCCATTTATCAGTTACTGATCAACATAAAAAAAATTCTAATTGGTTTATAGATATCGGACACATTTTTAACATTATGCATTCCTAGTTTTGTCAATGTTTCAACCAGAAACAAGAAAGGAAACTGAACTTTTCATGCCTTGATATATAAAATATATGGTGTTGGATTTACGTTTTAATTATTTGTGAAATTTACTAACAATTTCAGATTTTTTTTTTTCAATGAAATGGCAAGTAATATTGAATTAAACAGTCAAATTTAAAGTAGAAAGATTAAAATAGTACGTTTTGCTAAAACATACTGCAACAATCTGATTTAGGCTTGCATTTTACTATGCAAAAAAAACAAAAAAACAAAACTAATTTCTTATGATATACATCTAACATGCAGAGAAGAACAAAACAACTAAAAAACAGGAAGAAAAAAAATCACACCACAGAAACACAAATTACGTGCATATTCTGAGAATAAATAATTCATAAACAGGATTTGATTATCTTCAAAAGTGCTGCTCGTCTTGTTGGAAAAATGTGCTATTTACAGATGCTAACCTTTGGCCGGCGGGCAGAGGAATCTGTCTCAGGTGGGCTCTGCATTTGAGATAAGCGGTTTTGCCCATCTCTATTATTCAAAGCCTGCAACTGCCAGTGGCTCTTCTTCCATAATCACAGAGCATTTTCTCTGCCAGCTTGAGTCGGGACTGCTGGGCCATTCAGAGAGACAACAGGAGGCATGCTTGTGACCATCGGATGACCTTATCTTCGTTTGGCAGTAACTTCAGTATTTGCTGAACATGGCAAAAGCTAGTTCATTACTGTGGTCCACCAAACGGACAGATGTTATCACTTCATCAGTTTGACGCTAGACGATTACCACTGTAACTATCACAGAGACAAAGACAAGCTGGAATTCTGCCACCAAAAACATGATTATTCACGGCACGGTGCAGCAAAAACTGTGTAAAGGTGAACAACATAAAAGAGACAAACAAGACGAAATATGAAGCTGTTTACTTTAAAAGGACAGTTCCAAAAATGACAACTTTGTCATTATTTACTCACCCTCATGTTGTTCCAAACATGTATGAATTTCTTCCTTCTGCTGAACACAAAAGGAGATATTCTGAAGAATGTTGGTAAACAAACAGTTGCCGGTTCCCAACAACTTTCATAGTATTTTTTCCCATAATATGGAAGACAATAGGGACCATTAACTGTTTGGTAGCCAACATTCTTCAAAATATCTTGTTTTACGTTTCACAGAAGAAAGAACCTCAAACACGTTTGGAACAATTTGAGGGTATAAATGATGACAGAATTTTCATTTTTTGGGTGAACTATCCCATCAAATGAACTGAAACATGTAGTGTGAACACTCTCAAAACATCTCCATTTGTAATCCACAGAAAAAAACCTAAAAGTAATGCTGGTTTGAAACAACATAAGACAGTTATGGTGAAACAACATAAGACAATAAGAGTAAATGGTGACAGAATCGTTTTTGGGTGAACTTTCCCTTTAAATATATGTTCTGTGTACCAAAAGAGTGCAAAGTTGGACTGCAACCGAATTCATATTGTCATTTTCTGAAATGCTCTATTTCCTCCTAACTCTGCAGTACACGTCATTTTTCATTCATAAAGAAAATGTGCTATTCACACCATTCATTGAATGTGAAAAATGTGCAAGCTTCACGGAGGAGGAAAAAGATTTAAAATCAAACTTTAATGAAAATGTCATTTCTCCATCATGAAGCAACTCGCACACGCTGTTTAGATACAGAGTGTTTCCATGGCATCAAATCCTACTACAGCAACCATTTCCTGCCAATTTTAAACTACGTATGAGAGGGTGGAGCTACTCAACAAGGTACACATATTAGAGAAAAAAAATAACAGCGGATAACGTGAACTTGGAACAGGTCGGACAAACTTTTTATGCTCCCAAGTGAAACTAATGGCAATAAGGCAAATGCTAGTGCTCTCTCTGAGCTGAAACTCTTTGATTAAAGTGGTTAAAGCAGAGGGAATTATTTTTATGAGGTGCTGCTGAAGAGCTGATGTGATTATGGTAAAGACCAGACTAAATTGTATTGAGTGGGAGGATGTTACTCACAAATGCTGTCACACAATATATGCATAACAGAGAAAAGAGCTTTGCTAATGGTGAAAGGAGTTGCTGTCATTCAGTGTTCCATTTCCATCCAAATGAACAGACATATTACACATTTGCACATCAGGATAAATGATTTGCATTTCATCCTTATGTACATTAGTAATCACTTTAAATCAAGGCCAATGACAGGACGCAAAAGACAGCAAGAAATGAAGTATAGAAGGGGTATAGTTTATAATGGCAGCTGTAGGGCTGTCCATTTAATTTGTTCATTCAATATGAATAATGAAAAAAATGCAATAAGGGGTGTCACAATATACCGGCATTGATGATAACAGTGATCTTTAAAAAATGAAATATAGATAATACATAAACATAAATATATTACATAATGAAATGTAATAAAAACTATTTGTTCAAACTAAAAGTTTTAGATCACAGACCTCTCAGATTAATACTGGCATGCCTCAAGGCTCAGTTTTGGGCCCTCCTCTGTTTATTTATCTTTTGCCTTTAAATTCTACATTTTCATTGTTATGCTGATGTTACCCAATTCTATCTTCAAAGCCTAACTCAACACTGCCACCTTCCTCTCTTTTGGCTTGTTTATCTGAAATTAAATAATGGATTAAATGTAATTTTCTTAATCTTAACAGTGAGAAAACTGAGATTCTATTGGTAAGGACCAAATCACTGACTTTTGACAAATTTGTTGTTTTCCCATCCCATCAAGGTTAAGACTTTGGGTGTCATCCTTGACAGAACTTTATTGTTTGAGGCACATGTAAGCCGCGTAAAAACATGGGTTGATTTTCACATTGGTCTGAACAAAAACAGCAGACGGGCTTATTAAAAATGCACATTCATTCTCTGCCAGCAGGTGGCACTGTAACAGGTAATGGCTGTACACAAAGCAGCACATCACCTGACTTTAAAAATGTGCTGCGCTCATGTTTATTTAATGAATCATAGCCTTTTGAGGTTTAATCGTCACATTAAGCCATATCGCAATTATTGTCTTTCCATGACAATAATTTCTTTCCCAATTTAAGACCTCTTGAAATCCAAATTAAGACTTTCTTGTACCATTTAAGACTTTTTATGGCCTTAAATTTGATACAACTTTGATACTGTAATTGTGGGATTTCACAAAAGCTTTTTAATAAACTTCAAATTGTCCAGAATTCAGCAGCCCAGGGGCCTTTACGTAGATTTCATCTTAGCTAGATTTTGCGTACGTACAAAAGTTTTCAGATTTATAAAGTCATGCGTACACCAGAACCTGCGCAAAATTCCCTTTGTAATACCCAGTCAGCGGAAGATTGTGCGTACATGCATCTCCACCCCGTCTCCTCCCAGAAATCACCATATATGGAGCTTACAAAGCCTAGTTTTAATATGCATAACGTCATCTGCATATCATTTCCATGCATATTCCATCCACGTGACACCATGTTTAACGCAGTTAAGGGTAGGAATACGTTAGGAAAATATGAGATACAGACTATAAATGCGTTTTGAGACATCATCCCCCCCCCCCCCCCCCATTCCAATTTATGCAATTTTGCCTAAAAGGTAAACATATATTTTAGAATGTTATAGCCTATATTTTTATGAAAATAATTTTTTTGCAGTGTAAATAGCTGTCTGACTCACCGCGTAAATAACAAAACATTTTGAAAATAAAACGCGCATATCTTACAGTTTCCTTCAAATTGTATCTTTTAAATATGGTGTTTGCCACAATATTGTGACGAGCACGAAAGGGGCACGAATCATTAGGCTTCTGTCTGTGCTCGCGACACCTGTGAACAGAGGTTCTACTGTCATCAGACCAATGGACTGTTTGATCAACGAGTGTATCCTTATGACTGTCGTTACCGTCTATGTTCCAAAGCCATCAAACAAAGTCAAGTTCACAAAAATTATAATTATTATTCGCGCAAACATGAGTTTTGCTATTTAGAACACAATTTAAAGCGGAATTGTCATGCACCAAGCAATGCTCGCTGTGATTAAAACATTAAATCGCATACCACAGGAAAATTGTTCGAAAGCAGCACATCCACTGCAAATATTTCTGTTTAAATTCATATAAAAATTTTGTAATTTCTGGATAATAATTTACCGAAATTTCAGTGATTAACGAATTATTAAGGTGTCATATTTATCTAAACGTGTATGTTCAAATGTAAAACAGACTTTAAAATCATTCTGTTTGCTTCCTTATTTCGCTCCCTCCAGTAAAAGAGTGCGTACGCATTGTCTAGAGTGTCCGTACAGTGCGCATATTTATGCCTAGTTTATTTTTTATGAATCCCGATATGTGCGTGGAAAATTGCAAAGTTTATAAGACCGTTCTTAAGACAACTCCACTGACTTCCAGTTAAATACCAGATACAATTTAAGATTTTACGTTTCACTTACAAGGCTCTTCATAATTTAGCACCTTCATATCTCACTACTCTCCATGTTTACTCACCTACCCAATCCCTTAGGTCTTCTGCTTCTATAACTCGTTACGTCTTCTGCTTAATAGTTTATCTTTTCATTTTTAAATCTACATACAGACGAAAACGTGAGACCCTACCCGCACCAGAAAAAAAATGTTTTGTCGTCAAGAACGAAATAAGTGCAAAAAAACTTTACCATCCTCTGATCTCACCAACTTGAGAGGACAAAAAAGTGTGGAAATGATAAAAAAGAAGAACACGAGAATACCAGGTGAGAAAACCGGATTGCTCTGAGAAGCTGTAATCACTGGATGCAGGTCCTTCTGGAGCCAAATAGACAATTTGAGAAAAAAATAAATAATTTTTCTCTTCCACATCTCATTGTTCGCTCTGAACTCCTAACGATTACGCTACTGCATTCATTGAGTTGGCACAGGCAGCAGACACAGCGTTGTGGTTCTCTGAGTCACTGCTAATGACTGCTGGGAAGCAGAGAAACTAGATAAAGTGGGACGGGTCTAATTTTCTGGTGGAAAATGGGTGCAGTATGAGCCATATGATAAAAGACAAGTGTGCTGCTTCTGTCCGTTTAGCTCCTCCAGACAAGAGCGGGCCGGCCCAGAAAGCAGCTCCTCACACACGCTGATCTGACAACATCCCACCGACTACACCAGTGTCGGACAGTAGTCTGGGCAGCGGGTGGGGCATTTGTGCTTGGACAGGAAGATGTAAGAGGACGTGACCCAACCTTCTGCTAGATCTCTAAATCCAGACATTGCCATGGCAACTGGTAATGTTATTTGCCGAAGACAGTGGCAGTTTTGGGAGTACAAGGGCCTGATGGAAATCGGGCACAGCAGTGTCGCTAATCAACACTTACGCCACTGAAGCAAGAGGTTTAAAGCTCAATCACAGAGCCCTATTTTGTCGGTAAAGCACTTCATGTATATTACAGGTTACACAGAACCCCATAATGAAATTCATCATTCGAGTTTCGACAATTCATGAAAAAAAGTATAATTTTCCTTTACTGGCACTGGAGGTGTAATACCTTGGCACATTCCCCGTTACACAGACTTCTTCTCTGGTCGATGTTTGGGCTGCTTCCTCAACAACAGTGGCCAGTGGCGGGACGTAATCTGATGCTGGGGCCTTCTGCTTGCTTATGTGGGGCCGCTCTTCCTCTTCCTCCTCCTCTACCTCCATCCTCTCCTCTTTCCCTTTTCCCTCGCTTTCATTGTCACTCTCTTCCCCGAGGATGTCATCCACCTGCCCAAAAGAATTCAATGTATGATTAAAGGATCTGTTCATTTAACCAAGATAATCAAGATTTGTCATATGACAAATGAAATTATGTTGTCCATGGTTTTGCTCGGGGTCCATTCTTTAATAAAAACCTCTTTGAAAAGCCTTATTACATTTTGAGAGGAAAAACCCATGCTGCAATTGAAAATATATATATATAGATAGATAGATATATATATATATATACAGGGGTACGGAAAGTATTTCAGACCCCCTTAAATTTTTCACTCTTTGTTATTTGCAGCCATTTGCTAAATCATTTAAGTTAATTTTTTTTCCTCAATTTACACACAGCACCCCATATTGACAGAAAAAACACAGAACTGTTGACATTTTTCAGATTTATTAAAAAAGAAAAAATGAAAAAATGAAATATCACATGGTCCTAAGTATTAAGACCCTTTGCTGTGACAATCATATATTTAACTCAGGTGCTGTCAATTTCTTCTGATCATCCTTGAGATTGTTCTACAACTTCATTTGAGTCCAGCTGTGTTTGATATACTGATTGGACTTGATTAGGAAAAACACACATCTGTCTATATAAGACCTTACAGCTCAAAGAGCATGTCAGAGCAAATGAGAATCATGAAGAGCTCAGAGACAGAATTGTGGCAAGGCACAGATATGGCCAAGGTTACAAAAAAAATTCTGATGCACTTAAGGTTCTAAGAGCACAGTGGCCTCCATAATCCTTAAATGGAAGAAGTTTGGGACGACCAGAACCCTTCCTAGAGCTGGCCGTCCGGCCAAACTGAGCTATCGGGGGAAGAAGAGCCTTGGTGAGAGAGGTAAAAAAAGAACCCAAAGATCACTGTGGCTGACCTCCAGAGATGTAGTCGGGAGATGGGAGAAAGTTGTAGAAAGTTAACCATCACTGCAACCCTCCACCAGTCAGGGCTTTATGGCAAAGTGGCCCGACAGAAGCCTCTCCTCATTGCAAGACACATGAAAGCCCACATGGAGTTGTGAGATGGTGAGAGAAATGAGATTTTCTGGTCTGATGAGACCAAGATAGAACTTTTTGGCCTTAGTTCTAAGTGGTATGTGTGGAGAAAACTAGGCACTGTTCATCACCTGTCCAATATAGTCCCAACAGTGACGCATGGTGGTGGCAGCATCATGCTGTGGGGTGAGGGGGGGGAGGGTGCTGTTTTTCAGCTACAGGGACAGGACGACTGGTTGCAATCGAAGGAAAGATGAATGCGGCAAAGTACAGGGATATCCTGGACGAAAACTTCTCCAGAGTGTGCAGGACCTCAGACTGGGCCGAAGGTTTTACCTTCCAACAAGACAATGACCCTAAGCACAAAGCTAAAATAACGAAGGAGTGGCTTCACAACAACTCTGTGATTGTTCTTGAATGGCCCAGCCAGAGCCTGACTTAAACCCAATTGAGCATCTATGGAGAGACCTAAAAATGGCTGTCCACAAACGTTTACCATCCAACCTGACAGAACTGGAGAGGCTCTGCAACGAGGAATGGCAGAGGATCCCCAAATCCAGGTGTGAAAACGTTGCATCTTTCTCAAAAAGACTCATGGCTGTATTAGATCAAAAGGGTGCTTATACTAAATACTGAGCAAAGGGTCTGAATACTTAGGACCATGGATTATTCATGTTTTTTTTTTTTAATAAATCGGCAAAAATGTCAACAATTCTGTGGTTTTTTATGTCAATATGGGGTGCTGTGTGTAAATTTAATGAGGAAAAAAATTAACTTAAATGATTTTAGCAAATGGCTGCAATCTCACAAGAGTGAAAAAAATTTAAGGGGGTCTGAATACTTTCTGTACCCACTGTATACTGTATATATATATATATATTAAACAGATGGCAGAAACCTGGCCCAAATATAAGATAGATTCTCATATCTTTCTTTGTTTCAATTCTGTAGACTTTTACTGTACTGCTTATTTGCCTATTCAAATGACGGTGAAATTGAGAAATATACAAACAAGACCGAATAAGAACTAAATGGCCTAAAAAAAAAAAAAAAAGAATGTTTTTTTTTTTTTTTTAATACTTTAGGGTATATTAGTATTATATAATGTCATTAAACAAAAAGTCACACTTGTAAATGTGTGCAAATGTGTGAAATCTTAATAACATCAAAAAGTTGCAGAAGCTTGGTGCAAGTTATTTATTTATTTATTTTTTAATCGTCTTTTCAAACTGGGGTTTTCAGTTATGAGTTACTATACGTGTTCTTAGTACATTGAACTTCCAAAAAAATTCAATTTGTCATATGACTCCTTTAACGTTTATGAATGTTAGCACTCAAGTGTTTAGCCTCGGTCTGGGCTTTCACCGATACAAGTTAGTGCTTTCATAAAGGCAGACTCAGATCACCCCAATTACTCTTAGCAAGAGCCCTAAGACAGGCACTGGCAAAAATGATCAGCAACTTCACATACGACTGATCTCTCTACTAGCCCATTGTAATTGCTCTCTCCTCCTCTTGGGAATAGCAATCACACACACCATTTTCCCCCTTCTGCTTATTATAACAGTAAATGGAGCCTCTGAAAAAGTCTGCAGAAATATGCCAAAGCCAAGTACACAGGTTATAAATGAGCTCAAGGAAGGGTGCTTAAAAAATAGCCCAACATAACTTTTTTCAGGAGGGGGAAACATTTAATTAAAAGTAGACTGTTTGTGAGGAGTGTCATCTAGAAGCACCTTAGAAGATGGAACAATCCCCAGGCACCCATGGGATGCAATTATGAACGGCACCATAACAAATCTAAGAAGTGAATTAAAGTCATACTTTCAGGCAAGTTCTAACACTGGAAGAGTCATTAACTTTTCCTTTATCATCAGATGAAAGGTCAAGAGCAGCATTATTCCACCATTTACTAATACTTCACTAATAAATATATGGGGGTAAAATTGCTGCATTATTCCAAATAAATAGATTATGGTCCTCAAATAAATGTAAAGCGATTAACAAAAACAAAACATGTTCACAAAATAAATAGAATGAGAATACCACAAATAAATCTTAAGAGTTTCATAAACATGAATTAAATTCACAAATAAAAAAAATGAGACTTGCAAATAAAAAATATTTTTATTCTACAAACACAACTTTGCCTGGCATTTATTTGTGAATCATGTCCTGTGCATTTGTAGATCGCTGCGTGCATTTGTGGATTTTGGGACATTTCTAGCGTCAAGGCGCACACCATTCCACAAATGTATATTCTTGCCCTACCGTTCGACTCCAACAAATCAGATAACACCCACACTTCGCTGACCAATCGTAGCACGTTCTCGCTATAACCAATAACGTTTTGCTTTACAATCAGGTTTTAAAAAGATTGTTGGAGACTACAGTTTCATTATATTTCCATCAGGATCAGTGAATGAGGATAAATCAGGTAGGGATTACCATTTATGATCATTCACAGTAGGGATGGGCGATATGGGCTTAAAAATATATCACGATATTTCTGCTATTTATTACGATAACAATATCAATGACGATAATACTGGGAATCCTGTTTCTTTAGAGGAAAAGATTATCTTTCCTATTTTTACCCAAAATAGGGTGAACATTATTGAGTACACACGTAATGTAAAGACTGTTTAATTCATACTGGAACCCGGAGGGCACTCTTGCACAGAAACTCCACATATCCATAGCAGGAGTAATACTACTGATGATGCTCCAGGAAGGTATCCAGTTATCGCTGAATAAAACTCACAACGGAGATAGAGACATTTTAACTGATGAAACTAGAGGAAAATAAACATACGATTGCACAAAATATATGGTTTACAGCCCTAACCAAACCAGTTACAGCTCGAGCTCCTCATTTAGCGATATAGGCTACTTCTCCTGCCCCCCCCCATCTTTCACGTACGCCTTCCAGCGCGATGTCACTCCGCACTGTGCACACAGAATGTGTCAACAACTACCACTTTAATCGTTAGTATTACATAGTTTCGCCAAAAATCGGGAAGATTAATTCTTATCGTGTGGAGAATTTTTACAGGTATATCGCAAACGATAAGATATCGCCCATCCCTAATTCACAGATCCCAAACAAATAGAAATCTACTGCGACGCTGTCTACTCTGGACGAGGTGCCACACGATGAAGGACAAATGTTTCGCACATTTCCTTTAATGCGTCCAGTTGCAGTTACAGCTGTTGGAGTGCAGCACGACAGCGAGCAGAGACACGGCGTAAGACATGGTTTATTTAGCCTTTTAAAACACAATCGCGGTAACAAATATAGGGCAAAATAACAGGTATAATATCAATTATGGGCCAAAATGACCATCTGGGCACCTGTCTCAGCATCACTGCAGCGTGTAGTACTGGAGTTTTGCAAGTGGACAATGTAAATAAAAACCCACTTTGGATGCTGTTAAATAACTTTTACAAACAAAACTAGTAAGTCTCATTCATATGAAATATATTTTGTGTGATCATGTGTTTGTTTTAACCAATAAAATATTTGTCGTACATTTATAGCCATTTATTTTCAACACACCTGCACCACATTTAAAAAAGAACCCACTTATATTTTTGGCAATAACGTTGTAATACTTTTAATTAATGTTTGAAAATATTAATTATAATGCTATATACATCGTTAGATCCACATAGCTGCTCATTTCCATATCCATATCCATATCCATCCCATCCAAACTGCTTCACTGAAAAACTGGAAAACGCTGTTATGTTGGCTGTGTGACGGCAATTTAACCTATTACACAAACTCGCATGTTTATCATGAGGTTGAATCCAGCTATTTAATAATCAGTTACTTATTGACGCCTTTCTTTCCATCTTGAATAACATGACACTTCCATAACGCGTTTGTATCCAGTACAGCATTGTTCCCATAGCCGTGATTTAAAGTGCTGTTTCTCATTTTCAAAGGCATGTAAAATATACTGTGGCTTGGCTTGATACACAGTCTAATGATCTAACGAAATCCAATTTCAAACATCTTTTACTGTATCAATTTTTATGTTTGAGCCAATATTTCCTATTTGAGTCAATGCATATTATGAATGAAGTTATTTCAGGAAGAGACCGCCCTAATTGTAAAGCAAAACGTGATTGGTTATAGCGAGAACATGCTATGATTGGTCAGCGAAGTGTGGCTGGTATCTGATTGGCTCTAGTAGATGGTGGGTGGAGTCCATACATTTGTGGATTGTCAGCGTCTTGACGCTAGAAATGTTTCAAAATCCACAAATGTATGCAGCGATCTACAAATGTACAGGACGCGATTCAAATGAATGGCAGGCAAAGTTGTGTTTGTGACATAAAAATGTATTTGTGAATATGTTTTTTATTTGCAAATCTCATTTTATTTATTTGTGGATCTCATTCTATTTATTTATTAATACATTTTGTCTATACGTTTAATTTTTTGTAAATCTTTTTACATTTATTTGTGGATTATAATCTATTTATTTGGAGTAATGCAACAATTCTACCACCATATAAATATGCTGATCACTGATAACATATTGAAAATTACAGCCATAGTGCATTAATATTTAAGTCAAACTTAGAGAGCTGTGTGTCAAATGTATATAGGTATAAATTCTTTTTTTAAGCCACCATGAAATAGTAATTGTCACCAATTTTTATTTCTGTGACACCAGCTATTCAATGAGAAAACTATCGTAGGGGATGGGATTGATTATATCTACAGGTGAATCTCAATAAATTAGAATGTCGTGGAAAAGTTAATTTATTTAAGTAATTCAACTCAAATTGTGAAAATCGTGTGTATTAAATAAATTCAGTGCACACAGACTGAAGTAGTTTAAGTCTTTGGTTCTTTTAATTGTGATGATTTTGGCTCACATTTAACAAAAACCCACCAATTCATATCTCAACAAATTAGAATACTTCATACGACCAATAAAAAAAAACATTTTTAGTGAATAGTTGGCCTTCTGGAAAGTATGTTCATTTACTGTACATGTACTCATTACTTGGTAGAGGCTCCTTTGTACTGATCAGTTCTTATCATGTAGTCACTGCTCCATGTCAGGTCGCTACAATGGAACAAGCCCGAGCGTATGGAAGCGAAGTTGATAGCGGGGGGCTTCAGGTCATCTGCATTGTGGGTCTCGTGTCTCTCATCTTCCTCTTGACAATCCCCCATAGATTCTCTATAGGGTTCAGGTCAGGAGAGTTTGCAGGCCAATCAAGCACAGTAACACCATGGCGTATGAACCAGCTTTTGGTGCTTTTGGCAGTGTGGGCAGGTGCCATGTCCTGCTGGAAAATGAAATCAGCATTATAAAGCTTGTCAGCAGAAGGAAGCATGAAGGGCTCCAAAATTCCTGGCAGTGGCGGGTTGCCTGTGGACTTCAGAAAACACAGTGGACCAAACACCAGCAGATGACATGGCAGCCCAAATCATCACTGACTGTGGAAACTTCACACTGGACTTCAAGCAACATGGTTTCTGTGCCTCTTCACTCTTCCTCCAGACACTGGGACCTTGATTTCCAAATGAAATGCAAAATTTACTTTCATTGAAAAGATCACTCTGGTCCACTGTGTTTTCTTAAGTCCACAGTCAACGCAGCCATCTACCAGGAAATTTTAGAGCACGTCATGCTTCCTTCTGCTGACAAGCTTTATGGAGATGCTGATTTCATTTTCCAGCAGGACTTGGCACCTGCCCACACTGCCAAAGGTACCAAAAGCTGGTTCAATGACCATGGTGTTACTGTGCTTGATTGGCCAGCAAACTCGCCTGACCTGAACCCCATAGGGAATATATGGGGTATTGTCAAGAGGAAAATAAGAGACACCAGATCCAACAATGCAGATGACCTGAAGGCCGCTATCAAAGCAACCTGGGCTTCCATTACACCTGAGCAGTGCCACAGGCTGATTGCCTCCATGCCACGCCGCACTGATGCAGCAATTCATGCAAAAGGAGCCCCTACCAAGTACTGAGTACATGTACAGTAAATGAACATACTTTCCAGAAGGCAACAATTCACTAAAAATGTTTTTTTTTATTGGTCTTATGAAGTATTCTAATTTGTTGAGATAGTGAATTGGTGGGTTTTTGTTAAATATCAGCCAAAATCATCACAATTAAAAGAAAAAAAGACTTGAACTACTTCAGTCTGTGTGCATTGAATATATTTAATACAGGAGTTTCACAATTTGAGTTGAATTACTAAAATAAATGAACTTTTCGACGACATTCTAATTTATTGAGATGCACCTGTATATTTGACTATATAATCTGAAATTGATTAGATAGTGAAATGCGAGCGACACCGCTCACTTCTGAGGATTTTTTTTTGATTAGGAAAGATTGATGGTCAATTTCACTCTTGAGCATCTCAACAGATCCTAATGGTAACATTTATTTTCAAATATACTGTTAAATGCTATACTGCCATTCATGTTAATTAGCATTTTTAACCCACTGACACAAATTTAAAAAGCCTGTCAACTAAACTGACATTATTCAATATCATTGCAGTCAAGCACATTCAAATGAAAATATTTAAATCTCACTCAATCACATTTTAAACACTGACCCTACTGTGTTTGAATGACTCATCGCAATGTACTTCAACTGAAAAATGTGACTAACTGATATTTAAAAAATGAAATGTTGATACCAAGTTAATGCTACACATATATCATAAATCAGAGGTCTTCAATCCTGCAGACTCACTGTCCTGCTGAGTTCAACCAAAGCAACTAGAAGGCAAGCCTGCAACCAGCTTGCGCTTTGACAGTACGTGGGAAAGGAGACCAGAGGCCGTTTTTTTTTATGGATGTCAATGTAGGAGAGGTTTCACTCCGCTGAATAAACAGCTTTTTAGAGGAAACAGCTTTCATTTAATGAATTGACAGCCTATCGGCTAATCTCCAACATGTTTTACACTAAGCAATACTTATGGTTTGAACTATTTTTAGAGTTTAAACCACAAAAAAAGCCGTTTTATAAGAGAAGTCACTGACTTTTTGCGACAGGTGGGATTCAGCTTATGGCACTTCTCATTCATTCCTATGGGATCCGTAAACGGCGACTGAGTGTTGCACAACTCTGACTCAAATTCAATGACATCAAGGCTGTAAAGTGATTGGTTATTAAGGTACAGTGATCCAAGTTGACCATTGCGCTTTCTCCAATAGTAAGTAATACAGACCCGCTCATCTCCTAACAGTAAGACAATCTCTGGTTCAGCTAAGCAGGGTATTTAGGACTGCTTAAAAAAATCATAGGCAGGTGTGTTGAAGCAGGCTGAAAGTAAACTTTGCAGGACAGTGGGTCTCCAGGAGCAGGGTTGAAGACCTTTGTAGTAAATAAGCACCATTAACCATCTGGTTGACACTCCAACACATTGCACCTTAATGCTGGTTGTCACACATTATAAACTGAACAAAACAACAATGATGCAGTGTGTAGTTACTATTGCCGCACCTCATGTTGGAAAAAATATATGATATTGTGACAGCCCTACTTCTTGCTAATAACTAATAAACAAGTCAATCACAGAAAACAAGAATAGCATCCATGCAAATCAAAATACAGTGACCAAATGGGACAATATAATAGATCAGCACCTCTAAAGTGACCTAGTGCTGCTGTAATGCACATGCATAATTAGATGAGCGAGAAAACTGATAAGGGCAAAGAGAGAGACAATTCCCCAAAAGCCGTGCCATACAGATGCACAATAATAAGCTTTGCCGGCTCCACCACGCATGAAATGTAGTCTAAATGCACTGTGGTTCCCTCTAAATTGCGGTAATGCAATTGGTTTCTCATTACTGAGGTCCAATGTGAATGTTAATCTGTTTTAACACATATGGACTCGAACATGCAACCTGAATTGGCCATGAAAAAAAGCACACATAACATGGAAGATTTGAATTGATCACATGGGGCACAGCCAACCCAAATTAACCTTGGAAAGCAAACACTGGCTCCAGGGCTGACAGCCCGCATATTAAGGAGAGGCACCCACATATTTGGGGGTGCTTTATTAAAATGTTTCATCACTGTATAATTACACAAAGATACATGAGTCTATAAAGATTACGGTCATAGCCTTTCAGAAAACCTCATTACACAAATACAAACAAATAATCTTCCACTGCACATGCTTCTACCTTGGCTTATGACTTAGCAAACTCTAGCAAGCCATGGTCCACATTAACAGGAGTAAACTGTAAATAATTGAGAAAATAGAGCAAAAGCGAGAACATGTTTTCAGTGTCAGAGTGGTAGCAGCTTCAACCTTTGGCCAGTCAGCTAAAAAGCAGACATTTATCACTCAAAATGATTGTGAATTTTAGCAAAGTCAAGAAGAGTACGAAATCAAGCCTTTCAGTTTGTATGGGTCACAAAACATAATTTGGCAGCGTCATTCACCCAATAAAAGCAGAGACTTGCCAAGTTAATGAAAAGTCCCCAATTCACTGACAGGCAGAGAGATATTGTGAAAGTGATGGCGACTCACCGTTCGCCAAGGGAGGATTTTTAATACTTCAAAATTTACTTTCAGACACTGGATTTTGACAAGAGTGCAATCAAAGACGGATCTGTCCAGATAAAAACCTCACTTATATTACATGTCTTCTCTACTTTGAGTTTGGCCTTTGATAAAATTGTGAAAGAACAGCAGTTTGCCATTATGATCTTGTGATAGAAAAGCAGACTCAAAAATAAGCTGGCATTATAATGCCACCAGTCAATTTCCAGTGGGAAACATTCTTAATTATTAAAATTCTACACACTGAGACACTTCACAAGGTGATAGGCTTGGAAATCAAACTACATTTTCAGTGATTCTATGTGCCAGTTCATAGGGTAAAATAGATAAAGCTCTTCATTTTTGTATAAGGTGTGGCCTTGTTATTAATTGAAAAAGGTGAAAGTTGCCAGAAGAAATTACTAATTTTTCTATCAAAAAAAGTCACTTCATCATTACATTTACAAAATCACTTTATAATTACAGCTTCCATGTTTGTAAGCATAAACTTCCCAGAAGGACTTGAAGTCGGCATCTTTTATGTACACTAATGTAAGTCCAGGGAACAGAAGGCTCTCCAGCATAGTGCTGTTGGTGGCCTGCTTAAGCAGCTGCCTTAAACTTCAGACAGTCACAGATAGCATGTAATGCATTTACCCAGCAAGAGTGATGAGACATTTAATTGAATTATTATTTTTAAATATATCAGTGCTTGACTCCTCACTGAGCTGAGAATGGGCGAGACAAACCCACAGACAACTCCATGCAGACACATGGCTGGAGAAAGCTCGATAAAGTTGAATATCGCTGCTGTGCTTTCAACTGATGTCATACTCAAATTACCTGCTCAGATGTGGCCATGGTAAAGCACTGTTGTAAAAATGAAGTAAAGGGACAAAATTGCCTAGTAGTTCATACATTTGCACCATGTTGAGCTGTCGGGCTGTAACCTTAGGCGCTTACTTAGGCAGTTGACCCACAGGGAGTTTGATTGACAGGCGATCTGACCAATCATATTGCCGAATCTGCCATTTCTGTCCAACAAACAAACCAAACAGGAGAGTAGATTAACGTTAGTGGACTTGACCTTGAAACATGGTGTGTATTGGCATCTCTTCACGAGAGGTTTGTGGAAAAAGATTTGCTGTCTTCGTGTTTATTTCTGCTAAAACTAGTAGAAGAGGAAAGAGATAAACGCCCCCCCCCCCCCTCGTTACTGTGACCGATCATCTCTTCCTCTAGTAACGAAGGGGGGCGGGTCATTGTGAAGGGTCAGTTGGTGGCTGAGTGTGAAGTAGTGGGGATGAGGTCAACACCTCTAAATCGGATGCCATGATTCTCAGCTGTAAAAGGAGGAGTTGCTTCCCCAAGTGGAGGAGTCCAAGTATCTCAGGCTTGAGGTCAGGTTGGAGCACAACATTGATAGGTGGATCAGTATAGTGACAGTATAGTGACAACAGTAAGGTTGTTGTACCGGACCACCATGGTGAAGTGTGGAGGAGCTGAGACTGAGGGCGAAGCTCTCAATTCACCATTCGAATGTATGTTTCAACTCTCATCTATGGTCATGAGCTTTGGGTAGTGACCAAAAGAACAAGATTTCTGGTACAAGTGGCCAGGGTGTCTTCTCCACAGGGTGTCTGGGCTAAGACTCAGGGTCCAAAGCTCTGACATCAGGGAGAGACTGGGACAACAACTGCTCGCTGTCAAAAGGAGCCAGCTGAGGTGTTTCAGGCACCTGGTCAGGATGCCTCCCTGTGGAGGTGTTGTGGCCATGTAAAACTGGGAAGAGACCCCAGAGCAGACCCAGGATGCGCTGGATGAACAACATGTTTTGACTGGCCTGGGAACACCTTGGGATACCCCAGGATGAGCTGGAAGAAGTTGCCAGGGAAAAGGACATGTTGGTGGCTCTATTTAGCCTGCTGCCACCACGACCTAGTCTCGGAAAAGCGGCAGGAGAATGAATGAGTGTTGAGCTGTGGTGTTTGTGAAGGAAATCCAGGTTTAATTCTTGAGTGCTGGGTCAATTTTCTCTTCCTGTCAAGAATTAACAATTGTAATCATAAATACGCAACATAACGTGACCATCCAACAACCAAGCTTGGGGAAGCAACTCAACCAAGGCATACACAAAGGCTCTGCTTGGATGTGGCCATGACAAAGCACTGTGGTAAAAAGGAAGTAAAAATATGAAATACGTTGAGCTGTTGGGCTGTGACCTTCAGTGCTTACTTGGGAGGTTCATACTCAAAGACCAACATCATACTCAAAGGCAGTGCTCGGATATGGCCATGACAAAGCAATATGGTAAAAAGTGAAGTAAAAAATAGCCATTTGCACCACTTTGGGTGAGCTGCTTCCCCAGGTGGAGGAGTGCAAGAATCTCAGGCTTTTGTTCAGAATTGAGGGCAGGTTGGAGCATGACATGGATAGGTGGGGATCAGTATGGTGACAACAGTACTGCAACAACAGTACCAAACCCCCTTCATTGGGTACACAAGGATGGGAAAAGCATGTTTGGTGGGACTGGAGGAGAGCGGTGGGATGAGGGGTGCCTAATTAGTGTGTGCATATAACGCTAGCCAATAAAAGGAAGTTATTTTTTTTACTTGTTAACTGTCCACATTGATTGCAAAAATTAACAAGTTAATTTTCCCATAATGATTTGCGTATTGGTTTAGTGAATCAGGTGCTTAAAACAAATGGGTGCTTCAAAATAAACACCACATTCTTTATGGTTCCCCCACAGTTGTGTCTATGCTTGTGCAAGTGCCATGGAAGCTTGTCAAATATGACAAAGCATTAGACCAGTTTGTAAGCACATTTTTGTACTGCGTCATCATTAAAATTCTTCCGGTCCAGTTGAGTTTGACTCTGAATAAGGTCTGGATGAGACTCACAAGGTTGTCTGGTATGGGAGCACGACTTCAAAATTTCCAAAACTACAGGTGAAAACTTGCACATGACTACCCTTATTTCCATATGCACATATCTTGAGGAAAACAAATTAGAGAAGAAATTTTTTTGCCCAGCGCACGAGGGCATAAAGGCTTAAAATAATGCGGTGCAAAGTGTAAGATGGGAGGCCATGCAGATTTGCCAGCCAAAGCCTTGTGTCCAAATAACAGTCAACACCCACTAATTTGGAACTTTCCATAATATGGCAACTGTCTGGGTGAAAACACGAAGGCCGACTGGGAGAGTGTCACAAAGGGCCACCGAGGAGGAAAAAGCATTTGGACACATTATATTATTCATAACCTATAAGATATTGCATGAATTAAGTGATGCTATGTAAAGTTCCCCAACCCCAAATTTTAAAAGTCACCTCAAGGCTGCAGTCAAGCTGCCTTACAGTACGGCCCATCACCACACAGATGCATTATTCATTAAAGCTTCAGTGAAATATACAGCACAGATTTTGTAAAATCTCAGAAGGTTCCTCTGACTCCACACAGCAGTTTCTCACTGTAAAAGATGAATGCCCAAAGCTTGAAAGTCTCAGGAGAGAGAAAATGATGGAGCTCCTGCTACATAGAGATCTACGAAATTTAATATGGGGCTTATAGCCATCATTTATTTCAACACGACCAAACTAAGATAATGTCTGTCCCCTTAAATTCAAATCCAATGATCAACAAATCAGCACGAAAAAAAAGTGCATTCAAATGTTAAACTGAATTGAAAATGGTCATATAACAACTGACTAGTTGATTAGCACTGTCAGTTAATTGTTTTTTTCCCTTGATATTTCTCTTCAGGTTTTTTAGCTTTTATATTTTAAAAACTGTTTTTATGTTGATATTTGATATTAAGGTAGTTTTGAAAATGGTTGTTAAGGAAGGATTTACTGATGTAATCAATCATAAAGATAAGACACAAAATGTGCATCATGAAATGCATTTTAGAGCAATTTTAATTAAACGTATTGTTGACAAAAAAATTATCGCAAAATATTAACAGTGCACTAAAAACATTTTGAAGAAGAAAGTTCTATAAAAAAAATCCGATAATTTCAAACAAATCACATCATAGTCTTGCATTGACTCATGATACCTGCTTGAGTGAGAGTTAAACAGTAAATGAACACTGATAAACTGAAGTGATTTGCTACTGGGTTAACCAACTCAAACTCATCCGATACATGACAATGTTCACATACAGAACATAAACATAGTATTACATTATGTAACATAACTTACAACCACACAAAATTAAGTAAATACACAAGTGAACAAAAGTTACATACTAGTCAGTGTAAATCACTTAGAATAAACAGATTAAACAACAGATATTGTGGATATTTTGGTCATAATTATTATTGCAATTATGTTATATTCCTAAACTGGGGTTTACATTACATTTTGAAAGCACTATAATAAACACTTATATACTATATAAACAAGTGCATGCTTTTTCATGTGCTTCATGCATGGATTTTAGCAATCAGCATATCCAGCCAAACCACAGCATATTTATTGCAATATTGCCAATAGAAAAGAGCAGAGGAGGTTGTCAATTATTTCATCAGAGTTTGCAGTGGGAAAGAACGCTCACAGCGAGACAAGGTCGATAAAAAGTACACTGCGCACACTGAGAGTACAGACAACCTTTGTACCCATTCAGTGGCCTGGAATCGGAAATATATGAGGTGAAGTCTGGAAGTGTGAAGAAATAAAGGATGTTACATAAATCTTCTGGGCATAGAGTGTGTTTATCTGGTGCAATTAGCTGGAGAGACAAGACTAAGGATAGTGAGCCTGGACTCACAGTCAGGGTTACAAATTCTCTCTTTTGTTTGAACAAATGTCTGGTTTTACACTGTGAACTGGAGGGTTGGCTGCAATAGGGAAAATGATTGAGCCAAGCCAATAGTATTGGGGCGATCTGAGTCATTCGTGGCAACAGTGAAGTCTCAGCAATAGAGGGAAAAAGAACGCCAAAAGCGGCTACACTGTTTTTAAGTGTAAGTTCAGAACTCCATGTGAAATATTTTAGGGCTCCTACATCTTACAATAAAATCTCCCCCCAAAAAAATCATTCTCTTTGAAGCCACAAGCTCAAGCTGTGTCTTCTGTGAATGCTGTGAGCATCTGTGGGATAAATGGAGAGCTTCAGTACAGCCTACAGAGACAGCGGCCTAAAGACCTCTAGATCTTCAGCAAGATCTGAAGCAGCACTACAAACATTCAAAGCGTCAGGTTTTCGATTTCAGTCACATTTCTACTAAAAGCCTAACAGCTTTGTTCACAGCATAACTAAAAGGACACGAGTGTGTCTAATTCAATAGAACTTAGCATGGTGCATCTTCACATGGCAAGTCTGTATATTAATATTTGTGAATGAATTTTCAGTGTATAAATAAAATAATTAATTTCAGTCTGTTACTTACCAGTAGAGTAGTTACTTGCAGAGCTTTTAAAGTTACATTTTAAAGATCTTTAAGACCCGCACAAATAAAATCAATATGTATGACTATACAAATCACAGCATAAGAAATGTATTCTTTCACTTAAAGCTGCAGTCCGTAAGTTTTTGCCTCTTTGTCGCCATCTCTGTTTGAAAACCTGGAATTGCAGCTGTGTGTGGAATTATCTAGCTTGCGTGGGTTGTGAGTCGGCACGGCTGCAGCGCGGATGAATCTAATGTTCTGAAGAGTATGTGTGGCAGTCAGTCATCGCACCGGTGTGGGTGGATATTTACTGTAAATCGCAATCACAGATTCTAGCCTACGTCTTGGAATATATGACTCAAATAAGCATTTTCATTCAAGCAGCAAGATAATTTCATTCCTGCAGGTTTTTCAATTAGAAACAGCAGAGCTTTGGCTTGAGAAGACATGACGGCACTGCTGATGACGACGATGATTATTATTATAGAGCTACACATTGACCTGAATGACAATTTGCTCTGGTCCACAGAGCAGCCTGACCCAAGTCATCCTGATGCTGTCAGCCAAAATCAAAAGGACATTTTTGCCATCCAAAGTGGCCGTGCAATAAGATAGAACTAAAGAAATATTCATTTAAATATTAGGGTTGTCGATTTAACACCTTAATCTAATTAATTAGTTATGGAAAATGTTTTTATTTTTATTTTTAACACAATGTAAATTTCTTTCTAAAAAGTTACTTTTTGTAATCTCTATTTCATGCTTTTCTCATGAAACACAATATCGGCTTTAAAGGATCTTTTGTGGGTAATTTCTCTAAATTTTTTATTAATATGAGATTAATTCATCGCCACTTCGTGTAATTAATTATATTAACAATTTGAATCGATTGACAGCCCTAATAAATATACAAACATACAAATCATAAAAAATAATTACTTGTTTCATAACAGCATCTCAGAGTGGCAGAAATGAAGGAAGACATTTGAAGCAAGACTGAGATGACTGCTGAACTGACTAACAAAAGCAAACAGTGCCGGAGAGCACCGTAGCATTTTCTGAACCCTTTACATCGTAATGCAATGTGACGTATGGCCAGCGTTGAAGACCAGTACTGTGAGACAGACTCAACTTATGCAGTGAGACCAAAGAAGAGAAAGACACTGGGCTTCATTTACTGAGACATGCATCAAAGCTCTTGTAAACTACTCTTCTTCTACTAAAAAAAGGTCACTGGTGACAGAATTTGCAAAGTGACAATTGGGCTGACAAAGTTAACAAAATCTCACTTTAGGTTCATAAAGAAGCAGGAGGATTTGTTCATGGCCAATTCATTTAGGGAAACCAGTGTCCAAAATGAACACCAAATAAATCAAGTAAAGTAAAAAAAATTGCAGTGTTTGCATTGTGGAATTTAATTATCAGGACATACATTTTGTATTCAAAGATGTAAAATGGATAGTTCTCCCAAGTCTGTCATCAATTACTCATTCAAACCCTTAAGACCTTCATTCATTTTTGAAAAACAAATGAAACTGAAGCTCAGCTGTACTTACTGATGCACATACAAACAAGCACATTAAATATGGTAAATGAAAGATCAAGCGTTTTTTCTTGGCACATGTGAATAAACCTTACTGGTTCTTGTGAGTCAAGAAAGCATGTTTTGAGTTACTGTTTACCATATTTGATGCGCTCCATGTATGTGTGCTGTTTCTATGTGAATAAAAGGCTAAATTAAATCATTTCAAGTGATCATGCCTCTTCAGAAGACTTGGATTAAACGGCTGGATTCAATGGACTAATATTTGTCTATGAACTTTTTGAAGCTTGAAAAGTTTGAACGCATCGATTTTAAATGGAGAGACCGAAATCACTCAGGTTTCTTTAAAAATATCTTCTTTTGAGCTTCAAAGATGAATGAAAGTCTTATTGACAAAAGTCTTTTTTGGGTGAACTATCCCTTTAAAGTCATAAATTTCACACCTAAATATTGGCTCGACTAGCAGTGTAAGACAAAACAACAAACTTCTCTGAAGAAAAACATGTTGTTTTGGACACATCTTGCTAACTAATGAAATAGCGCCATTGTGGGTGTACAAAATCCATTTTTGAAAGCCTGTGATAGAAAAGCTATTAGCCTGAAATCAAATGGGACAGTAGTATCAGTGATGAACACAAACAGAATCCATCGATTATCAAATCCCTGCTAGTGGACCCTGTGATTGAAAGCAAATATACAAAGGAAAGAAGGCCTAGTCTTCACAACACAAATAACAAGGGGGACAGTTCTGGAAGTGTTTTTGAGAGAAGTAAGGCAAAGGCTGGTATGAACGCATTTCACAGCTGGTGGTCAAATCTCTAATGTGTATTGATAAATGCATAGCAATGGTGTTTCTGAGCTGATGGGCTGATGAGGAATTATAAAGCACAAATCACTCGAGGCAGCTGATGATCACAGATACAAGGCCTAAAGGGCATTAAAATGTTTGGTGTCACTCTGATGACGAGTGGGTTGCAGTCTCAGACATCAGAGACTGCCGGGAAACACTCGAAGTGAAAGTTTGAATGGTGGCGTGTGCTTATGCAAACTATCATCACAGGCCCAGACAACTATTAGCATTGGCTAAGGCAAACGCTTGCCTCTAACACTTGTTTAAATTGGGGACATCGCCAGTGTGTGGGGTGTGATGTGTCGTTAGGGTGTCTTCTGAACAATGTAGCTGTAACATACTATAGGTTAAAATTCGCTGCGAACAAGTCATGTAAAGAACACAGGCGCCCCATTTTTACACAGGTCAGCCAAACAACTGCTGTTCAACAGCAGATGCCGTTTCGGTGCATGTCTCTTTAAATGATAATGAGCTACTGCTCACCCCGCCCCTCTCTTCCGTTTTTTTGTGTATTCTGTGTTACTGCCAAAAAAATAAAGTACGATCACGCGTCCTCAGTGGCTTGAGTTGAAGACTCAGGTGCTACTTTTTACATCAACTTTACCAAAACACCTGCATTGCTTACGAGACATTGCTGTCGCTACAGCTGCTCGAGCGCGGAGAAAATAGCGGACAGCGTACAACTGGCTGAGACGGAGATATGCTAATACGGGACAGTCTATCAGCAGCAGTGGGTGGGGCTGAACAGTATGACGTCATAATGCTCAGAAAATCAAAACAGCTTGATAATTGAGACGGTTTAGGTTTTTTGGGGGATAAAAAAAAAGGAGTGAATGGATTTTCATCATTGTGGAGTGATTAGGTCCATACACTGCTAAGACACATTTACATGCAAACATGCAAAAAAGTTAAATTTGCATCCGATGCGCTCTTTAAAAATAATCACAGTTACAGATTTTTTTTCTTTGAATTTCAATTCATTTTAAAAATCACACTCAAATTCAAATTTAAAATGCAATTCAGAATCCTGTTTGTTGAAACTGAATTTAAAAGGCATTCTGAATGGTGTACAACTATGGTGGCTGGACGCTTTAAATATCAGTTAAACAATGGTTTCCTCTCTCAGTGGGTGATTCTAGGTTAGAATATGTCTAGTTTTCTTCCTGTACTCTGCATTTGAATGTTGTTTCCTCTTTTCATCAGGTCATCTTGCAAGTCTTTGGCAGTAAAATTGATCAAACTCCGTTGCAGTGATCAAACATTTTCTTCCTCTTGACTACAATGTGCTTTTTTTCAACACCCTAAAAGGCTTCCTGGTACAGCACATTTTCAACTTAGCAATGTAAGGTGAGTAGCTGTGTCTCTTGGAACTTTTAGTGTCTTTTTGCAGCCATAGACTGTCCAATTTAATAAAATAAGTTGTTCTCTATAGCTTTTGTCTTTTGTGAGAGACTACATATAATACAGTATATAATAATATGAAGTTTACTTTGATTTACCAATAATAACCAGGACATAACCATAAAATACCAATAATAACTATGACAAAATAAAAACCTTTATGCATAATACCGGACTAATTCTGAAATATCTATGCTTCACTATTGCCAGCTTAAAAGTTAAAGCAATGCAGCTCTAAAACTCTTGAGACGAGTATAAATCTGTAAGTCTATTATTTGCACTGGTATTGAATCATACAATTATCATCAGCTATAATTATGCACAGCTGCCCTATATGGCCCTGTAATGTAATACATCCTACAGCTGCAAAAACGGCCCCTATTCTTGACAACTTAAGTGCTGCGACTGGACTGGATGGGTTTATGGAGTCATTTATATAAAACCATGTTTAATTACAGTGGGGCAAAAAAGTATTTAGTCAGCCACCAATTGTGCAAGTTCTCCCACTTAAAAAGATGAGAGAGGCCTGTAATTTTCATCATAGGTATAACTCAACTATGAGAGAAAAAATGAGAAAAAAAAATCTAGAAAATCACCTTGTAGGATTTTTAAAGAATTAATTGGTAAATTCGTCCTTTTTGGACGGTGGGGTCGTTTTGGGTAATAATAAAGTATGTGGTTCACCACTAAAGACAAGCAATGGAGTGTTATGGTCTACCGAGACCTGTAACTTCTTCTTTAAGAGGGTCCTCTTTCCTCCACTCGTTACCTGTATTAATGTGTTTGAATTCGTTATCAGTATAAAAGACATCTGTTCACAACCTCAAACAGTCACACTCCAAGTTCCACCATGGCCAAGACCAAAGAGCTGTCAAAGGACACCAGAAACAAAATTGTAGACCTGCACCAGGCTGGGAAGACTGATTCTGCAATAGGTAAGCAGCTTGGTGTGTAGAAATCAACTGTGGGAGCAATTATTGGAAAATGGAAGACATACAAGACCACTGATAATCTCCCTCGATCTGGGCTTTACGCAAGATCTCACCCCGTGGGGTCAAAAATGATCACAAGAACTGTGAGCAAAAATCCCAGAACCACAGGGGGGGACATAGTGAATGACCTGCATAGAGCTGGGACCAAGTAACAACGGCTACCATCAGTAACACACTGCGCCGCCCGGGACTCAAATCCTGCAGCACAACCAAAATCCAAAAAACAAAAAACAATGCCAGACATGTCCCCCTGCTTAAGCCAGTACATGTCCAAGCCCGTCTGAAGTTTGCTAGAGAGCATTTTGGATGATCCAGAAGAGGATTGGGAGAATGTCATATGGGCAGATGAAACCAAAATAGAACTTTTGGTAAAAACTCAACTTGTCGTGTTTGGAGGAGAAAGAATTCTGAGTTGCATCCAAAGAACACCATAACTACTGAGAAGCATGGGGGTGGAAACATCATGCTTTGGGGCTGTTGTTCTGCAAAGGGACCAGGACGATTGATCCGTGTAAACGAAAGAATGAATTTGGCCATGTATCGTGAGATTTTGAGTGCAAACCTCCTTCCATCAGCAAGGGCATTGAAGAAGAAACGTGGCTGGGTCTTTCAGCATGACAATGATCCCAAACACAACGCCCGAGCAACGAAGGAGTGGCTTCGTAAGAAGCATTTCAAGGTCATGGAGTGGCCTAGCCAGTCCCCAGATCTCAACCCCATAGAAAATCTTTGGAGGGATTTGAAAATCCGTGTTGCCCAGCGACAGCCCCAAAACATTACTGCTCTAGAGGAGATCTGCATGGAGGAATGAGCCAAAATACCAGCAACAGTGTGTGAAGACTTACAGAAAACGTTTGACCTCTGTCATTGCCAACAAAGGGTATATAACAAAGTATTGAGATGAAATTTTGTTATTGACCAAATACTTATTTTCCACCATAATTTGCAAATAAATTCTTTAAAAATCCTACAATGGGATTTTCTGGATTTTTTTTTCTCATTTTGTCTCTCATAGTTGAGGTATACCTATGATGAAAATTACAGGCCTCTCTCATCTTTTTAAGTGGGAGAACTTGCACAATTGGTGGCTGACTAAATACTTTTTTTCCCCACTGTATATGAAAGTGAATATATTTGGAGGAAATCATGCAATATGGATACAGACCTTTAACACCCAGCAATTGTTATTCCAGGTTTGAGGTACTTCATTTGCATTTTCAAACATCTGAAAGTGACCCCAAAAAAAAGTGCAACTCTGATGGCATAATGCAGAAAAAACGATTCTGTTTGGTTTTTGTTGCAGAGAGGGCAAAGGCAGCACTTAGCTTTGCTACTAGCAATCTTTCATTTGAAGTGAAGTGAATTTACGCCCCTCGGCTTTAACTTTCAGCACTTGTGGAGAACTATTTTTTGGGAGAAGAGGCAGAGTTGGAGTGGAGATAAAGGGCAGCAGACAGAGAGAAGACGGTGTTCTAATTTCTCAACTTGTTAGCACTTAACATGGTGCTAACTTAACTGCAGTGAGGCGGGTCCCAATGAGAGCTGAGGTGTGAAATGTGCAATGAAACTGATAACGTGGTGCTCGAACTGCAATCAAACACACTTCATCACACACATTCTCAGATAACAAATATACCGGCTCACTCCTGCTTTCAGAGTAAGGTACGACTTGCATCACAGCAGCACAGAGACGACACAATGTGACTTAAGTTCACAAACACACACATCTTAGATTAGTTTTAAACTCAAAGCCACAACTGTCTGTCAGCCAACCAATCCTAATCCATGATGGAATAAAAGAGAAAAACAACCATATGAGCTTGATTTTTTCATTTTCCAAAGGGAATGTGAGAGGTGGCCATAAAACTCACAACACGATATATATCAGGGATTTGTGGGTGGCTACCAGGCTGCTTGCTAAGGTGTTAATAAGGTTGATAGGGTGTTGCTATATGCCAATTATGGCTTAGTGCAATTATCAAACTGCAAATTAATTCTGCGATTGAATAAATGTAATAATAAATACACTCTGAAACTCATAGCACATATTTATTTGTTGGCAAACCACCTGATGGTTTAAAATTTGAAAATGATGAAATTAAGTAGTTTGTACTGAATGGTTTAAAGCCGGTGGGAATATGGCCTATGAAAACTCTAGTGCAAACAGTACTTGGTTCACTTCATGGTTACTAAAGGCCGGGACACACCAAGCCCACAGTCGGCTGTCAGACAACATCAGGTCGTCTGCGAGCGTCTGTCGGGCTAGATTTTTTTGGTGTGTTCCACACGTCGGCGGCAGTTTGCCCGATTCATGTTAGCACCAGAGAGATCTCATTCTAGATCTCGGTTCTCATTCTAGACTAGAGCCAGTGATTGGCCAGTGCATTATGGGATCCTATCGCAAACTAGTTCAACTTGAAAACCAAACGATGACGATGCACGGCTGTGGCTGAAAGCTGGTATTCAATACGGTGTTAATTTTGACAGGCATTTTTGATTTAGTCTTAGTCTTTATCTTGAGACAAAAATGCTTAATAGTCTTAGTCACATTCTAGTCATTTGAGTCTTTCATAGTTTTTCGTCGGTGAATTCATTTGTCAACTTTTAGTCATTACTTTTTGTCAAACTGCAGTTACCAACATTTATTTTGGTAGCTATTTTATTTGTAGTCTTCAAAAAAAAAAAAAAGTAAAATTAGCCCATAAATTACTCACCCTCAAGTCAACCTAGGTGTATATGACTTTCTTCTTTCAGACGAATCCAGTCGGAGTTATATTAAAAATTGTGTTTGATCTTTCAAGCTGTTTAATGCCACTCAGCGGGTGTTGCAGTGCATCAGTTCAAAAAAAGTGAAAAAGCACATCCATTCTTAATAAAAAATGTCTCACACAGCTTCGGGGGGTGAACAAATGTCTCCTGTAGCGAATCGATTCATTTTTGTAAGACAAATATCCATATTAAAAACGTAATAATCATTTTAATGTAGCTTGCGCCAACAGTTGTACACTGAAGCAGCTCCGGGCTGATGACGTATGAGGTCGGCTTTGTGCATGCGCCGGTGAGTCTCGTGAAACCAACGTTTGTTAACAGGATCAAAAGAAACAAAGTTTCCTTACTTTAGTCTCCTCTTGGCTTACTACGAAATCCTCCGACATTCTTCTTTACAAATCCTCAATTTGTACTTCTAATTAGTGACCGTTGTTTTGTTTTGATCTCTCCCTTGTGCTTCCGCGTTCGTCACTTCTGAGCTGCGCATGCACAAAGCCGACCTCATACGTCATCAGCCAGGAGCTGCTTCCGTGTACAACTGTTGGCACAAGCTAAATTAAAGTGATTATTACGTTTTGAATATGGATTTTTTTTCTTACAAAAACGCATCGATTCAATACAGGAGGCCTTTGTTCACCACCCGTGAGCAACTTTTTTTTTATGGATGGGCACTTTTTATTTAACTCTACTCACTTGAGGGGAGTAATTTTATGGGTCTAATTTTCGTTTTTTTGGTGAACTACCCCTTTAATTCTTCCCCTCTTTACGAACAGATCTCACATTAAGCTTATGAGAACTTTGATCAAGGATTGATTTGGAAAAACGTGAATAAATGAAATTTTCATTTTGGGTGAACTATCCCTTTAACAGTAGAGAAAATGGAGCAACTTATAAAAATTATAGTTGTTCATGTATAATATATATAATATATAATTTTTGAAAAAGAAGCAGAATAAGACAATAAGACAAATACGAAAGAGATACAAATTAAACTCACTTTTCAGATATAGTAGGTTTACTTAACATATTTATTTAACATCTTTTGTTGGTTAACATTAATGACACGGATAGGTACTTAATTATGAATGCTGTCCCTTTAAGACGGAAGGCATGCATGTAATACTGACACACGTTCAGTTTTCACCCACCCACCTTTGGTAGCCTATCCATCCACAGCGGCTTCATACTGATACTCATAGCAACCCCCTTTATCCGATTGCAAATCCATGACAGGGACGCACATTTTGAAGGACAATACAGTAGCCTATAGGATGTATTTTGAATGTCCGGTAGTCTTCAAATAACATTATAGTCCCGTCTCGTCTTGTTAACGAAGACACGCCATACATTCCGTCATAGTTTTTATCATCAGATATTAATTTTAGCACGTCAATGTCTCGTCTAACACTGATTCAATATTTCTTTACTCATCCCTTTGTAGAGTGTTTCTCCTAAAGTACAAATCTAATCAGCAAAATCCTTTTTTACAAGTGTGATGCATTGGGTAAACTAATTTGAACACTAATTTGAAACAGCAATACGTATCAGATCTCATCATGAAGCAGCGGAAACCATGGACACATTTCTAAAGCACCCAAACTGCCAATCCTCTGGTCACAGCAAACAACTCAACTGATACAATCAGACAAGTGTATGCAGCAGTTGTTGTTTGGACAATGAATGCCCGATGTGTGGAAGCGTGTATCCGACCAAATCTTTGCCTCCCACTGAGAAAACATCAACAGATTCAATAACATATTGGCTTGGACGTATCTCTTCCCCCCATATGGCATGAGGAAATTAAGCCAAAGAAATAACCATTTCAAACTGCAGGCCAATAAATCTTTGAATGCCGAACATTCAGCGTCATCTGATACAGGAGTTAACATTTGAGCGGTTGAGTTGTGGTATTCTAGCGAGGCCACATTCCATCAAACTCTGCATGCTGCTAGACAAGATAGTAAGGTGTCTGGATGAGAAAGGTCAGGTAGGCCACGTGCACGCTATGACCTCACAATCCTAAAATGCTTCTTGTCAAACCCCATTGTGATTTCGGGACTGTGGTTCACTGGTGACATTTTAATGTCGAGCTTCACATCACAATATGATAACTGCCAGACAGCCAGTTAGGGATTTCTTCTTTTTTTTCATCCAAAGCTTTCTGAACATTGAAGAATGCCAAAGATATTTGGGCTGCAGAACTAATAGAAGCAGAATGACATTTGAAAACACGTTTTCTCCTCACCTCAAAATTCACAGCACTCAGGATTACGTGAATTTCTTTCCCTTTGATGGTAATGGTTCAGGACCAACACAAACAGATTATATATACTGCGGAAATAAATGAATAAATAAATACCAAAATAATCCTCTGCCACTTACCGGCCACACAGAAAAGCCTAACAGATGACGCACATCCAAGAGATCGATAGGGCTATATGGTTGCTAGGATGTTCTGAATGGTTGCTCACTAATTTATTTATTTAAAACAACAGGATAGTCAGCATGCCAATGTTGATGTGAATAGTAGCATGGGAAATGGGAAGCCACTGTTTCAAGTCAAAATATCTATGTAAAGACAGCAGAGACTCGTTGGCAAAATGAGCTGCACTGAAGCAAACTAAACGAATCCAGCACAAAGCCTCAGTATTTAACTGGAAACCATTTAACCTTAATGTATGCTTTCGTCCAGCAGACCACAGTTCACTCAGACCCTCAGCTTCTACTCGCACCGTGAACTCTTGTGAACTTTACGTTCAGACACACGGAAAATGCCACATTAGCACAAAGTGCTCCAGGTGCCGAATTTCGTCATCAGAACAGTATGAGCATACTGTACACGTACCACTCAATTGTTCCACAAAGTGTCCACACTGAATTGGACCGTTATTTCGCTGTCGGAAAAGAAACGGAAGAGACGGAACAAGAACAACAACAAACTACTGAAGATTGCGAAAACAACAGGCTGTAGCATTGACAAGTGCATGTGTAGGATTTAAAAGACATCCATAACAAAGCTTTTATAACTCCATGTTGACTTAAAAATCTCCAACATTTATAGTAATAATAATTTTTTTCTGAAAGCTAAGAGCAACAAAGCGTATGCAAGATCGTATGTAGCTCGTACGTGCAAATGTTGAGCAAACACAGACCTAAGACCCTCTTTTCTGTTATTGATTCTGTGCTCAGTCCCCCTGTCAACATCTTTCCTGATGCTTCCATATTACTGTGTGAACAATTCTGTACATTTTTTAATGAGAAAACCATTCAATTAAGGTCTAGCCTGCCCTTGGGGAACTCTGTTCAACCTGAGAGATCAAGCGGTCCGATGCTGTGGAGCGATTTTCAGCCCGTTTCTTTTGAATCCTGTAAAGGCATTGTTGAACGTCTAAGATCAACTTAATCTTCTCAAGATATCATTCCATCTAGATTTCTAAAACAGAGTTTCAATACCGTTGGACATGATCTTTTAACTATTTTTAATACTAGTCTAATTACTGGGGTTGTTCCTGACTGCCTAAAAACAGCTACAGTAACTCCATTATTAAAGAGGCCCAATCTTGATTCTTCGAATTTTAATCATTTTAGGCCTATATCAAACTTGCTATTTCTTTCTAAGATTCTTGAGAAAATTGTTGACCCAGCTGCAGTCCCATTTGATGTCAAATAATATTTTTGAAAAATTCCAATCGGGTTTTAAGTCTCAACACAGCAAGGAAACTGCACTTTTAAAAGATGTAAATGACATTTGACTAGAAACAGATAAAGGGAATGCTGTGGCTTTGGTGCTTTTAGACTTACGCTCTGCATTTGATATGGTTGACCACAATTTCTTGATTTCCAGGTTGGAGAGCAGTGTTGGGTTACAGGGCAAGGTGTTGAAATGGTTTCAATCTTTTTTAACAAACAGAAGTTTTAGTGTTTCCATTGGCCATTATAGTTCGTCCTCACGCCCACTTGCTTGTGGGGTGCCACAGGGCTCAATTCTTGCCCCAGTTTTATTTTCTATATTTATGCTACCAATGGGTGCTATCTTTGAGACATATGGAGTGTCCTTCCACCTATATGCAGATGATACTCAGCTGTATTTTTTATTCAAGAATTCTTAGGACCTCTGTTGGATAGTCTAAATGAATTACAAATATGGTTCACGCAGAATCTATTAGTGTTTAAAAGAAGAGTTATTTTTGTTTAAAGTCATATGAAGACTGTGCCCTTCACTTTGGTAATCTCTCTTCCTACTTTACACTAGAGCCCTGCACGGGCCTCAAATATAGGCCTTAGCCCGGCCCTTGACCGACAGCTCATCAGAATTCTTGGCCCGAGTCCGACCCGAGCCTGTCTTTTTCCCCCCTTCTCCCAAAACTGCTATACTACTGTTTCAGCTATTAAATATTTTGTTTTCTATGGAATGTCAAAGTGATTATATTTAATTTCGTTTTTTTATTAAGTTAATTTAGAAAAACGTTTGGAGTACAGTAGCCTCTGTGTGCTCTGCGCATTTATGGGCACATATAAAAGGAGAGAAGCTAAATGAGCCTGAGTCCGACCCGAGCCTGATCTGTAAAAAAAAAAAAAAAAAAAAAAACTCAGCGGGCTTCCAGGCCTCTACTTTACCCCTGTGCTAAAAATCTTGGTGTTCTTTTTGATTGCAACCTGGGTTTTGAGAAACAAATTAGTGCAGTGGTCAAATCAAGTTTCTTACCCTTGCTGCGTTTATCAAAAATCAAATCTTTACTCTGTTAAACAGTTTGAACAGATTATTCACTTGTTTGTTTCATGTCGTTTAGATTACTGTAATTCACTATACTATGGTATAAGTCAGTCCTCTATAATGCGTTTACAGATGGTCCAAAATGCTGTTGCAAGGTTGCTGACAGGCAGACGGAGGTTCGACTGGTTTGACTGGTTACCAGTCAAATTTAGAATTATTTTTTAAATTTTAACTTTTCTTTTTAAATCTCTGCATAATCGAGCCCTATCATATCTCTCAGAGGCAATCTCTACTTATAACCAGTAATCTTGGTCTCCTCTCTGTTCCTAGATCGAGGTTCCATTGCAGAGGTGATCGAGCCTTCGCTGTTGCTGGTCCTAGACTATGGAACAAGTTACCAGCTTCTATTAGAGCTGCGCCCTCTTTGCCTGTATTTAAATACCTGCTTAAAAAACATATTTTGTCAATAGCTTTTATCTAGCCATGTCAATTGTTTTGTTATATTGTGTTTTGATGTTTTGTGGTTTCTTATTTGTTTTATTTTAGCTGTACTGTACAGCACTTTGGATAAACTGGTAGTTGTGTGAAAGTGATAAATAAAGAAAGCTGTATGTAAAAGAGCAACGTGAACATTCTTCAAAATTTCTCTTTTTATATTCCATGGAACAAATTCATGAGAGTTTGGGTGAGTAAATAATGACAGAGTCTTCATTATTTTGGATGATCTACTACTTTAGGTAAAGTCAAAGACATAGAAAGGACAGAAAAAAAGCAGAACATGACATATGGATAATTAGCGTTGCTCATAAAGGATTCTTAGCACATTTATTGTGTGCCAAAGCCACACTCACCAACAAGTGAGATCACTGTTGACCTCCTACACATAATATGGATGTAACAATGAACATAATTAACCTGGCTGGACTCTCTGCTTGAGTGGAAGTCACCGCTGTTTATTTGCACACCTACCAGAGACAAGTCATGACTATAAAGAGAGAATTAAAAAGAACTGAGGATGATTACATCATTACAAAACCATTCACACCTTCTCCAAGTGATTTTGGGAGTAACAATTAACATTAGTTTTCATTCAGGTCAACATATTCTTCGCATTTAAAGAGCCTGTAACTACTGTACTGTGAGTGACAGAAATCTATTTTGCAATGCATGAAAGGAGAACATTAGTGCTACCAGTGTCCACAGCAGCCATTCAACAACTTAATTCCTACTTCCTCCGAGCAGCCATGCTAAAAGTACATTTGTACGGCTCTCTCAAATGTGTGACTTTTCGAATAGTAATTTAAGTTCAATCAACCTCAGCTTTCTCATATATTAAAAGCCTGCTACAGCTCTCTCCCCATGCTAAATGTAGAAACTATTCTATTTCCATTCAGCGGGTTTGGTGAACAAAGGACTAACCCCTTCAATATCCCAATTCGCAAAGTCCCAGAATAATAACGCTGTGGTTTCCTGCACCTCAGCAGAGATGTCATATTTGGTGAGTGAGGGGGGCTATTCAACAAAACCCCTGTTAGGCTGCTAGAACAATGGGGCACAAATTGAACGGTGGCAAATGGTACCCATAAGTGACTAAGCGAGAGAAAATTAGCTTAGGAAAGGATACAGAACAGGTTTTACATCTGCAGCCTCATGTGAATGACATTTTATAGGATTTCCATGTCAGGATATTTTACTGAAAGGGATTTATGTTCTAAATAAAGTCCTTAAATAGAAGGTTGCTATAAAGCTGGAGCTTGTTAAAGCTTGATGTTCCCAGTCATTTCAATATTAGATGTCATGTCTGTCACCATGGATACTTCTAGTAAATCACGTCACCATAAAACATGACCTTTTAAATGAACAACATGCATTATTTTCATGCAAAGCCACTGTGCACGATTGCAAGGTATATTATACACCATGGACCTTTTTCACATTTCCAGGTTTCTCAGCAGAAGTCGTCATAGTTGGGTAAACTTCTTTGGCGGTGAATGGGAGACCATAAATCCATAAATTTAGTACTATTGCGAAATATTTTTCAATTTAAAATAACTTTTTTTTCCCTATTTGAATATATTTTAAAATTTTAATTTATTTCTGTGACGTAAAGCTGTATTTTCAGCATCATTACTCCAGTCTTCAGTGTCACATGATCCTTCAGAAATCATTACAGCATACTGTATGAATGAAAGCTTGATTTCCTTTTATAAAAGAAATGAACATTATCTTGGGATGCTGTCGAGCTCTTGAGTCAAGCCTTGTTTATCCTTGACATATTGGTTCTGGCATGAAGCACGGCAGACTGCATGTGCCCCTCAGAGCCGCTGAGAGGTGTTTATACTTTATGGCATGACTCTCTGAATTGACAAGCAGCAGTGTGGAGGAAAATATCAGCTGAACCAGCAAGATACAGCTCTGAAAAATAGTAGTTTGCCAAACTTTACCCTACCAAGGTACAATATTATTTTTTCAAATGCAGTTTACTGATCACATACAGGTGTCCCTATAGCTAATTTAGCAAAACATAACAATGCTAAGGTCATGGGTTTGATTCCCAGCACAACATGTGTACTATGGATTTAAATTAATTCATTAATTGCTAATGTTAATACAGGAAAATGCATATGGAGGACTCCCAACAGCATGTGCATAGCCTGCTTTTAATTCAAGTTTAAAATAATGCACGGCCTGTCAAAAGTTTGCAGTCAGTAAGGTTTTTTAATGTTTTTAACAAAAGTCTCTTATGCTCATCAAGGCTGCATTTATTTGATCAGAGATACAGTAATATTGTGAAATATTATTGCAATTTAAAATAATATTTTTCTGTTTTAATGTTTTTTAAAATGTAATTTATTCCGGTGATGGTAAAGCTGATTTGTTTTTAGGTTTCTTGAATAAAAAGTTTAAAACTGCAAACATTTGAAATAGTTTTTGAAAAGACTTTTACATTGCAAAAATGTGTTTGATTAATTCAATGCACTTTTAACAGTAGGGTACATACATTCTTCTTAATATATCTCACTACACGATGTTTTAAACACATTACACATAAATTTTAATCACATACCTTCATTTAGCATTTCATTTAAATTCACCAATAATTTATTACAGTAATTAATGTTTAAAATTTTAAAACATTCATTATTTTAAATAATTTTAAAAGACAATATCTCTATTTGCATTGAACTTTCAGCTTCGCATCTTTGCAGACATTGTTTATGCTCAAACAGCAACATTACACACTAACTAACGTTAAAAAAGTAAAATCGCAATCAACCACCCCTTTAAAATACTAAAGACTTTATTTTTTAAAGCACAAATTGTTTGCACAAAAGGTAGTGGATATTTACAACTGTGCAGAATGCAATTTCAAAGCATATATGTGACCCTGGAGCACAATCGCTGGGGTATATTTGTAGCAATAGCCAAAAATACATTGTATGGGTCAAAATGATAGATTTTTCTTTTATGTCAAAAATCATTAGGATATTAAGTAAAGATCATGTTCCATTAAGATATTTAGTAAATTTCCTACCGTAAATATATAAAAAATGTATTATCATTAGTAATATGCGTTGCTAAGGACTTCATTTGGACAACTTTAAAGGCGATTTTCTCAATAATTTGATTTTTTTGCACCCTCAGATTCCAGATTGTCAAATAGTTGTATCTCGGCCAAATATTGTCCTATCCTAACAAACCATACATCAATGGAAAGCTGATTTATTCAAATTATGTATAAATCTCAATTTTAAAAAAAAATTGACCCTTATGACTGGTTTTGATGTCCAGGGTCACATTTTAAATTGTGCCTATGAGTGATCAAACCCCTGCCACTGTGTTGAAGCCACTGCTACGTTAAAGGTAAGACGTGGTTTAGATTCATCCATGTGTGAGCATGAAGGTGAACAGGAAAAAATGAAGCTATCTGACCTGGAAAGTGCAACACAGCTGTTATGAACACTGTCAGCAGTGACAGGATTTCTAACATGGACTGCGTAGATGTTATAACTGCTAAGCGAAGCACTGAGACAGGTCCGACAAATGAGAAAGAAGTTAAAGAAGCTCTGAAGCGGTGTTTCTAGGTCAGTGATTTTAAGAGGGAGCCATGAGGCACATCTTTCTCTTTCACACTTCAGAGAAAAAGCGGAAGACAAGACAAATGTAAAAAAAAAAAAAAAAAAAACTCGTTCCATATAAAGCCTGACGCAGCACTTTGAGCTATGAAAGTGTAGCTGACAACAACAAAGCTGGGATAAAAGAAATAATCCACACAGGGTTTATAATTTCATGCACACCTTTTTTAAACACACACCCATGACCAATTTTAAAGATCAGATGAAATCATTAATAAACCAGAGCCAGCCAGTGTGAAGATGACCTTAAATGAAGAGCAAGGTCAGAAGAGGAAGGCTGCGCAAAGATGTGCTCATAAATAAGCAATGCAATATATATCACACAGCAATAACACTGATCCAGCACGCCGATAGGAAGATGCTGCCCAGTTCCCCCATTATTGTCCTTCATATATGTGAAAAGTCTTCTCTTCATGACTCCTCACCTTTTAAAGGGACAGCTCACCCAAAAATGACATTTCTGTCATCATTTACTCACCCTCAAGTTGTTCCAAACCTGTGTGAATTTCCTTCTTCTGTTGAACACAAAAGATGATAATTTGAAGAATGTTGGTAACCGAAGTGTTGATGGTAGCCATACTTTTTCCATACTATAGCTTCCATCAACTGTTTGTTTACCAACATTCTTAAAAACCTTCTTTATGTTCCTCAGAAGAAAGTCAGTCCCACAGGTTTGGAACAACTGGAGGGTGAGTAAAATTATAGAAATTTCATTTTTAGGTGAACTATCCAATTAAAGTCAGGGAAGATTTTTCATTCATCTGTTCTCCCATCCAAAACCACACACAAAAAAAGTAGTTCCAGGGAAAGACACACCAATGAAATACGGAATGTGAGCTATGACATATGTGACCCTGGACCACAAAACCAGTCATAAGGGTCAAATCTTTTTTTTTTTATTAAGATTCATATGATATTTATATGAATAAATCAGCTTTCCAATGATGTATGGTTTGTTAGGATTGGACAGGGGTAGAAAAGTTCGGTCCTAGAGAGCCGCAGTCCTGCAGAGTTCAGCTCCAACCCTGAAAAAAAAACTCACCTGCCTATAGCCGTAGTAATCCTGAAGACACTGATTAGCTTGTTCAGGTGTGTTTGATTAGGGTTGGAGCTGAACTCTGCAGGATTCTGCAGGACCCCTGGGATAGGATAATATTTAGCCGAGATACAACTATTTGAAAATCTGGAATCTGAGGGTGCAAAAAAATCAAAATACTGAGAAAATCGCCTTTAAAGTTTTTAGCAATGCATATTACTAATCAAAAATTAAGTTTTGATATATTTACGCTAGGAAATTTACAAAATATCTTCATGGAACATGATCTTTACTTAATATCCTAATGATTTTTGAAGAACAAATCGATATTTTTGACCCATAAAATGTATTTTTGGCTATTGCCACAAATATACCCCAGCGACTTAAGACTGCTTTTGTGGTCCAAGGTCACATATGAATGAAGCTGTTTGAAATGTTTATCATGGAATAATGCTTTACAATTTCGTTTACAAATTTTTAATAAAACACTAGCTTACTGTAAGTAGTAAAGCTAGTGTTCCATTTCGAGCATCTTTTGAACTTTCTGTTTGGCAAATGCATCTTTATTAGGCAGAAACTTAATTTCCAGCAATTCAATTTGCGCTTTGATATGATCACAGTAATTAGCTTCTTACATGTCCTCTTCAAACAGACTCGGCATTAATATTCAGCGGCTCCTGATCGCAGAGGGTGATTAACATTGGCTCACCATCAGGGAATGTCTTCAGGATATTTGTTCAGGATTTTTAATGAGCTTTTATGAATCTTAAAAGCGTTGTGTGGGGGGAAGAATGTAACTGTGGCTTGGTCATGAATTACACATGTAACACCACCGTAAACAATTCAGTACATGAACTATCAACACAAACGTAAAGCAGGACAACAGCACAGCAATGAAACAAAAGAATCAACATTAACAGGGCAAGAAAATAGATCCACCTAAAACACCTTAACATTTCAGTCATACTGTTATCTGGTTTATGGGTTCACATTCACGTGGATAACCTCTTTTCCAACTTGAGAACTATATACAGTCAGAAAGAATTGTTTATTACACAGAATCTGTGCCAATATCATGGACCAAAATTGTGTCAGCATCACTTGGCCATTGAGTGTAGTTTGGGCTCCTCCTCAATGCATCCTATAAATGCTGTCATAGTCTTGCACACATCAGTCTGTTTTTCTTCTTTAGTAACATGCAATTATATAGGAGGTGTTGAATTTTGTCTTTAGCTCCTTGCATTCTTTCTTATCGTGTAGACAACAGGTTAAGTAAAAATATGAATGGCACTAATGCGATCGCTCATGCCACATTAAATAGCGCCAGCGGTCTTGTTTGCATTTCGTAATCACTTGAAGCTGATAGTTTATTAAAAGGTAACAGAGCACAAAGCTTATTACGATTATTGGACAGCAAGTGCGCTACAAATAATATGAAGCTCACACATTAACAGAACACAGCAAGACTAAAGATCTTGATAACAAGAAGCATCGATTATAAACGAGAATTGTTAACGATATTGTTAATGTCCACACAGCTGACAGCTTTACCTGTTGTATTTTGTTTAAGTTGTGCACGAAATAGACACTGTTTTTCTGCACTTTTAATTCGCACGTCTCTGTCATTTTCGATCTCTCTCATGCTGCACAACTGGAGCTGCTTTTAGCAGGTTCATTATTTATTACGTCAATAATAAATATGATTATTTATTAGTTATTACGTCAACTTAACAAAAGATGTGATCGCAAAACAAGCAGGAAAAAAGGCATCTCATGCACATTTTTAAGTCATTACATGTACATTTCTATAGTCGCCAGTGGCGATCTCAACAAAAATATCACTCGCAAATTAATATTTTTGGTCGCAAATGCGACTGTTTTTGTCCTGTATGCAGCACAGAAAAGAACCACAACTGCAAAAAAACTGAATGCCATAAACTCAAATTACATACTTAAATAGCTGAAAAATCAGTATTACCATCACAGGAATAAATTAAACTATATATTCAAATAGAATTATTTTAATAATCTTCCAACAATACTGTGTGTTAACTGCTTGTTTTACCAAATAAATGCAGCCTTGGTGAGCAATTTTCTTTCAAAAACAAAAAAAAAACTTTCCAAAGGAAAGTTGGGGGGGGGGTAATACACTTTATTTACCACCTTTATTTACAGTATATATATATATAAGGTTCCCAGTAGCAACTGTGCTTGCATCTGTGCAATGTATTTCCTTTTGTATTGTGTTTCTAAGTTAGACATAAATACATACTTAAAATGTGGGTGTGTGTACCAACTTTACCATATTCTGGAGACAAATCTGTACTAAGAAGTTAACTAAATCTAACAAAATGTCTTATTGGACACGTCTTCATTTGCTAAAATGGTATACAAATGAAGTGAGTCGTGTTTTTTATTGTTAAAATGTAGAATGCTTTCTGTTGAGGTCAGGGTTAGGGTGTCGGTTAGATTATAGTATTTATAACTACAACTAGCATATAAAAACATCTGAAGTCCATGCAATGTCCTCATTTAGCGAAGAAAATGTTTATGTACTGTATGTGTGTGTGTGTGTGTTTAACCTCTTTGTCCATGCTGTCCAGGTCTTCTTTGCAGAGTGTGTAGAGCGGCATGGTTTCAGACATGCTGAGCTGGCGTTTCCTGCGGGAAGGTCCAGGCTGCTCATCGTCAGGACTCGATCCTGCAGCCTCATCTGTCTGCTGAGACCCCTGAGCTGACCTGAGCAAACACAGAAACAATCAATCGCTCAACACACACACTCCAGATCAGCGGCTGCTGTAATCAGTCTCCAGGGGAAATATGCATATCAAGCAAAACTGGCTGAGTTTGCTCTGACAGAGCAGCAAAGCAGGACAGCGGCTCTCCCGGTCTGAGCAACACCCGAATAAGCAATCAAGAGCAAATCAAGAAATAAAGCCCACACACACACACACACTGCACAAGCTTGTCCACAGCAGACAGCAAACATCCAATCACATCTCCACTTCTGTCAGAGGAGCCACAACATGATAATTATGATAATTCTGCACAGGGAAGCAGAATTACATGTGCTCCTGCAGTCTGTTTGAACAAAGGTTTAAACAAGCATTTTTAAATCAACGAGTTCTAAAAAAAAAAAAAAAACTGCATATGATTTTTGAAATCCGGCGTCTGTTTTGACCTGGTAGAATGTAAGTCATAGATGACTATTTTGTCAAATAAAAACATATTTTATCTGCTCAATGACTTCTCATTAATGAGTGAAAGCAGGAACATTTCAGAGTTTTGAATGTTACCGTGTTATTACTACATTTCTGCCCCATTCTATATAAAAAAAAGAAATTTCACATTTCTAAAACTACTGAAAAAAAACACAGATGAAGGAAGAAATTATATTCATTTATACATTTAATTTCAATATACATTTATATGATATTTATAAAATACAAATAACCTGAGAATTACTAGTATTAACTACACTGAAATAAATGTATTTAATTACATTCCTTTGAATGTATAATTCATGACTGCTCAAAAATTCATGAAAACTACAAATTCATTTTGATATACATTTCATAAATGTTTTTAAACAAAATATATTAATTTTACCTGCATAAACTTTCACTTTCATTCTTCACGCTGCAATGGTTCATCAATAAACATGCATCAACTAAATTTAGTCACAAAAAGTGTAAGATATAGGGGCAAAATAAAAAATAATTATATAATAATAAAAATTTTTTTTAAATAGGACACTTATCCACAGATGTGGGGGGAAAATCTGCATAACACCATGTGTAAAGACTCAGTTGATACCCAGGTCAAAATAGACCCAAATGAAGAAAAAGAAAGAAAAAAAAAAGTCATTATCTCTTAACATTATTATTTTTTTTTTTAATCTACACAAATATACAGCATTCATGTTAAGCACAAAGTCTGTTATAGGTGAGGGCGCAGACATCGATTCACACAATCTCTCTTTTTGTTTCATTTCATACTCAGAGTAACAGAAGACCTAGATGCACAATGCAGACTTGCAACACTCAGCAGCAGTGTCATCTTGGAAAGGTCAACATGTCAGGTCAAGTTTCATCAGAAATCAGCACTAGCCAAACTTACTGTAATGCATTGACAAAACACTTGTCGTGCGGTTGTACAAAACAGCAAGACAAAAAGAAAAAAAAAACTTTCAGAGTGTAGAGAATGTACACGAATATAACATGGTAATTAGCAACAAGACGTTTATGCAGCATATCTATGCTTTGAAACATCCAATCAAACGTTTAACTTAAGAGCTGTGGACGGCTCAATTGTTTCCGTAGGAACGGAACCTTAAAAAGTACTGCTGTCAAATGATTAATCGCATCCAAAATAAAAGTTTTTGTTTACATAATATATGTGTGTGTGCTGTGTTTGTTTATGTATATATAAATACACACACATTCATTATATATTTTGAAAATATTTACATGCATATACATTTATATTCTTGTATTTTATATTATATATAAATATGTTTAATATATAAACATAACATCTTTTTCTTAAATATATAATGAACGTGTGTGTATTTATATACACATAATAAATAAACACAATACACACTCATATATTTTGTAAACAAAAACTTTTATTTTAGGATGCGATTAATCACGATTAATCGTTTAACAGCAGTACCAAAAAGGTGTGGCGTGAAACAACAAGCTTTAAAATCACAGTGAAGAAACTGAGGGATGCTGAAGCTTCACAAACGGTCTCCTCCTGCTGATACGAGAGAGACCGTGACTGACACTAGACTGCAGAGAATTCTGGGAGCTCTGCTGGACAGAGCCAAAGCCACAGGAAGGCAAGCCTGCAACCTTTAGCAGAAAAAAGCATAATGGCTAATGCTAAGGAGACCACAGGCCACTGTATGATTGGCTGAGGTGCCTCACGTGATCCAAGTTAGCCGTTACGCTTTTTCCAATGGCAAGTACTACAGACGCTCACATCTCCCAATAATAAGACAATCTCTGACAGAGCAGCTTCAGCAAGTCCAGGTCTAATAACTCTCTAAACATTTACTGTCAGATTTCGAAGATAAACAGAATTTCAAAAGGCATAACATCATTTAGAAACTAACCACAAGAGTGACTTCATAATTTAAGTCTCAACTCCAGTTTTCCGCATCATGGATATTTCCATTCAGGTTTAATAATAAAGAGAAAACAGAGTTGCTTAAATAACCATAATCATGACCATGAAATTGATAATGGTCAATAAAGTTCAACTTTAAGAACTTTTTCTTAAAGTCGGCATGAAACGGAAGTTGAGATTGTCCTTTTTTTCCTATGGTGACGTATATACGAGTGAAACGGCTTCTGAAATGAGAAAAAATGAAGGGCGGGGCTTGATTTCGTCCTTCGGGAATTGATTGGATTGTTGAAAGTTGGGCGTTGCTAACACAATGGAAGCAGAAAGGAGACAGACCCAGATAGCCCTTACGCCACAGCACATGACAGGAAGAGAAGAGAAGTGCTATGCGCAGTGTTATTTTACATGTAATTATTACATTTCTGTACCTCAATACTACTGTTTATTTTATCTATGCTTGTAATTTGTGTATTTGTTCTTTTTTTTACTGACTGTTCACTTGCCTTTAATCATGTTTGAACTTTCTTAGGCTATAGTTTTTGCTGTGGTATATGAAGAAGTACTTAAAGTGTACTTTAAATAATAAACGGAAAGTTACATTGATATAAAATTAGTGGCATTAATTTGTTTGTTTGTTTGTTCACACTGATGTTAAAATCACATTTTCTGATTTGTGACATTACGATTTATGTAATGCTAAAACACTGCTGGTCACTTTCAGAAGCTGTAGTGATGCTTTCTTTTCCAAGAAAGAATGTGAAACATATATTGGTTATATAATTTTCATTTTTAAATATTTTAAAATATAACTTAAATTGATTTTACACAATTAAAGCAATATCGTTTTGCATATCGAATATCGCATTATTTAACAAGGTATCGCATTTTTAGGCAATATCATCACCGCAATTTTTAATTTTTTTTGCTGGTGAAAGTTACAGGATGTGTGATATGAACTATAAAAAATAATCATTGTTTATCATAATTTACTGGCTTCCGTACTATGTTCAAGGGCTTCTGGAGACTGTGCAAGGGAGAGGGACAGTCCATTAAACATATGAGGGATTTATATTGTGTGTGTGTCTGATTATTATTAATTAAATGCTAGGTTTCAGTACTTGATGTTTCAGATAAATGTTTCCATAAATACATACAAAACGCTAAAACAGTAAAACGGTTGATGTTAGATTTTAATTGCAAGTGCTTATAGCGATACTTCTCTTATGTGGTATAGGCTATTATTTACAGTTGATGACATTATTCAAAAAATGGCCACGAATCTAGTGCCTAAGCCAAATATCGTGTTGCATATTTAGGCACATTTTAATTATATGTGCTATGAGCACTCCCTTGAAGCGTGTATTCAGTGCAGCTGGCAACACCGTCACACCGTTAAGATTCTCGCTGAAACCAGACAAAGTGAACATGTTGGTTTCCTGGCAAGAAACTTGAAGACCGAAAAATAAAGCAGCAGGACTTGCCGATTCCCTTAAGCAGCCCGGTAGTTGTACAACAGCCGAACACTTGTACAGACTATAGGCTAGGCTGATGTTCCCTTTTTATGTTGCACTTTATAAAAGGTTGTTATTATAAATGTAGCCTAATAAATAGTTAAATAATGTTAATGATAATTTGCGGTTACGAACAATGAATTATTCAAAGTTTCAACAAGTTTCAACGACGAGTGAGTTTATATCCACAGACTGTTACCCGAAAAACAAAATCAGGAATCAAAGTTTTGCACAACTCACCAAAATTAAGCAATGTTGGGGCATGCTGAGCTCAGCTTGCTCTTTCTGCATTATAACAGGAAAACGGTTATGGAGGCCCTTCATAATGCAGAGGTCAGCTGTCTGCTCTGCCAATAGCTAGAAATGGCACTATAGTAAGCAGTGTTTAATAAACAGCTGTTTCTCTAAATTCTGCTGAGGTGAAATTCAGTGCAGTCATGTATCGTGATGCGTATCGTATCGTGGCCTCTGTACCGTGATACGTATCGTATCGTGACTTTGCTGGTGATACACAGCATTAGTGATTACAGTACTGAGCCGCTGCAGTGGATCAGCTCTAATGTGCTATTAAATTAAAGATGAAGTACCAGAGCAAAAAAAAACTGAATAGTGTTATTTGAACAGTGAAAATAACAAAAGCTTGTACAACCCATATTAATGGGCAAAATTATGTGAAAATAACTGAAGGAAATATCTATTTGCTAAACTAACCAAGCCAAGTAACATTATTCATATTCTTTTGGTTTCTGTACTCAGTATTTAAATTTTTTAAAATAACAAATGCAATGAAAATACATGTATCGGTACTCTGTATCGGCAAGTACCAAAAATAAAAGTATCGGTATCAGCCTCGTTCTGGAAAAAGTGGTATTGGTGCATCCCTAATAGAAGCGTCATTAAAGAAGTCCGTATGACTCCAAGTGCTAGAATTCATCTACCATCCATTAATCGCAATAAGCTTTGTGCTTAGTTAAGTCTCAGTTTTTAGATAAAATTTATAACAAAATTCAGACAATAAAAGTAATTTTGATGCTCTTTAATGTGTCGTGACAGACTGCATTTTCATCACTACTAATTATCTATATATTTGTTTGTTATTTTATTGACAAACTTTCGCTTCACCTTTTTAAAAGAGTTATTCTCACAAAGCAAATCTAGCTACATTTCTTGCTCCCCTTGAGGAGCTTCAAACTGTCAAGAGCATTCAAAGAGCTGATCTTGGATCAGGGTCATGTCACCTATGTCAGATATTAAATGCTCTGTCAAGCACAGTGAGCATTCATACTAAATCAGATAACAATGTCCCGTTGCTGTTTTTTTTAAAGGTATAATATGTAATATTGGCAGTTGATGGATGCAATGGGTACTACAGTCCAAATGTAAAATATTGGAAAGTCGTTTCTCCTGCTCCCTCCTCCTCAAACCAAGTGTGTTGCCAGATTGAGAACATGCAACAGGAACGAGCAACAAGCCTTGCACTGTAATGAGTAGATTTAGCGCATTTGTAATATGCCTCTGCTCATAGAGCTTTTTAGATGGATGTCGAGGCTTTTTTTAGATCGAGTAGAATCTGCGATCTCTGACCTAGTTTGTTTGCTGGCTTCTATGGCTGTAAAACATAGTGTTTTCCACCAACTGGCAACCCGGGTGTTAAAATACTATTAAGTAAACTGGCAGGGGGCGGAGTCACACTGACCAAAACAAATACAGACGTTCTGACACAGAATAATTGGCTATAACATAGTTTTTCAGAGATACAAGTATGTGACCTTAGCATGTTTCCTAAATATGTACAAACATATGGTATTTGTATGCTTTAGTATAGTCAAAAAAATTACACCGCACCTACAATGATAGTTCATCACCTAATTTATGTCATGTGTTTAAGTCTGTATGAAATCCACTACCTTTTAATATATATTTCTGCACCGATTATGGGGCGGGAAGTACAAAAAAAAAAAAAAGTATTTTTCCTGACATTTCCATTTTTCCCATGAACATGGAAGCTCTCAAATTAGCAAAGTTTTTAGTCGTTCGTCTACCCATTCCCCTAAAAACATGTTTTTTTGGCACATAGTTCTTTTCTCTTTTGCTACCTAGTAACAAAAGAGAAACATGGGTGATTTTGCATTGACACTGGCTTGTGTCCTCTCATTTTCTGTTCTTGAACCATTCAACAAGCCCTGTTGCCTGGAGACCAGTACAGCCTCTCATCAGCAGCGCGAGAGCACTCGCTGTCAGCCTACATGTGACATGTCGTAACAGGGCTTCATGCAGTCTGGCTATTCATTCAACACATCAGGCCTGCTGCAGACGGGCCGCGCAGGGCTGAGTGCTCATTACCATATATTAGTTCAGCTTGCAGACGACCCGAGTGTATCTGTCTGGAGAGTTAGTCAGGTAGAGCTGTGGTTTAAATATCAAATTTAGCTGTGAACGCTTGTAAATGGCTCCCCGAGGACAGAGGATTGTTTTATAAAATTTGTGGCCACCTACATGGACAGTGAGTGCAAGGATAAGGCAGAAATAAGACAAATGAAAGGAGTGTGAGCGGTTAACAGAGAACTAGAGACAGGATAGGATGCCCAATCCTTCTCCTGGTGGTCTACCTGCAGAGATGAGATCCAACTATAATCCACACCTAAAACAGATGATTGATTTCTCCAAGTTTATTTAAAAATAACAGGTAGGTGTGTGAGAGCAGGACTGGCACTATAAGTGTCTAATGCACTGGTAAATTAAAAAAAGTTGTGACCTGCTTGGTACGACACAAAACTAGATCTCTCATTTTTAAGGCCCATATATACTCACAGTTCTTTTTCATTCTTCATTTAAGGGTTAAAAAAAAGTTTGTAATCAGTTCACTGTCAGCGAACATCCCGACACTGCTGAGAGCAGCATTTACATGAATATATAAATATGTGCTGCATGCTTTCTTCACTTTAGTTAAAAGGTTACAATTTATTTTAAGGTGTCCATGTTACAGTGTAATTATACATTTAAGTACTGAGTAATATTAATTAACTACATGTACTTACTAGGGATGTGTGGGTCTAGTCGACTAGTCGACTAAACGGTACAGCTCCTACTAGTCGACACTGAAAACAATAGTCGATTACACGACAGAAAAAAAAACATGCCTTTATCATTCAAATGTCATTTTAACATTGCATTTAAAACATTTTAAATAAGTTAAAATAAAACGTTTGAAAAATAATACATTATTTTTTAAAGTTTATCTGGGCGGAAACTACATTTTTACCTCAGACCTCACATGCGTTTTCTTCGTGTCAGTTGCGGCGAGTTCAAAAATGACCACGCGAAAGACAAGAAGGTGTGGGATTATTTTGAATTAGAAGGAAACGGAAAAGTTTTGAGTAAACTGTGTAATGTCAAATAGTCTTACAATAACTCTACTGGAGCGACGCGTAATCATATTCACTACAGGGACGTTAGGAGACTAGAGGCTGGCCAAAAGCCCAGCTAATGTCATCACGTGATTCCACTACAACCAGCAGGCACTGCGATCCCGTCCGCGCCGTCTATTCCTCTAACGAAGACCTACTTCGGTGGTGGTGCGGGATGTCCAGGTGTTTTCTGAAACTCTATCGGCTTGCTTTTCGTTATCTCTGCGTGCCTGCGACTTCAGTTCCTGCCGAGCGTGTTTTTTCAAGTGCAGGAATTTTATTGTTAATCGCCTCAGGTCCCATCTTTCAGCAGACCACGTTGATAATTTCACTGAACAAATTACGCATGGTCTGAGTAAGTAAAATGGGTATTGTTGCATTGTTTTGTTTTTAGACGATACACGAAGTACGTTTTTAAAAGACGTTTTAATGCTATTTCTTGATAAACCTTCCTATTGTTTTTGACTTGTTTTAATATGTTGGCTAACGCTATATGAAGATTAAGAATTCTGTCAGACTATTGATTGATTTTCCATTGTTCTGAATTTCCCCAGCTGATTTTAATAAATAAGCATTGGCTGACGTTGAGCGTGTGCTCTTCTTTTTTTTTTCTTTTTAACGACCACCTAAAATAAAATGATGATAACACGAGGCAAGTGTGCGGCAAGCGGAATTCATTGAGGGATCTGACAGTGTGATTCATAGATTAATATTTCAAATATAGGCTATATCTAGGCTACAGCACGCACAGAGGTTTTTTGTTTCTTACCATCTTTTGGGGGTTTCTTGCTTTTAGACTAGTTGGATACAAAACTTTCGTTAAAACGTCAGTCAAATTAGTCGTCGCGCACATCCCTAGTACTTACTATTTGGTTAGGGTTTGGCTTAGGGTTACTTGCATGTAATTATGCATAATTAATTGTTATTATAATAGTAAGTACACGTAATGTGTAACAAGGACACCTTCAAATAAAGTGTTACCCAAAATAATCAACAAAACGACAGCAGTGAGAAAACAGCAGTTAAGAAAGTGTCTGATCATAGCGATGGATGTTTGCACCAGCTCTGCAATTTGGCACTACTGTAAAATCACACCACGTTTATTTATATACAGCACTGTCACTAGCCAAGTTTCCATCTACTTTTTGCACTGATCTGTTGTCAACAATTTGCTGTCTCCAGCCTGATTCCATCCAACTGGCCTTTTACCGATAAAATGTGTGCATGATGCAGTCATCCATTAAAAAAAATGCATTGTTGCATTAGTTTTGTTATAATGGCTGTATAATTTAATTGTAATATAATCGATTTAACGCACCTTTAAACATTACAGAGAAATGGTTATTTAACAGGAGCAACACTGTGAATATGAACACTGCATGTAGTCTGTCATGTGACACATTTACTTGAGTTAAAGACCGTTTTCTTGACAAAGTGTTTGCAAACAATTTTTTGCAGCGTTTTAGGTATCAACATTTCCATTAAACAGAAAGAGACTGTTGACACTTGAGAAATTATAGCGATAAATTAATTCAAATCTATCTAAATTTCCATCTGCTAGATCAGTAAGCATTTTATATTAGAGGTGCTTCGATCAGGATTTTTGAGGCCGATCACCGATTGCCGATCACAGAAAGCTTAAACAATCTTGTCAATGTTTAAACAATGAATCGATCAATCGGAGCACCCCGATTTATATTTATATATATATATATATATTTTTTTTTTTTTGTGTGTGTGTGTGTGTGTGTGCTGTGGTGTGTGTGTGGGGTATATGTTCATAATATTTTTTAATTGATAACTATTTATAGTGATTCTCCATTCATTTAATCAGATAGCGCGCGGCGAGAGAGAGCGTGCCCGGTGATTCACTCACGTTGTTTGTGAAATTACGTCTCACACAAGGTTTTTAAATTACTTTAGAAATTATTTAATGAAGAAATTTGAAGGTGAGTACCCACCCGCGCCGGACAGAGACTGAGACCGCTGCATGTCGTCCAAAAAATGAGTGTTGAGTGAAATACATGTCCACTGAAGGATTTTCAACACAGGAGAATTAATATCTTCATTGTCATGTAAAAAAAAAAAGCCCAACAATGCAAGGAATGAGAAGAGGGTAGCATCTTCAGTTTCAGGTTTTTGTATTACATCACAGTGGTGTGTGAATTCATGACAGCGTTTGATAAAGCACAACTCCCTCACACCTTCAGCACTCATACATCCCTATAGAAGAGCTTTACTACCACTGAATGCCACCGTGGGAACCAGGCCCTTCTCTCTGTACTCCTCTTTTCCCAGCTTTTGCCGGCTCTGAGACACCTTCAGAGTTTCTCCTGCTCTTTTTCTAGCAAAAACTCACTCATCACTAAATGAAAGCTTAAAGTGAAGAGCTGATTATTTCAGGGGCCTTTTCACAAGTCCACTGTTTTTGAATTTCTATGTTACTTTGGCTATATTTTCACACTTAAAATAATAATTTGGTATTCCTCGTACCATTGTCCTCTTTTATGCTAAGAAATTAATCTCTGACAGTCCTCTCAGTGGTTTCATGTTGTCAGCATTAAGTATGAGTAGGATTCAGTGGGCCATATAACACTTTTAATTGTCGAAATTACTTCCCTTTAACAGTTTTGAGTTTTGGTTCAACATACTTACCTGTTGATCAATACTTGCTTTAACCTTACACCAGAATTTTTTTTTGTTTTATTTAGTAACTTTCAGGAGGGTGTACTCATTATTGCAACAACATTTTATCACTTTGATAAGAAAATCGTATTTAAATTTTAACATTCTTTTTTGGAAACTGATCAAGCAGACTTGCTGGAATATTATATCTCTAAAAAAAACATAACATGTCTTCTAAGCAAAGAGTAATTGCTGAATTTGTTAAGTTTCAGAGCGGGTGTACTCATTTATGCTGTGCACTGTATATATATGTTTTTTTTTTTAAATTTTAAAGTATGTTCATGTTTCTACTCATGTCTGACTTCGACAGACTGAACAGAAGAAATGAACCGGAGAATATTTCCACATCAAAAAAGGTTAGATCCTTAGAACAGAGACCTTAAAAGTTCATTTTGGCAAACTGTTTTGAACTCCAGAAACAAACTCCAAATTAATTTCTTTTTGGCCTAATTTGTTCATTCTTCGATTTCACTTATATTGGGGCCTTTTAGTGTGTGAGTGTAGGCAACTTTTTGCTGATTAGAATGGAAAATAGTAGTTTTGCCACTTTACGTCACACCAATCATTCAAGTGTCACAACTGACATGCAGGCTACGGAACAGCGTGGAAAAGAGAATATAAGTGGTAAAAAAGAGGGAGAGTCATAAAGAATCTATAAACATAGATTATAAACAGCACATTGGCATCATTACTATGCTAATAAGCTCATTTCTAAACCTTCAGTGGATTTGTTTCGGTCACCTAAAAAATGAGATTTTCTGCTGTTGCCTCAAACCACACAGAATAACTCTTATAAACACTGACAAACTGAAGTTACTTTGTCTACTGTGACTGTCAAATACCAGGATGGAAGCCCTGACAGTAGATCTGCATTATTCATATGAAAATGGTAAAAAGAATTACATTCTGTATTAAAGAATACAGAAACCCAACATCTCCATTGTTTATTCAGGCCATTATAAACCCAGGGCTCATCAATAAGATTGGTCGGCTGTGGTTAGGGTCAGTGTGAGAGAGCTGCAGGCCAGCTGACATTGGGCCAGTGCTATATCTCAATTTTTTATCATGTATATCAAGCATATTAGTGTGTTTCTATGATTTGCAAGCCTAGATATCAGTGGTGGCATTTTACAAAACCATAAGGTTAAGCTAATATAGTATACAGTCCAAAAGTTTGGGCTAAGGAAGATTTTTAGGTAACACTTTACAATTAGTTAACATTAATCAATGCATAATTAACAATGAACAATACATTTGTTATAGTATTTGTAACGTGAATTAATAAAAGCACAACTGTTCATTGTTAGTTCATATTAATTCACAGTGCATTAACTAATGTTATCAAGCATAACTTTTGATTTTAATAATGCATTAGTAACTGCTGAAATTAACATTAACTAAGATTAATAAATGCTGTTAAAATACTGATCATTCTTAGTTCATGTAACTAATGTTAATTAATGAACCTTATTGTAAAGTGTTACCAATATGTTCATGTGTGTAACAGATCAAAACATAAGTTAAAAAAAAAGTTGTTCAGACAAATTTTTATGATGCTTTTTGTTGTCATTTGAGCCTGACAGCTGCAGTCCTCGTGTACTTTGATTATACTGAAAAGGATATTCTTTAAAAGTTCTCCTTCTATATTCCACTGCAGTTGAGCCAAGTCATACAGGAACAACTTATGAGTAAATAATGACTGCTCCTAAGGTGAACTATTTCATTTCTGTCCTCATCAGATGCTGACGCAGGTGGTGCGTTTTTTTCTTCCTCACATTCGATCAGCATTTACCGGCTTGTTTTTATTATTCCCTTGTCACAGCAATGGCCAAATGTGCTGATGAAATTTGCTAATAATTTCTGTTTCACAATCTCAGAGCTGCCAAGGCGTAATGCTTTATTTCTTGCAGATTTTATTTAGAGCTTAGAGATTAATGTGAAATAGACTGCATGAGAAGTCTAATATGAGCTGGGAAAGAAAAAAGACAAGCACAGCATACGACCGCTATAGCCCGCTTAAACGCCATCAGGGAAGTTTTTACTAACCAGGCACATTTCCCACTGGACTTTCATTCAGACGCCTAATAAATATATACACTATATACAGTGCATCTCAATAAATTAGAATGTCGTGGAAAAGTTCGTTTATTTCAGTAATTCAACTCAAATTGTGAAACTCGTGTATTAAATAAATTCAGTGCACACAGACTGAAGTAGTTGTAAGTCTTTGGTCTTTTAATGTGATAAAACTTTGTTTTTTTTTTTGGCTCTCATTTAATAAAAACCCAACAATTCACTATCTCAACAATTAGAATATGGTGACATGCCAATAAAGCTAATCAACTCAAAACACCTGCAAAAGTTCCTGAGCCTTCAAAATGGTCTCTCAGTTTGGTTCACTGGGCTACCCAGCATTGTTGGGGTGTTGGGTATTTGTGTACTGATTGATCTGACAGTTTTCCAGAAGACAATAATTGACACCCTTCACAAGGAGGGTAAGCCTCAAACATTCATTGCCAAAGAAGCTGACTCGTTCACAGAGTGCTGTATCCAAGCATGTTAACAGAAAGTTGAGTGGAAGGAAAAAGTGTGGAAGAAAAAGATGCACAACCAACCGAGAAAACAGCAGCCTTATGAGGATTGTCAAGCAAAATCGATCAAGAATTTGAGTGAACTTCACAAGGAATGGACTGAGCTGGGGTCAAGGCATCAAGAGCCACCACACAAAGACGTGTCAAGGAATTTGGCTACAGTTGTCGTGTTCCTCTTGTTAAGCCACTCCTGACCACAGACAACGTCAGAGGCGTCTTACATGGTCTAAGGAGAAAAAGAACTGGACTGTTGCCCAGTGGTCCAAAAGTCCTCTTTTCAGATGAGAGCAAAAGTTTTGTATTTCATTTGGAAACCAAGGTCCTAGAGTCTGGAGGAAGGGTGGAGAGCTCATAGCCCAAGTTGCTTGAAGTCCAGTGTGAAGTTTCTGAAGTCAGTGGTGATTTGGGGTGCCGTGACGTCTGCTTGTGTTGGTCCATTGTGTTTTTTTAAACCAATGTCACTGCACCCGTTTACCAAGTAATTTTGGGGCACTTCATGCTTCCTTCTGCTGAACAGCTGTTTGAAGATGCTGATTTCATTTTCCAGCAGGATTTGGCACCAAATGACTGCCAAAAGCACCAAAAGTTGGTTAAATTACCATGGTGTTGGTGTGCTTGACTGGCCAGCAAACTCACCAGACCTGAACCCCATAGAGAAAATGGGGTATTGTCAAGAGGAAAATGAGAAACAAGAGACCAAAAAATGCAGATGAGCTGAAGGCCACTGTCAAAGAAACCTGGGCTTCCATACCACCTCAGCAGTGCCACAAACTGATCACCTCCATGCCACGCCGAATTGAGGCAGTAATTAAAGCAAAAGGAGCCCTACCAAGTATTGAGTACATGTACAGTAAATGAACATACTTTCCAGAAGGCCAACAATTCACTAAAAATGTTTTTTTTATTGGTCTTATGAAGTATTCTAATTTGTTGAGATAGTGAATTGGTGGGTTTTTTGTTAAATGTGAGCCAAAATCAATCACAATTAAAAGAAAACCAAAGACTTAAACTACTTCAGTCTGTTAGCACTGAATTTATTTAATACACGAGTTTCACAATTTGAGTTGAATTACTGAAATAAACGAACTTTTCCACGGCATTCTAATTTATTGAGATGCACTTGTATAATATAACATTACATTCCCTTGCTCTTAAGAAATAAAAAATGTTGGGTAATGTGCAGAATCTGCAAAAAAGACCCATAAGACATATTCATGATTCGGAGTCTGACATTTAGTGACTCGATTTGATGAACATCAGTATGAGCTGCGCCATACAGAAACATAAACGCATTAAGACATATGAAGTACCTGCGACTGGACAGATCTCCCTTGGCTGACATGGACGATCCATGCGAGTGCAGATAAGAGGGTGGACGGGAGGCCTGGGGACCCCGGCGGATCAGTTTGCCGGTGACGGGGTCATATGTCCGCATTTCCAGCGCTGGCAGGGGCTTCTGCTGAACAGGAGGGGCCTGGAACAGAGGCTTCGGGACGGACCCAGGGATGTCTGGAAACGTGGCGGGACTATTGCTCCTGGACGACAGTAAAAGATGTTGTTTAACCTCTAATCTTAAAAATGAACCCTCCTAAGCTTTTTAAAAAAAGTGTCACACCTTGACTGTTCGTGGTCATTTTTACACTTACTTTTTCAGGTTCAAAATGACCCCCCAACAGTCAGGGGGTGGGGATGGGTGAAGTACTGTATATTAGGGGTGTAACGGTACACAAACATGACGGTTCGGTACGTACTTCAGTTTTGACGTCATGGTTCGGTCCAGCAGTGGAAAAACTAAAAAAATTTTTTTTTTAATTAAACAGTGGTTTACTGAACAAAGTGCTCTTTCTTTAAATAAATTCAATTATAATTAATTTTCTTAGGGATAAAAATCTACCTAAGCTTATGCTCTAAACTACAGTGAGCCCTTTTACATTAGGCTTACTATAAGGTTACAATTAACAACAGAGCCCAAACTTAAATTTAATTAGACTACTATTTATTTTTAAACATAATCAACACTCAACTTAAAAAAATTTATGCAAACATGTTAAAATCATCAGACACGATACTTCCGGAGATAAATGAAACGCTACGTTGACATTTGTTTACAAGCTGTTTTACTTGTGTCTTTCCGCAGGTGAAACACTGATTGAGTGATTACATGAGGCCTGAGATGTTCATTCATGTTTATTTCACGTTAAAACTAGTAGTGAAGAGGAAGAGATGGTCGCGCTGCCGTTTGAACTGAGGCGTTTATAGGCGGTCTCATTAAAGAGCGCCAAAACGGCATTTATTGTTTTAATTTCCTGAATAAAATGGACATAAATTAAAAAGATGAGACTTTGTTTCTTATCAAAAGTAACAATATATAAAACTGAAAGTTTAAAGGGGTCATATGATGTGATTTCAGTTTTTCCTTTCTCTTTGGAGTGTTACAAGCTCTTGGTGCATAAAGAAGATCTGTAAAGTTGCAAAGACTAAAGTCTCAAATCCAAAGAGATATTCTTTATAAAAGAACGAGTCAACCCGCATACCTAAAACGGCTTGTTCTAACACTCCCCCACATGTCTACATCACTGTGTGGAAGATTTGCATAACACCGCCCAAATGTTCACGCAAAGAAAGAAGGCGTAACTTTTATTCTCGCTGTAGTATTGTTGTTGCCACCGCTAACATGCCGTGAAGGCGCTGTCTGATGCGTTGTGAAAGCGAAACTACTTTGTTTGGTCTTCCAGAAGACAAAGACATGGTTTTATGCTTACGCGGCGCAATGCAACGCAATGCGTAAAAAGACAGTATAAGTCATTATAATCCATAATTATGTTTTTGAACCTTAACACATAAACACATTTCATTACACCAAATACACAAAATAATGTTCTTTTTAGCAACATCATATGACCCCTTTAAAATGAAGTTCTGCTCATGCAGTGATTAAAACAATGCTGTATTTGTTCGGTACACATGCGTATTGAACCGAAAGACCCGTACCGAAAATTTTCAATACGAAAAAGTGAACCGTTACACCCCTACTGTATATAGTAACAATAAAATTAGGCACTTCTTTTGGAATTTTAGGTCATTTAGATTTTAGGTGTAAAATCTTCCATTTCACCATTATTTGTACGAGCAAATACACAAATTGTGTCCTGACATAATTTTGTTTTTCCAACAAAAAAAATATATATATATATTCCCATTAATTTCCTACAGTTAGTCAATTTTGTCCATGAACAGTCCAGGTGACATTTTTATGACCACTTAAGACTATTTTTCAAACAACTCCGATAGAAACCATTTTACATTAAATTAAATTAAATCAGTCAAAAATTACACTTAAAGTCTTAAGTGAACAGGTTACATAAAGCACATAAAAAGCCCTGTAAAGGTCTGTTCACACTAAGAACAATAATTATTCGGATAACTATAACAATAACTGTATTAGAGTCCACAACAACAGATGATACTGTTCTGTTAACAAGTAGGCAGTTTAGTCATCTGCCACTTCAAGTGCTCAAGCTCTTTAAAGTCGGGTGGATTCTGATTGGCGTTCATCTGCTGGAAAAAAACTGTGATTCCAATTATATCATTCCTTGGTGTTATAATTGTTATCTGTGGTGTGTGCTATTCTTTTAAATTTAGAATGTTTAAAACTTTATCTTTAGCATTATAGGCATCATCCTTGCTGTGAACGGGCCTTAACGGTAACAAATGTAGTTCATATCAATTTAGTGTAGTTATGTGCTACAAAGTCTTCTGCAGCCAAATGATATCAAATGATGAATGACTGAAGATCTTGCATGACAGTCCTAATTAGGGGTGTGAACCTATACTGGTCTCACGGTTCGGTTCCGATTATCATGTCATCGATTCATTTCAATTCGATATCACGATGCATTGACGATGCACTGCTTACCAAGTTGTTCATAAAAGCCGAAATGTGCCCAGATGTCGGCTTTTAAAGTAGTTGGTGCATTTTTAAATTACTCGCACTCGTGTCTCGCCTCCCTCTGCCATTGTATGCTACCGCGACAAAGCACGTACACAACAAATGACGTCAGAAAAGCGTCAGTTCGTTATAATCGGTTATGGTCTATTAATGAACTGATACCGAATCGTCCTCGTCTGCATCGCGATGCATCGTAGAAACGATTAATTTTGACACCCCTAGTCCTGGTCACAATTCATTTCTATTAACAACCTGCACGGCATCTCCTTTTGTGTTCCAAGTCATGTGCATTTGGAACAAAATGAGAGATATTTTGGGTAACTCATTAATCTAATAATTCTTTAATATTGCAGGAGTCAGTACAAGCTGAAAGATTGTTTGGCAAGGTTTTGTCATTTTCTATTCATGGGTGTTGCAGTTCAGTGAGTGCAGTTCAAGCACAATGAAACGTTCAGCAGACACGACAAAATACTGAAAAAACAGAATATTGTTTTTACAATCTTAATGCTGAAAGGCACACACGAACATAAATGATAAAGAAAAGCAGGAAAGACAGACAGACTGCGAGAGATAAATACCTGTGTGATTTGTTATAGTCCTCATTGAGCGGAAAGAGTCGCTCCTCGACTCGCTCCCAGCGCTCCAAACAGGCCCACAACCAATCAGGATTCACCACATGGAGATGTTTACAGCCCTGAGCTTGACAAACTTTCTCGGTACCTAACGGAGACACGCACACATAAAAAAACAACACACTTTCCCATCTGTATGTTTCTGGCCAGTGTTTCTCACTCCACTATCAGCAGCGAGGAATGTAGTCAGTGCCACAGCAAAAGAAAACAGATAAAAATAAGCAAATAAATGTTTACAACCAAATGCAAAATGCCAAGACACACTTTTCTATTCCTCCACTGCGATCACTGCTCCTAGCTATCGAAAATACATTCAAAGTTTGAAAAGTTTATAAAACTACAAAGTTCTAAAACAGAATTTCAGTGGTTTAGTTCTGCATGCGCAGCTCTGACTGCATCTGCTGTCTATATCTATATGCATATATACTTCTCTCCCAGTGTAGTCTAAATAAGTATATTGCCATGAGCAAAAGTGATGCTTGTCCTCTCAAACAGCACTAATCATGTCGGTTCAAATAGGACATGAATTAAATTTGCTCACAGCCACCTACTGACTTTAATTACGGAACGTCCTGTTTGGCCGCTCTTGCCTGAATTGATCATGTGTGAAGTTGTGTCTGTATAAACGATAGATCAGAAAGCGGGAAGGACATCCACGCAATTACACAAGCCAGCCACCAGACAAATAATTTGGCACCAAAGGCTGAGATCTGTGAAAAGCTGTCAAAAAAATATACAGTACAGGGAGAGAAAGTTTGGCAGCTCTCTGCTTCTTTTTTCTCCCGTCTGGCTTTGTGGATTTCCTTCCACTCCTCCTCTCATTAGCTGCTCAACATTAAAAGTGTCTTGTGGTCATGGTGTTTGGCAGAGCTGAGGGCGCTGACAGACGAACGAGGGGAGACGATAACAGTTAAAACGACAGTGTGGTGACATTGGAGTGTGGAAATGTTTGCTTAATGCTTAATGGTGGCCAATTAGACAGCACTCGACAGTAATTACGTTTGCACTTGATCGTCCAAAGTGTGTGTGTGGGGGCTTCTTCGGGGGTGGAGAGTGTCGAGATGAGCACAGATGAGGAACAATAGACTCAACTGAGTTTGAATAAATAAAGTTCATGAAGCTCTGTGTGTCAGACTTGATGTCGACCTTCTGCTGCTTCCGCTACTGTTATTAACACTCTGCATAATACATTTAAAGAGAAACAGCAGCTCATGTATGATGCTAAAATAATACAGCATCATAAATTATATGATCTGCATGATACTTGAGTCAATGACAAATAAAGGAAAGGAAAAATAATCTTTGAAAATTTAAAATACAAGTTTTATTGTGTCTTATTTGTCATTGATCTGTATGTATGTATGTATGTATACAGGGTTTGAAATTAACACCGGCCAACCCGCCAAATGTGGGTAAAAATCAGCTGTGGCGGGTAACGCTGTCAAATCACTAGCCAGTTTGGCGGGTTACTTTTTGTAAATTATGTTCACTCATTCATTTCTTGGGGAAGTTCATGCAGGCCAAATCTGCGCAGGTTTAGCGCAAATACTGAACTCGTGAGACATCATGACATTATTGAGTATATTGCAAAAGCTAAACAAAACACACCTACAGAGGCACGCACACACGACGTGATGAAGTCTGGTTAGACCAACACAGGCTTTAGTGCGCGTGCGCTTTTATAGTGTGCTCTTTCGCTGCATGATTCAGTCTATTAATATGCATTAACAATGATCACATACTTCAAGATAAGGAGGCAGAAAATGTATATATTTATATCAGTTCATATAGTTAATATCACACGAAGAGTGCCGTTTTTTTCTTAAAAAATCAGCATGGTTACAAATGTGATATTTATTTTATACAACAGTTCAATAAAAAATAAGTTAATATCAAGAGACTTACGTTTTAGACACCACATTGGCTGTTTTTGCGCTATTTCTTGCTATTTTGCTAACAAAAAACATTCCAAACACAGCCACAGCACTGTTTTGCGTCTCTGAGCAACATGACGGTGTTTTGTTCCTGAATGAATCAACCGTTTAAATGATTCGGTTCAATCGCAATGACTCACTTATTAACAGTGACTTACTGCCACCTACTGGCGGTTTTAAAGTATCTTTTCATTTTTTTTAATAATTTCAATATCAGTATTCAACATTTCATGTTTTAAATATCAAAACATTATTTATGCATTTGTAACTGCAGTTTAAAGCATTCCATGTCCCTCTAAGCTGCATTAACACGTGTAAATGCATCTAAATGCCACTTCATATTCAACTTCTGCAAAGATAAATTTTATTGATACTGATTTAATTTGTTTAGTAACAGCCTAAATGTCTTATTATTATGATTGACTGATTAAATGTAAGAATTTGACTCAGAAGATGATGTACACTTTTAGAAAAAAAATTACTTTATAAAGTCAATTTAAACTTATTGGAAAAGATTAATTCTATCTGACCACCACACAGAATATGAAGAAAATCAAAAACTTTAGGAGAGTCAGCGGTCCACTGTAGTCCTTAAGATATCAGCACAATAACACACTCAGCAAATTATTGTCTAATTATCTTTATCGATAAAATCACAGAAAATATTGAGATATTATTTTTTGCCAATATCGCACACCCCTAGTACTGACAAAATGATTTGCAACGGTCGCTTTGTCACACCCAGTGTAGACGGCATCAAACTGTTGGTGTATTTCTGTCTTTTTTTTGGCTAGCAGAAGTTATGAATGGCCGGTAACTTAAATTTAGCAGCCAAATTGGCTGGTGATTGAAAAAGTTCTTCAATCCTGAGTTATATATCACAATATACGTATACATATATCGTGGCTGTGCACTATAATCGCATGCTTATTTATGTGCGCATCTTGGTCAGAAAGCCGGTCTGTAATCAGAGCGGTAAAAAAATCTCCCACCTGCCGGCTTTCAATGAGCAGCATTAACTACAACGAGCCGTTGTTCATGTGAAAGCACGTTCGTGATGGAGATTTACCGCTGATTACCGAACCGGCTTTACTGATAAGATACGCATGAAAATCACATTCGATTATCGTGGCAGCCTAATAGATATATATATAGCCTGCTTGTATGTTGGTTTTTTAGGTAAATCATTTTACAAAAGTTTCATTTTGAACGCTTTATAAAAATGTCATGTGTAAATTAAATAATATATGTTTTTTCTTACACTTGGAATACACACTTTGTACACATCTTACTCACCTTTTAAAAAAACGTTTTAAATATATTTTACGGTATTATTTTTTTTATATTAAAGAATTCTATTTAATTCATAAAATAAAATAAAATAAAGTTCATTTTTGGGGAGTCACTCCACATTACATTTAACAAATTAAAATAAATTTGCCTTGTCATAAAAGTATTTTATCTGATATAATATAAATATATGATCTGATATTTTAGGAAACTTGCTGACCTTGACAACTCGATTTCTCTTTGATTTCATTTCTTGCTTCATTTCGGTTTCATTGCATGTTGGTTCCCAAAAGACTCCCATTGCACACAAAACGGTTTCAAAACACATTATAATAGTTTAAAACTCTGTCACTTATTTTAATACAGACAGCCCATTAATAAAATATGATGCCAAGTTTCCCCCCCCCCCAAGAATTTTTACTATGTTCATGTTTCAGTCATCGTAAGTATAATTAACATTTTTTATGCATTTATTAAAAATTCATTGCTCTGAATCAAAAAAAAAAAAAAAGTGTATCATGTCATTGATTCAGATCGTACAGCCCAACTCTGGCTGTTATATATAGTCAATAGACAATATCATATTCTGCCATCCTCACTGACACGCAAAATTAAAATTGTGCTGTGCATATAAAGCAACGCCCTTGTGGTACTGGTGGAAATGTTTTGTCTGGAGTGTCTACAGTCAGTCAAGCTGCACAAAAGAGGACACCATAGTACCAGAGACATCTCTGACAGGTGCCGAGTCACACCTGGACCGTACAGGAAACAGTGTCATCCAAATCCTGTGCTGCTACAAACAGGTGAGTAATGACAACGCCATTCTCTTACAGATAACGAGCAATTAGAGAGAAACAAACCTGCTCTGAAGTGACACAAAAAAAATGTGTGATAGGTTTCCACATGGTTTGAAGCGCTCATCATTTCACTATGGCCATCATTTGTGTTGACCTCTCTGAGAGCAGAGAGTTGAGACAAAGTTCTTCTCCTCTACTCATGATACATAAGGCACCAGCCAGTTGAGTCATATACGGCTTAAATAATTACTAATCAACACATCTATGAGATCTGCTCATCACATTAACAAACGGTTCATAACCTCACACAAAACATTGCTTGTAGAGCCCGACCGATATGGGTTTTTTGGGGCTGATACCGATAACGATATCCAAAAAAATGGGAGTGAAAAAAGTCCGAATATCGATATCTATGCCAGTCAAAGTAATCAATTGAATATACAGATAATGATATACATAAACAGAATATATCTATATATATCTATATATATATACACACAGGTAGATACACATTTTGCACTGACACTCAAATGTGGGTGATCAAACACTTATAATGATGTGACAAAGATATGTGATGGAGGCAGGGCATTTAACAATTTAATAATAAACTTTATTATCCAAAATGAGTCTGACATTGGTGTACTGAACATTAAAGTTGAAGTTTATTCAACTTTATTTAAATTCAATTCCATTCAACTTTATTTCCTTGAAGTTTTTCACTTCGGAACATTCATTAATGGATTTGCGCTACTGTCTTCACACACAAACGAAACTCACTAGAGAAGTGTGAAGTGTGACATAAAATACCTCTGTAAATAAATACAATATAAACAGGGATGCACCGAAATGAAAATTCTTGGCCGAAACCAAAACCGAACAAAATTAACACTGGCTGAAGGCCGAACACGGTTTTGATTGTTTGCCAAAAAAAAAATTTCACCATTGCATAAACTAAAAAGCCAAAATGTGCTTTTTACTGTTTTGTTTTGCTTTTCAAAGAAAAAATCAATTACAAAACAATTTAAAAATATTTATTTAACACTGAACATGTTTTAACATTTTAGCAGACATTGTTATACCAACAAAGCACAATTTAACTTCAAATGAATAAGTGTGCAAAATAAAAAAATTTGGCCATCTTGAATCAGGCGTTTTTTTTTGTTTTGTTTTGTTTTTTTTACTGCCCATTAAAAGCAGCCTTGCTGAGAAAATACTTCTTTTAAAACATTAGAAAATATAAATAATTCAATAATTTGAACACTATGTGTGAATGTTATAATAAATGTATTAAAACAGAGCTGTTGTAATGAATATTATCATTATTATTGTCTTACTTTTTATTTTATTTTACAGAACAACAGTAAAATTACAATACTAACATTTATGAATGTTGATAGATTTCTTGCTTTTTCTCAACTTTTATTTTTGGCGGAAACGCGCAGGAAGACCTCAATGCTTCTTTTTGTTGATAACAGATTTATAAATGAGTCTCATTACGAATACGTCGTCCGTATCGCATTGTCACATGCGTTTTAAAAATTCATAAAAATGTGACTGAGCAACTGACAACTGTATCAGCGCAGATTTTCCTCGCGCTTTGGACTTTGAACCCTGGTTAACAAGCAGATCTGCTGTGAGTTCGTGCAGCGCTGTCAGAATAAATGCTATGCGTGCGTGTATTAGAAAACATAACGTTCTGCAGTTTATTTACTAATTGTTTAAGGCCATTTCGTGATTTCAATCATCATACAGTAACCAGCAACAATCACCCCTTCCTCTTCTCATTGAAGATATGTGATGCAGTCCTAAACAATCTCTCGCTGTCGGTGCTTGTAATGATTTTTGCGTCTTTCTCCGACAGTTTAAATGCTTTCACACTGCTGACGTGTGTGCTGCATAATAAAGAGTGCGCGCCTCTCACTCTGCGCTGGTTGCTATTTGATCGCTTCATATCATTGTTCGGTACAATTTATTCTGTCTTTTCGCTTATTCGGTTCGGTTGCCGAACATTCGGTGCATCCCTAAATATAAATTCACTTCTCGCGCACTTTAATGCCCTTTGAATGTAACGTGTACGTTCCCTTGGAACTGGAATCATGGCGGAATTTCATGTGAAGTCCACTTCGCAGGGCACTCAGGGTCGAATAAGACCACGCTTGAATGCTGCTGCCTGAACAAGAGACCTCCTTACTGAAGTGAAAGTGTTGACTGGTGTCACTATCTCGCGAACGCGCCGGCGGATCTCCACCAAATTCGGGGGATCCCTTCATCTCGAGGAGCCCTCTCAAACGCCACCCTCCGCGCGTCGGTAGTCCCCCCGGGATCGCTAGATCGGTCGGCGCCGGACCGCCAATTTAACCACCTGTAACTCCCGAACCCCGGGGTCTATCGACGTGGGGGTGGTCTCATTCAAAAGCGGGCTTCTAGACATACACCCGATTCATATTTGAGAGGGTTCCTCGAGCTGAAGGAATCTCCCCGAATTTGGTGCGGATTCGCCGCGCCATTACGGAGATATGGCCGTTCAAAGTTTCAGTGGTTTTCCATAGACTTAAGCTTTAAAACGTTTCATCCAGGTCACCAGTAGCAAGCAATGGCAACGCACTCTGCTGGACAAACTAAGTAATTACACAATTTCAAACAAGCATTTTATCTGCATTATGTTCTGTAAAAAAAAAAATCATACAGCGGCATATTATCCGATACCGATAGATTCGGCGACAGCCTCATATGGCCGCTAATTATCGCAACGATATCGCGGGGGCCTCTAATTGCTTGGTGGCCTGTAAAACAGCTTAAGGCCAGATTATAGTGCACCAGCATACAACCTTTCAGAAACTTTTTTACAGGACTGGAAAGTTTTGTGAAATATTTCTGATACCATGTATATATACTGCAATTCCTGTCCATATATCAAACGACAATTTCTGAATTGGTGTGTAGTGGAATCACAGGATGTTATAGGCTTAAAGAGTTAGGGGAAAATTGTGATTTTTTTCTGATAACAATTGTGGTTTTGAATATGAAAAAAAAAACTAATAGCTGTCCCTGTTAACCCTATGCCAAAAATTTTATAATTTATATCAATATGACTATGGTAATAATAATAATAATAATAAATAAGGTTATTTTGAATATTATAACATTAGTATTATTACATTAAATATACAACTAATATTAACTATTAACATTTTTCGCTTGGAAAAAAAAAAAGTTTACCTTTTTGAAAATTGTAAAATACGGTGCGTGCTGTTTGAAGTCCGGCAAAATTTGGCCAAAATGTTATAGATATTATTATATTATTATTATGATATTATATATTCATTCACAAAATAACTACCAAAAGGTTAAATATAACTATTATTAAGTAGTTATAAAATAATACTAATAAACAAATCTTAAAATAAAATAGTGATCACAATTTAATTTTATAATTAAAAAAATGCTTATTTAAAAAAATAAAGCTTCTCTTTTGTTGAGCAGCTTATAAGCGTTTCTCATTACAAAATGTGCGTTAACGCAACCCGAAACTCAAAGCAGAGATGGAGTTAAAATGGAGCAGCATCTACTGTTAAAGGGGTGGTTCACTGGTTTTTTTTCTAGGCTTTATTGTGTTTATGGGGTACAGTCTAACATTTTAATGCATTATTTTTAAAAAAAACATACCCTAAAAAAAGTCCCTCTCTGAGAAACGGGCTGGATAATTTCTGCTTTTTAAGAAAGCCCCGCCCTCTGAAATAGGCGATGGGCTCTGATTGGTTTGCTAGCCCAGTGTGTTGTGATTGGCTGAACCGCATCTAGTGCGCGTCTAAGCGTCCCGCCCCTCTCCTCAGCTGCATGTGCTCCGGTTGTATTGTAAACGAAGGAGTTGTTAATATCGTTTATCAGTTTGAGCCCGATTGATAAGCAGAGGATATTATTGAACAGGATCGTGCAGAATTTGTGCAAGCACGGCTTTTAATGGTAGGTCTAAGATTTTTGTTTGTTGTTGTCTCTACTTTTTAGATACTCTGTTATTTGTAATTGCCTTTAGCTTTTAATATACGTTTTTTATCCTGATTAGAGCTTTAATACGGTACGGCAACTGCACCATGTTTAATGCTTTTCATAGCCATGTGAAAATAAGTGTATAAATGGAAAAGTTCATTGTTGGAGCTAAGCTGAATGAGAGAGAGAGAGAGATGCAGAGCAGGGGGACGTGAGGAACAGTATTAAGACCCGCTGCTTTAGAACATTGATTTTGAACCTTGCGAATCCATTAGAAACGTTAGAAGACAAAATCGCAATTCATATATAAATAGATTTTTTCGTGCACCCCTAGTTTTCTCTTCCTCCTCTCTAAAAGCAGCACAGCATGGCCTCGCCCCACCTCCCCTTCAGACACTGCAAATGGATCATGAGCTGCTCAATCTGTAAAACGAAAAAGTCTGTGCTTCCTCACAACACGCATTGCTTATTTAATTAAATCACAGCTTTTGCAATTTAACAGTCACACTAAGCCATAATCACAATTTTTGTTTTAATTTTGATTAAATGTGCAGCCCCACAGACGCCCTTAAGGTCCCCCTGAATTCTTATAAACCCAGCGTTACTCTACAGGGTTCTTACACATTTTTTACCAATAATTTTCCTGACTTGTGAGACAAGATTCTGATCCTAAATGGTTCCATGCTTTTACAATAAGAATCAAAGCTGTTAAAATTTATAAAACATATGTTAACTACAATGAATGACTATTATATGCTACCTCGTTTGCATTCTTGTTTTAGTAATAATTACAAGCTGCAACTGCGCCAGACGTTACTCCACATTTCACATATCACATCACTGAATATTGTCATTTATTTAACTGTGTGGCTAGGATGGCCATTTTGGAGTCATTTTGTGTGTATTTTTGCTGCTTAAATGCAACAAGCTGCGCTTTAGAGCCCTGCATTTCAGCCCGAGCCCAACGGCCCCAACTTATTTATGGCTTTGGGACAATTTTCACGTCATAGTTCAAACGCGGGCAGGGCCTCGGTCCTGTTTTAGGCTTTTCCTTATTTTTTATATTTTAGACATCCATCAGTTAGTGATGAAAAAAATTGCCTCGCTGGTGAAAACAACACGAGACCGTGCTACCGCGCCTGTCAAGAGTGGCTCGCGGTGTTTAGTGTCCAGACAGACATCGGGGGGGGGGGAGTGCTGGAAGAGGTTCCATGTTAAGCTCACCAAGGCTTGCCGCAAAACGCCGGCACTTAATTACCATGATAATGCCCCAGGGGAAATAGATATTCGCATGGTTTCGGTTCATTTTTTGTTGAAGCTCCTCCTGCTCAAGACCGGACGACAGAAATATCGTATCCGGTTTGTTTTCTAAAAAGCACAATATGCTGAATGGAGTGCACACAAATCAAGTAGACCTTAAGCAGTCCCGAATGATGTATTACTTTAACCTTTATGATAAAAATGACGTTGTTTCCCACTGTTCTAGAAAAAATGCAAGTGATCGTGCTGGCGACTCCATGTCCTGCAAAGCGCACTTTAGCTTCTCTGCACAAACGATTGGATACGCGCCTAACAGCACAAATTTATCTAGGTTAACCATTTAAACTAACATTGTTTTTTTAAGCATTTTATATAGGTCTATAGATTTTATTTTAGGCAAGTCGTGTTGGTTTGAGAAGGCTGAATTGATCAAACATATAGGCTATGATTAATTCACTGTCTGCCACTGGCCGCTTAGTCGTTACTGTAACAAAACAAAATTTCATTTTAATTTAGGTTTAATTTAACAAACAAAAACATTTTTCAAACATATTTCTAAATTAACGTAATAAAGAAACGAAAATATATATAACCACTTTTGCCATTAAAAACTAAACTGAACTATTTTAATGGCTACAACAGCAGCTGTGTAATTGGGGAAGAGAGAAAGAGAAAAAAGACACGGGCTCCAGTCGGACTCGGCCAGTAATTCTGATAATCTGTCGGATGAGGGCCGGACTAGGGCATATGTTTGAGGCTCGTGCAGGGTTCTGCTGAGCTTATTTGGTAGCAAACTCAATACTCATATACGCACGAGCGCACTTTGGATGTGACTGCGCACAGACTCTGGAGCGCACGAGTACCGAATGGCTTAAAAAGACGTGAAAATAATACATTTTTGTGAAGTTGCAACAATGACCGCTTAGGCAATTGACAATTCTGTCAACTGTCCCGAAATGTGAGTGAAAGTCTTGTATCGCAGCGTGCAGCGGCTCTTGTAGCGCAGACAAGATGCGCCGATGTGAAGCTGTTTGAAGAGAAAGTCAAAGAGAGAAGACGCGTACAGCTGAATCACTCGCGCTGTTTTTAAATGACTGATTTGATCAGTCTGTGTGGACTGGACTCAGTCTGTAGGTTTGATTATTTACTCATCAAACCTACATGCTATAGGCTATTGAATAAATGTGTGAATATCCATCATTTTAAAGTCAAAAGCTGCGGGAATGAGTAAAACTATGCGATATAGCCTGTGCGCAATCCCACACCGAAATTCAGGACCTGATTAAAAATATATATTTTATTGCACAGAGATTTGTGAAATAAATTTCCATGACTTTTCCAAAACTTTCTGCTTTTATTTATTTTTCCAAAACTTTTTCAGGCCTGGAAATTGGTGTTTTAAAATTCCATGACTTTCCAGGTTTTCATGACCCCTGTCTCTAGGTGTTACGTCCATTTAACTGAAACGAAGACGGGCGGGACATATCAAGCACCCCGCCGCCCCTTTTAAAATAACGACATACGTTCGTTTATATCACAGCTTGGGCTAAAGCCATTCTGAGCCGTTGAGCTCCGTAAAGCCACATTTGACAGGGTATGCCATCCACAATCTCATCCATATTGCTATAAAATATAGCATTCTGTGTAGAATTCAAATAGCTCCGATACATTTTGTGGTCTGCTCCGACGCGCGCATGTGATCCGCTCTGTGCTATCGTGTCTCTGGACCGGAGCAGAGTGTGTGCGGTGCGGTGGTTAGCGTGACACAGCGCCAAACCAGATTTCTTTTTTTCCTCAATGGAAAGCATATTTACACTGTTTGAATCGTTCCCTGACCCCTATATAGTGCACTACGTGCCATTCACTGTACAGAACATACTAATTCTGTGGTCAAGTGACCGATTTCAGCCGCGGCTTCAGCATCTATTTTATAGTGCAGGGGGCGGGCGCTTCGGGTTCTAGAGAGCATTTGATTGGACAGAAAGTTTGATGAGAAGCTGAAGTACGATGTGACGTCAAAAAAATCGCTTTAGCGTTTTGGCGGAAGTGGCGAACTGCAAGCTTTGATTGAATGCTTATATCTTCTAAATGCGAATTTTGTCACCGTTTTGGAGCACAATGTCTTATAGATAACCTTAAGACTAACATATTGATACTAACACCCAAAAAACTTTATGATTTCATGGGGACTTTAAGAACGACTAGTTGTTCAAACAACACACCGACTACTCGCTTTTGAAAACATCCCTTCGTAACTGGTGTTTGAAGCATGCGAGACTCACCTGCACGTGCAGCAATAAGGTGGGTGGTGAGGTTTGGGTCTTTGGCATTGAGCACAAGGGTCTTGCCAAGCTTGGCACCCAGCGCCTTGGTGTGGTACCACTCCCTCGTGCGCTCCATTGAGTAGTTGGTGGGATACAAGCCACTGAAGATGATGGTGGTGCCCGCCAGCGCACGGCCCTTCAGTTCGGGAATGATCTTCCGTATGTCCGGACTCTCTGGACTCTCTTTACTTAGGAAGGCCTCGTAGCGTGAGTAATACTCACTGTGGATGCGAACCAAAACCTCCTCCAAGTAAATGAGGTGGTCATCCTGGTCCATGTCTTCCTCTTCCTCATCGTTCATACTGTGATCTAAAGACTCCTCACCCATTGTGACGCCTGACTGCTCGCTGTTTTGAGACTCTGTTTCCACTTCTTTCTTGTCAGAACAGCCGTTGCCCAAATCACAGAGACCCTCGCGATCTGTTTCTGGAACGTCGTCCCCCTCTGTCCTCTGTTTGTCCCCTTCCTCACCATCCTCTTTGCTTTTACACTCCTCGGTTTTTGATTGGCTTTGTTTGGCTTTCCCAGCATCCACCGGCCGTCCTTCACCATCACTGTCAGATAATCCTGTTTTACCCTCGCTTTCGCTGTCACTCGAAAGGTCAAAATCCAGGTCGTTGGCAGCGGCATCAGCAGCAGCATTTGGGGTGTCAGTCTCACCTGAGCTGCCCTCCCCCTCCGCTTTCACATTACACTTGTCAGTTAAATCGGTGCTGTCATTGGGCCGTTCCCCTGCGGGGTGAGTCCTCTCATTGGCTGGTGCTCCCTGAGTGGGGGTGGCAGAGGGGGACGACTCCTCATGCCCAGTTTTTCGGTCCTTGCTGGATTTCCTGAGGCCGTTTCTCTGTTCCTCCTGTCCTGACGATTCCAGGTTCTCTGCAGGTCGCCCAGCCTGGTTACCTACAGCATGATAACAGAAACAATGCTTAGGTACTTTTGAGTAACAATTTAACATGTCTTACTTGAAGCAAATCTACTGTATGTATATGGTTGTAAACAGAGTTAACACATACTTTTCATAAAAATATTGCATATATTGTACAGCGAAGACTCTAAAACAGCTGTATATTACACAGGGTTTCAGACCTACTAGTGCCAGGGCCCGCACGGAGGCAATGTTATTCTAGTACCATTGAGGTACTATTATAGTTTTTATTTTTATATTTTCAGTTTTCATAAATTTTTTTGTAAAAGTTTGTATATTTTAGTTGTTTGCCGTATATATCCTATATATATAATAGATATATATATATATATATATTCTATATTTGCATTTTTATTTATTAGGTTAGTTCCGTTAGTACATCACGTTTAAACTCAATTAAATGATGCAATATGCTAGGGCAACCTAGCTGAAATAAGTTTTTATATTTATTTCGGTTAATGTTTTCCCAAGTACAAACTTTTATTTTATTTTTTTAATTAGTTTTCAGTTTTAGTTTACTTACATTACTTAAAATAGACAAAACATGAGAATCAGATCTATTTTTCAATGTCAGACACAACAATTTCAAAAAACAACTAAACTTGTTGTTCCTTTTGAGAACCCCGATTCCCCACTTGCCTTTCGAAAACCCAACGACAAAATTGATTTCTATCTTTAGGGTTGGGCATTTTTCAAAAATACTGTATGTCCGAATATTGGGCTCATAAAAACGAATAGTTTGTTCATTAAATGACGTTTAAAACGAGAAAGACGTTTATTTTTTTAATAATCAGTTTTTGTCACCATTTCGACAGCTTATGATAGGCATTGCATCCACAAAACTTTTTTCTACAACCACGTTACATTATATCTCAAAGGTTTTCTATTCTTTATATATCTATCTATATATATAATAATAATATATATAATTATATTAGGGAGGAAAGATTCCGATTCACTCAGCGCCTAGCATAAAAAGTTGACATTAGTTTCACGGTGCATTGTTTCTAACATATTTGCATTGGTAAAAAACTGTTTATTTATATATAATTACTAGTGGATGCCCTATACTTTTATTATTTAGAAAGTGACCAATAATCTGTGACCAATATTTTATATGTAGATTGATTTCTCCTCTCTAAACTGTTTCTCAAGCGCACTCTCTCATCACCACTGCTGCTGCGTGAATATTACTTATCACAACACCACGGAGACCCGAGGAAAAACAGGGAATAAAGTCCAAAACCTGACTTGAAATAGCCTAACAAATCAATCGGGGCTAAAGCGGTTCCATTAATGACAAATTAAATTCACACAATCTCACTAATTTGTGTACGCTAGTATCTTAATGTCGATCATGGATCAAATCATTCCACCATGACAAACAGCAAATATATCTGTGCTGTTTAATGCATTTGAGACGTTGTGTTTTTCTCAGTGCATAACTGACATGTCACAGTAATATTAATCTTAATTAAAGTCTGCAAACATAAATATTCATTTTGCTGTCAGGACAGAGTGGGGCGAGTGGACGAGCGCTGCTGCACGCATGCACACTAAACAGACGGAGCGCAATCGAATTGGAGCGCAATAATTCTGAGTAAAATATGCATTTTGCTAAAATATTTGGTGTTGGACATTAATTGTGTCTTTTGTAGAATTTGAAACCTACATATAAAGTGTATTTTTATGATAGCAGTAACTGTAAGGGACTATTTCATCGGTGACTCAAGTGTAAGCTAGTAGCTACAGTACTAATTACTAGCTATTAGTTAATGTGTGTTTTCTTTATAGCAGTTAAAATGAGCATTTTTAATTAGTGATTTACCTTTTATTTATGCTTTAAAAGAGCAATTTTAGTTTGTATTGTAATGTTCTGTAACTTAAAAGGTACAGCTGTAATACACCAGAGAGAAAGGCGGCATGGCTGAAACGAAAAAAAAAAAAAAAAAGTCAAATAATAGTATGTGAGAGAGAGGTATTATCATTGGGTTCCTATTGGTCAGTGTTAGAGGAACTTAGCTTAGGCTGACAGTTAGCCTGATTTAGACCAGGTTAGTTTCCCAGCATAAAGTGCCACAGTGACTAAGCTTGATCTATTCTAGGCCCATGTTAAATTTGCTTTACAGAACTAAATCATTTGACAATGAGTCAGACTAAAATAAGCCTGGCTTATTTGGTAAACTTGTCTTATGAAACAGGCCTCGAGGCATTAAAAGTGATAATATTTTCTCCATTGCATTGCATCGAATCGCATTGTGTTGAATCGGATTGCACTGCATCGTAATAGGGGTGAATTGCATCGGTAGCTGCTTCATATGCATCTTCAGTGTATCGTATCGTTGGTTATGCATCGAGATGCGTATCGTATCGCCTGAGTCATGAGATGCACATCCCTAATATATATATATAGTATATATATTTATACAACAGTTCGTTCTGGTTCTCAAATCTGATTGGTTGAGACCCGTGAGATATTGTACTGGTATCGCTACAGGAACGCCCTTTCACAATTTTGTATCACTCCGCTTGTTCTAGCCGGGTCTGTTTTTTTTTTATTCACTGAGCTAATCGTAGAGTAAGTTAGTTAATATAAGAAGAACCTCTCTCTCATTACGGGATGCACTCTTGCCGGCTGTTCTTCTCTCTTTATAACCTCCGTATTCGCACTAATAACCTAAAACTGAAGCAAGCACATGCCCTTGATAGACTAATTCTAAAAGTGCGGTTTCACTGTCAAGTTGAGTTTTGAATCCGTGGCAGAAGGAAGTAGTTCCGCACAAAAGAGGGTTTTATTAGACACTCCGTTGTTTCTTGTTTAATTACACACATGTTCCGTCGAACTGTTGTACAAACGCAATATCACTCGAGTACGAGAGTGATACCGGCTCTATATCAGCAGCTGTGATTGCCTCGTGCCTCTGGCCTAATCACAGCCATTCTGATATAAAGCCGGTATCGCTCTCGTACTCGAGTAATAGTGCTCATATATATATATATAATACAGAACAAAAAGTATTCAAGCTCAAGCAGAGCAATTGGGAAAAAATAAACCTGACCATGCCAATTACAGTACAGTACATAAACTCGAGTCGGCCTGTGTTTATCGTGTTTATTTTGTCTCACATCATGTTAATGTTGAGAAAAACAATAATATCCACATGAAAGTTGATTCCTCAGTCTGATAACACTTATAAAGTGTGCCGCAAAGACGTTCCAGAGACACAAAGATAACGGTGTGCTAAGCAGAGCTTCTTACAGCGCTTTGTGTTTGCTGTTCTTAAACCTCTCTCCCTTGAGTACAGCTGCGCTTCTGCAGTGATGGACAGCTGTATTTCCTCAGTCCACTGGTGTTTGGATTTCATGTGATTCCTCATTGTGGTGGTGATATTATCATAACAGTTTCACAGATTAATTTGATCAAAAGTAATTCCATTTTGTAAGATCATTTTGTAAGATCATTTTGATCAAAGTAATTCCAAACTTCGCCAGGCAGACGATGACATTCTGTGATCAAATACAATCAACTTGTTAATGCGCTCCACAGCGCCACTCATGCATTTAGTTCTAAGTGACTTTTAGTTTGTGTGCTTAAGCCAGGCGTACACAATGCCGTACACAGTTATGTTTTGTTTTGTAAATGTATTATTACTGAGGCTGATCTGGCTCCATAGAGTTCTGACGGTCGGAGGATTGTATGTCCACGCACACGTCACGAGTGAGTTTATCAGAAAATCGCATGGACGCAGTGGTACACGATTTTACGACCTGCCGAATTCCGAAGCAATAGCATGACGTTCTCTGATGTAATGACATGTATTGAACGGAGCTGAGTTGAGAGAAGGGCAGTGTATAATAAACTGTGTAACCTATATGTAGTACATTTAAATAAAACCGCTCTCACTCTCTCTTTCTCTTTCATAACTGTATAATACTGATACGAGACATACAGGTTCTTTTTCAGCACCGAGAAACTGGGATGTCTGATCACCCCGTGTGTGTGTGTGAATTATAAAGCCTAGTTACACGCTATAGCTAACAAAAAGCAGCTAGCTATACGTGCTACATCTCACCTGATAACTGTAGCTCTTGAGCGATCCGCTGTAAAATATCATCGCGGACGACTCATGGTACACACTGCATGACATTATACAGCACTCGCTGCTTCTGCCAAAGTTCAGCGAGACCTCTCTCGTTTTCATGAAAGAATATGAGCAATACCTTTCATTGATCCAATTGTCGAAGAACAAAAAAGCTTTTAAAACTTTGTTTATAAATCTTTTCTTATCTTTAATGACATGCAAGTCTCAAATTGTTTTGTTTTTTCAGTTTGTAATGTATTAACCACCCCCTTTTTCTTTTAATTTATTTTGTTGGCATTGTCTATCACTTTTATTTGTTGATGGTTGTATTACTGTTTGTATACTGTTTTTGAACGTTAATTAAAAAAATAAAAAAATAAGTGAGTTTGTCTTCCTTTTCAATAGTCCAAATTCACCATGGCGCTGCCATCGTCTTTCTTCTTCTGTCGTTTTCCTGAGCTCCTGATTGGTCAACTATAGATAGATCGACAAATCGGCTCGTTCAACTGCGCACACCACACGAATTCAAGCCGACAGCTCCCGAACTTTTTTGACATGTTTATAAATCATCGGGAGCACGTGAGGCGCTCGAGCCGTAAATCACTCTCACACGATGCGAGCCACGGCCATATGAGCATCAACGATTTCCATGCGATTTCTCCCGATGGGAAAAAAAATTGCGTACTAGCTTGTATGACAGCAAAAATCGCACCATGTATGCCTGGCTTCAGGATTTATCCCGGATTCCCTGCATTTACTGCCAGCAAAGCAACACGTAGTCAAATTTGAATAGTGTTTTTATTTTTCGAATAACAAATACAGACCGAATATTAGACTATTTGGCCACACCCCGATTTTCTAGACCTAGAAAAGTCAGGTAAATTAATCAATTAAGCTCAAAGTAGGTTTTTATACACATACACTAGTGTATTCATACAGCCAAAAATCTAATTGATATTGTGTGTGAACACAGGCACAGTGTTATTAATTATGCCAAGCTCTAAAAAACCGGAAGAGTTAAATATTCCCTGAAGAACATTCAGCTCCTAAAACTTCTAGTCCTGAAACTGATTTATTTTATTTTGAATTATGTAACTATTATTACTCTTATTGTTTAATTTACAAAAACTAGGAGTGCCTATAGATATAGATACTCTTGTGGACAATGGGCCTTAAAGTCAAAAGGTTAGATCACTAGTTGGTCAGACAAACATTCGCTAATTGATTTTAAAAAATGTAGTTTTGCGCATCCCTCACACCATGTACAGACAGAAGGTCAACCACAAATATGCTTTAACATTCAAAAGAGAAGCTCCTCTTGAACCCCTGTTCTCCCTGTAACTTTGTTTCAGATCAGTTTAATAGATCCCACTGCTGGTTGGCACGTTGACCTCTGCTGACCTCTGTAAAATGCGGTGCGCTCCTCTCCTCTGGTAAGCAGATTATTTCAGAGCTCACAGAGAGAGGTCACACACGTGCACCTTTATTAAAACACCACCGTCGCTTCTTATTAAACCCTCCCTGCTGGAGAGCGAGCGAAACTACTTCTCCACCCCAAAAAATGTTGCAATCTGAAGCAAATCTAATTTACTTCTTCAGTAATACTTGTGACCAAACTTTATCTGTAATAAAAATGAACCAGGATTACTCGCATTGATAGTCTGAACAGAAGAAGAATAGCTGTGTTCCAATACCTAGTGAGCCGCCTACACAGGTAGCATTTTAAGGGGCCGTTCACATATCGCGTCTTTTGCTCGCTCGCTCAAGTTCGTTATTTCAAATGTAGGCCCGTTGCAAGCGCTCGCAAATAGAGAGGCGTGTTTTTTCCAGGTGCGTCTGCGCTGCAGCGAGATAAAAACCTCTCAACTTTTCAGAATGCCACAAGCGCACCGCAGGCCATGTGACTAGGGCAAATTTCCAGTTTGCTGAGCATTTTTGTTAATTAGAGTCGCTGGGAAAATAAACATTACCTTTTCTGGCCATCTGGGCCTCTCGTGAACCCGGTGGGGCGTTGATGTCACCAGTGCCCTGGAAGTAGATATATTTCTTCACTGTGATGAGGTTGGGAGCAAACTTCCACACGTCCTCTCTATCGTCTATGATGCACACCATGGAGTCTCCACAGGGGAACAAATTTCTGCAAAAAGCACACAGTTCTCATACTGACAATTTTAGATGCTCATATTTAGCAGCTGGTGGTGGTTGGTTATGACTAAATGAACAGCACCCAGACAGTGCCAGCCAGCCAAAATGTCAACGAGCATTTTATAACATTAACATTGGTACAATACCAAAAATAGTTTGGCCAAAAATGATACAGACAATTAAATGGTCTGATTTTTAGTGGTTGTATGAAGTCCGCTCTCCTCAAGCTCACACAGGTGTCCTAGCAGAGGAACCACAGGTGCAGAAAGTTACATTAACTAACGTTAATTATGTCTTACGTCTACCTTTTAAATAAATGCCTTGAAACTTTGTTATTCAGACATTTTGAAGCACTTCTTGTGCGTCCAAACGCATCTGAGACCACTGGGTATACAGCATAATGAGTATAGATTGATCTGTGAATGTCTGGTGCATCTAAACAGCCCCCAAGAACATCTTTCCAACAGCTTGAGTTTTGAAATGGCAAACAAAGTCATTCACACTCATAGAAGCATTGGGCTGCAGAGGCTTGGCCTCTGTAGGTTTATCGACCTAAAGAAAGTAATCAGTGTGCTGCTGAAGTCCGATCGTGACTGTCTTTGTATGATAGTGGCTGCTCTGGGAGACTGTTCTTCCGTCAAGGTCAGTATGAGAGCTCCACATGAAACCCACACATATTAACAGTTGACACACAGAAAAAAAAAAGAACATAGAGAAAAACAGTGAGAAAAAAAAAGGGGGGGGGAGAAAAAACAAGAAAAAAAAAAAAAGAAAGGGAAAGTGAAGTGAATTGGATTTCCTCCAGCGTAGTTATTGCATAAAAGAAGAAAAAGCAAACAACTGTGGCTGGAAGCCTTTGAATGTTTTTATGTTAACCAAAGCAGAATAAGTAATGCTTAAATACTGTAATACAATAAATACAGAAAAAGGTGGTTCGGGGGAGATGCTCGACAGGCTTCTTTTAAATTGTAAGCTTAAAGTGCCCTTTTCCAAGTCATTTTACAAGAGTGTTTTACCTCAAAGGAAATAACATGAAGGATGCACAAGAGAAACGCTTGAGACAAATGGGGTGTATTTTCAGAAAGAACACCCAAATAAGAAAGAATAAAACACCCAAAACTGTTTTATGGGCTCAAAGTATACATAATTCTTCTGAATTATGAACTGAAACGAGATCATGCTGCATAAACGAATACATTGAAGTCTTAAATGTATTCAATGTTCACCGTATTCTTGATCTGTCATGCAGAGCCGAATGAATACAGATGAGAGTAAAAAGTAGAGGTCTGCAAGACTGCACCTTATATCTGCACTTGAAAGCACGTTTAGTCTCAAGTTGAATCAGAGCGGTTCTCTGAAGGCCTTCAGAAATACACGTCTCTTCTGTGCACGAGCACTTTGTTCACACTGCTGGAGTCAAGAAAAAACACTCTGGCAGCATTTTCATACAAGGCTGAATAAGCTTTATATTTAACAAGAAAACCTCTTTGGATGCTTGACCTTTAAAAATGAATTCAACTCTAAAGAAGAAGTACAAAAATAAGGAAATAAAATAGATAAATCAACCAGAGTCAATAAAAAAAATGAATGGATAAAAAAAACTTACTCTAAATATGAGCAAGAGTAAAATCAAGTCCTGTCACACATTGTGGAAATCACACTACCGTTCAGAAGTTCAGGGTCAGCAGGATTTTTTTAAATGTTTTTGAAAGAAGTCTCTTATGTACTCCAAGGCTGCATTTATTTGATAAAAAAAAACAAAACAATAAAATGGTAAAATATTAGAACAATTTAAAATAACTGTTTTCTATTGTAATATGTTTAAATGTAATTTATTCCTGTGATCAAAGCTGAATTTTCAGCATCATTACTCCAGTCTTCAGTGTCACAAGATCCTTCAGAAATCATGCTGAATCTGGCTCATTTTTATCAATTATAATTGGAGCTCAATTATTAATAATGGTTCTTATTATTAATATTGAAAACTGATACTTTTGAGGATTCCTAGATGAACAGAAATCTTTTGTAACATTATAAATGTCTTCACTGTCTCTTTTGTTTAATTTAAAGCATCCTTGCTGAACAGATTTGAAAAAAAACAACAACTTTGAATGGTAGTGTAAATGAGTTGAATGTGATGCTTCATGTTATTGTAACAGCAAGCTGATGATGAAGTTCATATCTACAACATGTCATGAACGCAAGTTCATTGTTAAAACAACTGTAACGAGAAAGACGCTGGGAGCTACACTACTCCAGAAGTAGAAGACAGAAAAGAGTGAAACGTGCCTCACCTGAGGTTGCCTGTCTTAGAGAAGGGGTCAATGCATTCATCTCTAGACATGATGCGATGAGAGAAGAGCTTCTTTTCAGGGTCTAAAAAACCTTTTGAAAAAGAACGAAAGATTGGTTTGAGTGAGAGAAAGAGAGGGGGAACAGTCATTTTTAAAGATGAAGTCTAAATTACAGCTGCAAGCAGAGCTATACAGTTGTGCACATAAGTTACATACCCCTTGCAAAATGTTCATAATTTTAACAAAATTAGAGGGATCATGAAAATTGCATGTTATTTTTTTATTTAGTACTGTCTTGAATAAGCTATTTCACATAACAGATGTTTATATATACTCCACAAGACAAAATAAAACTTTGTAAAAAGTTTTATTTAAAATAACTGCGCTGATGACTTGTGTGTTTGTTCTACCCGCTTAGATGATAGAAGTACTTGCGCTGTACAATATATAAAGAATGTGTCTGTTCCCCGAATAGTGAAGTCAAAATATAAATTTAATGCAGGATCTAAAAAAATCTGATCGTGATTAAACCATAAAAAAAATCAAATAAATGAACAAAAACAAAAACAAATTTTAAAGTTTGGGCTCCTAAACATTAGAATCACTCTCACCCAAAGCAGTTATTGTACATGAAATGATCACAGATAATCGTTTTTATGTACTCTGCTTGACTGAAACCTGGTTGATTATATTGATTATATTGGTCTAAATGAGTCTAATCCACCATGCTACTATTATAAGCATGAGCCCCGTCAGACTGGTCGTGGTGGCGGTGTGGCAACAATATATAGTGATATTCTCAGTGTTACTCAGAAAACACAACACAGGCTTAACTTATTTGAAGTACTCCTGCTTGATGTTACACTGTCAGATATACGAAAAAAATCTATGTATCCATGCTCTGGCTACTGTGTACGACCGGTACCAGTCCGTATACCGAGTTCCTAAAATGAATTTGCAGATTTTCCTCTCAGACCTATTTTTACTGTTGATAAAGGCGAATTGGTCGGATATTTAATATTCACGTTGATAATTACAAATGATGCATTGCTTGCGTTTACTGACCTAATAACCTTTTGGATTCAAGCAAAATGTCCCGGGCCACTCATCGTTTAATCATACCTAGATTTAATTATAGCGCAGTGGAATTGATCTGACTGAGATAGATATCGTACCGCAAAGCGTGACTGTTACTGACATTTCCTTGTATCGTGCTCTTCGTATTACTAATATTAACTATATCGGGCTCCGCGTATCGTCCGGCAGAACTATTGTTCCATCCACAAAGTACAGATTCACAAATAACCTTGCCTGATTTATCCACAACTAGCTCCTGTGGACCAATAATGTACACATGAACTAGACGAAATGGCAATATGAGCACTATTTTTTCTAATACTTTAGAAGCTGTTGCCCCCATCAAATTTGAAAAGGTTAGAGAAAAATGTACTGTGCCATAGTACAACAGTAATACCCATTCTCTCAAGTAAAAAACTCGTAGTCTTGAGCGCAAACGGAGAAAAACTAACTTGGAAGTTTTTAGAATTGCGTTGAAAAACAGTATGTCCAGCTATAGACAGTCTCTAAAAGCTGCCAGGGCCGAGCATATCCCCAAACTCATAGAAAATAACCAAAACAATCCTAGTTTTATTTAGCACTGTGGCTAGATTAACAAATAACCAGACTCCACCCGATCTAAATATTCCCGCACAGTTTAATAGTAATTACTTTATGAATTTCTTCACTGATAAAATAGATATCATCAGAAATACAATAACAAATGTAGGTTCTACAGCGTATAATACTTTAGCTTCATTCATCGCACCAAAAGATAACTGCAGTGCTTTACAGCTATAGGACAGGAAGAACTAAATAAACTTATCGCTGCATCTAAACCAACAACATGCCTATTAGATGCTGTACTATCTAAATTTCTGCAAGATTTTGTTACCTGTAGCAGAAGAACCGCTTTTTAATATTATTAACTCGTCGTTGTCTTTGGGTCACGTCCCAAAAACATTCAAGTTGGCGGTCATTAAGCCTCTTATTAAGAACCCACAACTAGATCCTAGTGAACAGGCAAATTACAGACCCATCTCAAATCATCCTTTTATGTCTAAAATTTTAGAAAAATGTTGTGTCTGCTCAATTGTGCTCCTTCCTGCAATAAAATTATCTTTATGAAGAATTTCAGTCAGGTTTCTGGCCCCACCATAGCACCGTAAACCTGCACTTGTTAAAATTACAAATCCTTGCTTCTTGCGTCAGACCAGCTGTGTCTCATTGCTATTTTTACTGCTCTTATGCTCATTCGATACTATAGATCATGAACTATACCTCAAGATCGATTACAACACTATCATGATCCAGGCAGGCTTGTAAGATTGTTTAGATCCTACTTGTCCCGATCCTACCACCTTGTTTCATTTTAAATGGGCATCCACCTCAATTATCACCATAAAATATGGAGTGCCACAAGGATCTGTCCTAGGTCCTCTGCTATTTTCGATATACATGTTGCCACTTGGTAATATTATTAGAGAATACGGGATTAGTTTCCACTGTTATGCCGATGATACTCAACTATATATCTCAACAAGACCAGATGAAACTTCTAAATTATCTAAGCTAACAGAATGTGTTAAAAATGTAAAAGATTGGATGACCAATAATTTTCTCCTATTGAATTCGGATAAGACAGAGATATTACTTATTGGATCAAAAGACAGTACACCGAATCTCGTGGATTACAATTTGCAACTAGACGGATGCACTGTTACTTCCTCTACAGTCAAAAATCGGGGTGTTATATTAGATAGCAACTTGTCTTTTAAAATCATATTTCCCATGTTACAAAAACGTCATTCTTCCATCTTAGAACATTGCCAAGTTACGAAACATGATACCTGTTTCTGATGCAGAAAAGCTAGTTCATGCATTCATGACCTCTAGACTGGACTATTGTAATGCACTGCTAGGTGGTTGTCCTGCATCTTCAATAAACAAGCTACAGGTGATCCAAAATGCAGCGGCTAGAGTCCTTACCAGGTCAAGTAAATATGATCATATTACCCCAATTTTACAGTCTCTGCACTGGCTACCTGTTAAGTTCCGTATCAGTTACAAAATATTATTACTTGCCTATAAGGCCCTTAATGGGTTAGCTCCTGCGTACCTAACTAGTCTTCTACCACGCTACAATCCATCACGCTCCCTAAGGTCGCAAATTCTGGACTTTTGGTAGTACCTAGGATAGCAAAGTCCACTAAAGGAGGTAGAGCTTTTTCGCATTTGGCTCCCAAACTCTGGAATAGCCTTCCTGATAACGTTCGGGGTTCAGACACACTCTCTCTGTTTAAATATAGATTAAAGACACACCTCTTTGGCCAAACATTCAAATAATGAATCTCATAATCTTTTACTGCAGTTATAATCTTTTACTGCAGTTATATCTAATCAAATGCACATTATTATTCGTTTGTTTGGGTTAAACAAATAATTTTTGCTTTGTTGGAACAGCAGCTACGCTAACTATTTCTCTTTTTGTTTCTCTGTTTTTGCCACGGGATTTACGTCCTGTGGTAACTAGGATTTACACAAGGTTCAGTCTGGATCCAGAACACCCGAGAAGAGATAATGCCAACCCCTCAGAGGACCTCAGAGGATGCCAACCCTGAAACAACATAAACTACCACATTTTTTTCTATAGTTTGATTGCATCATATAAAAAAAAAAAAAATCAAAAAAAAAAAAAAGAAAAAAAAAAAAAAAAAAAAAAAAAAAAAAAAAAATATGGCTGTTAGATTATTCATCGTCTTTTTTATTACGTCTTATATTGATTTTTCCGTACTGCTGGTTTTGTCTGGTCAGAGGAGAACTGGGCCCCCCGACTGAGCCTGGTTTCTCCCAAGTTTTTTCTCCATTTCTGTCACCGATGGAGTTTGGGTTCCTTGCCGCTGTCGCCTCTGGCTTGCTTAGTTGGGGACACTTCATTTCCAGCTTTATCGTTGACATGATTGCAAAGATATATTAAAACTGAGCTGATGTTGACATCACTGAATTCAATATGAACTGTCTTTACCTGAAAAATGATGTTACTATTGTCATTTTCATTATGACACTATTTTTCCTAATTAATCTGTCAGTCTTGCTTTTCACAATCTGTATTTTTAAAATCGCTATATGAATAAAGGTGACTTTGAACTGACTTAAAATAATCAAATAAAAACAGATGGTTTTGAACAGATGAGATGTCATTTTTTTCTTGTTTTGTTAAAGATCATGTTTTTTCATTTAGTACTGCCTTCGGAATCTACATAAATGCACTCCATGTTGTTTCTCACGAGACAAAATAAGGGCAATTTACCCTGATCTAGAGGTCTGCATGCCCGCGGCTCTCCGACCAGATTTTTTGCGCCGCGGGATTAAATTCCCGAATAAAACGCAGTAGCGGTCGGTAACTCTGGAGTAATTTGAACGGGAGCGGGCGGTCTAACAATATCCCGTTCCCGACGTCCATTTAGAACAGCATAAGTGCGCTTTATTCTTATTGACCATCGGTACAGCTTGCGCTCAGGACTGTTATGTACGCGCTGCACGCATGCTTTACACTTCACGCGCGTTTATTTGCGGGGTCTGTGCATAACGATGCCCAGCGCAGAATGTACCTGTGGTTAATATACGGCCCTCAGACAGAACAGGTAGGTTGTCGATGAGTGACAGAGCAGAACAAGGATGGAGCAAAGTGTGGATGCGCTATCCTTGAAGGATGTTCAACTTTCGCAACACTTTTCCTACTGTGTTAACAGAAAAATGTCAAACGAATTTAGTATTTTGACAAGACGAATAAAAATAGCTAATAGGCTATTTTTGTACAACCTACATTTTAGTTTTTTCTCTCTGCGACACTTTTTAATATTGTGTTGTAAATGTTAAATTAATTGTATCCTGACAAGACGAATAAAAATAAGAAATAACATTTTTGTAAAACATTTTTGTTTTCTCTGACACTTTTTTCCTACTGTGTTGCATAAAATATTAAAACAATTTTGTGTCTTAAGATAATTCATATAAATTCAAGTCAAAGTCAATAAATTCAAGATTCTTGACAAGACGAATAAAACAACATGCAATTTTGTACAGACTACACTTTTATGTTTCAGCCTATCTCTCTTTCTTTTAGTAGTGGAAATTTAAATGTGAGATTCTGGAAACGAGATCTAAATTTAGCGGGAATGGTCGGGTCGGGAAGAAAATTATTCTAAGAGGACAGCGGGTGAACAGAGTGAATATATAGCGGGAGCGGGTGGGTGCGGAATAGAACCTTGCGGGAGCGGGACTAAAAAAAACAGTCCCGCACAGACCTCTACCCTGACCATCCCATTCAAAAGGTTTACACCCTCCAGCTCTTAATGCATTGTGTTGCCTTCTTGAGCATCAGTAAATGTTTTCACCTTTTGTAATTGTTATGTATGAGTCCCTCAATTGTCCTCAGTTTGAAAAGATGGATCTCAAAATCATACCGTCACTGCTGGAAAAGGTTCAAATATGCAAAAGATGCTGGAAAACCAAAGAATGTGCAGAAGCTGGAGGATTTTATGAAGAACAGCGGTCAGTTTAACTGTTCAGGACAAACAAGGGAATCATGAGCAACTATCACAAAACATAAAAACAGTCATGGATCATCCAGGAAATGACACACAGTATTAAGATTTACAGATTAAGATTTATGAACGGTCATTTTTATAAATTCAGTTTTATTTTGCCTTGTGGAGTATATATGTGACCCTGGACCACAAAATCAGTCATAAGGGTAAATTTTTCGAAAATGAGATTTATACATCATCTGAAAGCTAAATAAATAAGCGTTCCATTGATGTATAGTTTGTTAGGAAAGGACAATATTTTGCCGAGATACAACTATTAGAAAATCTGGAATCCCTGATGGTGCAAAAAATATCTAAATATTGAGAAAATCATCTTTGAAGTTGTCTAAATGAAGTTCTTAGCAGTGCATATTGCTAATAAAATTAAGTTAATATTTACAGTAGGAAATTTACAATATATCTTCATGGAACATGACCGTTACTTAATATCCTAATGATGTTTGGCATAAAAGAAAAATCAATAATAATCACCCATACAATGTATTTTTGGCTATTAATACAAATACCCCAGCGACGACTGGTACGTCGGACTGGTTTGTTTTGTGCTCCAGGGTCACATATAAACATCCGTTATGTGAAATAGCTTATTCAAGACAATACTAAATAAAAAAATAACATGTGATTTTCATGATCCCTCTTATTTTGTGAAAATTATTAACATTGTAAACTTATGAGCACAACAGTAAATGCTGTAGTTTCACTCAGACAGAACTGAGACTATTTACAGCTGTAATAAAAGGAAAACAGGAAAAATAAAAAGATGCAGCCCTGCCAAGCTTTCAATCTCCTGCCCGCACTATAAATCAAGACTTCAGTTCAGAAAAGTTGAGCTACTTCCTTTATTGTGTCTTATCTACTGCTGATTGTGTCCATATGAATCACCACAACCAGACTCCTCACTCGGGTTTGTGGGAAGTACCGATGCTGAGCTGCCAAACACTTAATGCAAGAACTCTTCAGGTCTCGTTCAAAGGATGCTACACACACCCGAAACGGAGAAATCTACTGTGCTGAAGATAGCCTGCAAAGTCCTACCTGAACCAAAACTAAAACTGAACTGAAAAATGTATAGGTTAGTATAGACGTGTATAATAAACAACATCACTAAACCGATTTAATGTTTATTAGTCATTTAGCAGATGCTTTTATCAAAGCAGATAACAGGACGGTTCTTGCAGATGACACTTTTGATGCATTTATTGTTAATATATTGCAGGGGTGGCGGAGCGTCGGGTCCTGTAGGCCGCAGCCCTGTAGAGTTTAGCTCCAACCTTAATCAAATACACCTGAACAAGCTAATCAATGTCTGAAGGGTTACTAGGAAGCTACATGCAGGTGAGTTTTTATTAGGGTTGGAGCAGAACTCTGCAGGGCTGCGGCTCTCCAGGACCGGAGTTCGCCACCCCTGATATATTGCATTAAATATCCAAACACAGCAAACAATGTACTCATCCTCAAACTCAAAACACTCAGAATATGAACAAATGCTGCCACCTGGTGTCACTGTGAAAGGCCAACACAACCTCTCACACAAACACTAGGAGTTACCAGACTGTTTGATGTGTTTTATCATCCACCAGGTGAGAAATTCGGATAACCTATCAGTAGTTATCAGTATTATTCATGTACCTGCAATGGTGTGAGCGTATAAACGGCTGCCAAAGGTGAAGACGTGCAGCTCATAGAGTTTGGCGATCTTTTCTAGAAAGTCTTTGCAGTGAGGCCGCAGTCGTGTATGAAGCATAGGCTCCCCCCGTCCCAGCTGGAAATGAAGGATTCCCTGGAGAAACATTGCAAGGCAGTTAGAGAAAATTCATTTAAGTCTTTACTTTGATCAATTAAACGTGTCCTAGTATTCTAAAAATGAAAGTACATCTAAACATTTGGATGGCAGTGCATCTGCTTTAGAGTGAAAAGCATATGCATATTCTATACTGCTGCATTTCAGTCCTGCCCAGCTCTAGCAGAGGCTTTTAGGAACATTAACTTCAATGGAAATGCTCTGGAAAATGCTTTAAAAGCAGCACACTGGCAAAATTTTGAGGAAAGCATTTGAGTCTTTGATAGCTCTAGTAATTGTTTGGTATAAATATCTGAGATTGTTTTTTGCTCGAGCTGATCTACTGAGCGAATGCACGCCTGGCAGAATGAAAGCGGTAATGCCTACGAGAAGAATGAATCGAAAATGGATGATAGCGGAGAAAGAGAGTATGATGCAGTAATTTAAACAGAAATCAATCAATGCTCGGCTGCATTTAGGCTCTTCAAAGCAACGCTTCCAGTTACACCCACATTCGCTGGGGTTCACAGAAATACGCAAATGAGATCACGAAGAAGTCAAAGAAAACCTGTCTGCATGATCTTATTTTGGTTAGTGATAAACTCTAACAAAATGAAGGTATTGTAGATAAGTCACAATAACACGGCACACCATTGACATTAAACAAATGCCATATTATTATGTTCATAAACATAAACACTAAAACCAGCAGAAACAGTACAAAATCCATGAAATATAAAATAAATACTGAGCATTATTGTTCAAGAACATTTTAATTACACTACTGTTTAGGGTCAGTATTAAGACTTCTTTTTAAAGAAACTGATACTTTCCAAAAGTGACAGTAAAGAGATGTATAATGATCCGCCGTAAAGTAAGAAGAAGAAGAAGACGCGTCACGCGCCGGCTGTCGAGGACGCACTCAGGACAGTTCGGACATTGCAGTGCATCAGAAGTAAAAAACTATATAAATACTGTTCAGTTTCTTGCACAGACCGGTCGTTTCGTGTCTTTACACATCAATGTATCGTCACGAGCCGCAGGGTTTAATTTGGTTTTGTTTGTGTATGTTTTTTTGACTCAAAGTCGTGATTCCCATCCACTTGCATTTTAAGACTGACAGACTGCAACGGTTTGAGTTAAAAATCTTCGTTTGTGTTCTACTGAAGAAACAAAGTCACCTACATCTTGGATGCCCTGGGGGTAAGCAGATAAACATCAATTTTTCATTTTTTGGGTGAACTATCCCTTTAAGTGTTATCTGACATTATGAAGATGAATTTGTTCTGACACAGTTTAACTCTGAGTTCTGGTCATATTTTATTACCATTTTCTAAAATATAGCGAATAAACTGTGATAATGTGTTAAATGCTGAAGGTGTCTGAATAAATTTTGTTTTGACTGTCCATGAAATTGATCAAGTGACAGTAAAGACATTTATAATGTTACAAAAGATTTAATCAAATAAATACAGTTTTTTTTACTTAAAAGTATCACAGTTTCTACAAAAAATAGGCTACATTTCAACATTGATAATAATCAAATCAGTATATCAGAATAATTTTTGAAGGATCACGTGACAATGTGAAACTGAAGAAATGATGCGGAAAATTCAGCTTTGATCACAGGAATAAATACATTTTACAATATATTAAAATATAAAACAATTATTTTAAATTGTAAAAATATTTCAAAATTGTACAGTTTTTGACAATAAAAGACCCCAGGCCTTGGGACCAACAACCTACTTACTGACCCCCACAACCAAACGCTCCCACCCATGAATGGTAGTGTAGTGTGAACGTTTTAACTGTTACCTTGTTGGACATGCGCTGGCAGTGCTGTTCAGTGGTGTGGATCAGCGTTTGGTCCAGATCCACCATAAGCACTAACTTCCTGTTCCTGTGAAGTCTTTGCTGGTCCTCTCGGCCAAGCTGCTCTGCTTGCTGCTCACAGAGACACAGGGACAAAACACACTGCGTTTCAACACCGGACACTGATGGACAAACTATTTTATGCACAACCACTTATTAAAGCCCATTTGAAACCATCAAAAAAAATACCAAACTATCTGTATTTACATGCAAACATCATTGTATGAAAGCAACACTCAAACAGATAAAAAACCCAAAGTGTGTTAGAGCACAATGCTTCCATGTATCATACTTAAATGTAAACTCTGCACGTTTTAAAATTATCTAAATATCGCTCCATTTGTTTGAGCATCCTGACCAGCCCAACACAGCAATGCTGGCACAACCAAGAGTGTGCGCTTCGGACAGGAATATCTGTTTGCCAGACAAAGATGTGGCGTGTGTTTTAAACTACTGTCTGATGAATTACACGCGTTACTCATAAAGGTCCTCATTTATTTAACAGTGAAGCTCTTTTTCATTCTTCGCTTAGGAGAAAATTCAAAGCTCGAAATACCCTTGCAGCAGTTTACTGTTACTGATCATCTGAATTAAAATTCAATTAATATAGAAATATGCTCTGCAGGCTTTCCTCTCAAAGTGTGTGTTATTTATCGTCTATGACAATATTATAATTGCTGTTTTAATATATGGAGCAACCGACAAAATACTATCGGTATGCCTCCTTTGGCAAAAAACTACCAACAACCACACTGAGAGCCAACGCATTCACTGCGTGATGAAGCCTATTAGAATACAGTTAGAATGCCCCTATAAAAGCAAAAACTATCCCTGTATGGGTTTTGTTTTTTTATATTCATAATAAATAACATCACACAAGCAAGAGTGTGATGTGTTTAAAAGCCAGAGCAAAGTTTCCAAAAATGTTGCTTTGGCAAGCGGTTTTGAACTTAAGAAGTAAATTCAAAATGAAGTTCGTTTGGCCTGATTTTGAATGAAATGGCATCACACCAGTTCGTTCTTTGATTTCACTTGAAATATATAGGGGCCTCGCAATCCTCACAAGCGGCAAACTGCAGGCACTCACCTCAGAGCTGACCATCAGCTCGGGAACACTGTGCACCATGGAAACGGTCGCCGTAGAGATGGGCGCCTGCTGCTTTCCATTCTTGCTCTGTAGTCTGAAAACATACGAGCATCTTCAGCACCATACAGTTACTCAAACACACTAGCAGAAATATCTCTAAGAGCCGAGACAAGTGAAAAACAGGGGAAAACAATAATAGCTTTTCTTGAATGGCTCTCGACAGACGTCTTTTTACTTTCTCAGGTAAGAGGACAGAAATAATTCTGAACTGGAGACTGAAAGATGGATATACTCACTGAGTTAAGTCCTGGCCACATTCGGCACACAAGCCCTTCATTACAACAGGATGGCTGCATTCTTCCACTTTTGCTATTACACTCCTGTTAAAAAGACAAAACCGTGTCGAAATAAACATAGCATTAATCAAATGCTCTTCATCCATGTGCATTATGCTTGGGGAACAGTAGTCTATAAGCAGCATTATGGTGATATTTTAGTCACAAGGGTAAATCACAAAAGCCGCTTCTTCTTCGGCTTTTGCCGTGGTACTGCGGGTTACACCAGCAACATGCCCGTGGACACTGCTGACTAGCGGTTTGCATGTGTACTGCACGTTGACGCGGACAACGACGCAGAAGTATAAATGAAAACTGACGCATAGCCTACGGCGTAAAGGCTACGGCGTAGGTCCGACGCAGAAGTATAAATCAGCCTTAAGCGGTGAAATACATGCAAAAAGTGGTCAAATGAGGGCTAGGGATTATTCATGTATACCTTCGTCGGTCCTGTAATAAATAAATGTAAAGAGTTGAGAATGAATATACGCGTGTAACGGTAAATTGGATCCGTGTGGCTCTTAAAGTGACAGCAGGCTATTTTCCTGCTGCGACTGTGTGCTTTATCTTAATCAAATAACAAAAGACAAATTCAAATACCACGTCTGGAAGGTGGAAAGGACCTGTTGTCGTTTAATAAGAAACAAGAAAGGATTATTCTTACATGTGACGACTATGAGGTTTAGTTTATATTGGAGTATTCATTCTTTAGTAGGCTGTAAACGATTGGGACTGCTAAAAAAAATTAAAGAACCCGTTTGTTCATTTGATCTTTTATTTTATGTATTGTCCTTACTTTTTATTATTGACGTTTATTATTTTCAATAATTTGTGAGGAATTTGTGTTTCTTGTGAAATTTCTCTGGTCTCTAAAATGTAGGTGTCATAGCAACCTTATTTACAGGAAATATATATTTGATATGTATATCGCTATCTTTAAATAAATCACTCATATAATGTTTTGGTCATATGGCCCCTTCATAATCGTGTTAAATAATCGTGATTACAATATTGACCAAATACTAGTGATTACCGGATTTTTCATAGGGAGGTAACGATTCACTCAACTCACGATTCGTTTCAAGATTTTTTTTAACAAATGAGATTTAAGAAAGAAGACGTGGTTTCAGTAACCGCAGTTAGTGTTGAAGCAGAATGTCAGGGAGGCGCTGTGTGTTTCTAGAAGAAAGCAAAAGCACTTTATTGGCCCTCCGAAGAGATGCATGTAGGAATCTTTAAGCTTAATTACAACAGACCCACCAGCATGCATTATGGACGACCGTTCAGTGCCACTACGGGGGAGGCTCCATTCTGACTTCTGCTAAGACAATATGGCGTTAGGAATCAGCTAAGTTTTGGTCTCTAGTTTCAGATTTGCCTATGACCTGTTTCAAATGCGACGTTTTGCGCCTCGTGTGTGTGTGTGAAGGGTGTGTGCGTGTGTGCGAGAGAGAGAGAGGGAGAGAGAGAAAAAGAGAGAGAGAGAAAGAGAGAGAGACGAGATACCGAGAGCGAGAGAGAGTAACATCAAAGTGGAGTCAGCTGTCTTAACCGTGGCTTGTGTACTGCAAACACGTATTCACAGGGCTCGACAGTGCGACCATTTCAGTCGCATTTGCGACTGAAAACTACTGCGTGCGACCATGAACATTATTTTAGGAGCACCAGTGCGACTGACCCAATCACCGCTGCGGCGTCATTCAAACACAGCGGTGTTTCGTTTATGAATTAACGTTTTTTTTTTTTTATGAATCTAGTGAGTCAGTGATTCATGAATACCCATTCATAAAGACAGTCACTTGATTCAATCAGCCGTTCGAATGAATCAATTGAATGAATGATTCAGTGATAAAAATCAGTGACTTGCCGCCACCTGCTGGCAGTTTTAGTTTCATTTTTAAATTATCTTTTCAGTTATTTAAATCATTTAAATATTTCTATATTCAAAATTGTATATTTAAAACATTAATATCATCATGGATTTAATTGCACTCATTCCACATCTGAACCTCATTAAATGTCTGAAAGTACATCAAGCCACTTTTGTGTTCTTCTGTGCACCTCTACACATTAATTTGTTAATATGATTTCATTTTCATTTTCATTTTCATTTTTTGTTTTTTTTTTTTCATTTTTTTAATACGATTTCACTACAATTGTGAAGTGCTCCTAAATATTGTAAGTTAGGGAGCACAAGGCTCACCCCAACACCCACAAGAGAAACACAGTAAGAGTTTCGACCCTATTCATCACGGTGTCTGTCATGCAACTCTGTTCCCCTTTCGGGCTCTGTCTTTACATTTATTTTGAAAGATGAAGCTGTGATTATGGTAAGGGGCGTTACATTTCTGACGAGGGCTTGCGGTGTTCGGCCAATCACCATGCACTGCACCCCCCTGGGTCAGCTGGCCAACACCGCACGAAGACTGCCGCCCCCAGTAGGAAGGAGGGACTTTGTAGAAAACTACGTGTTTGAGAGAGGCGGGGCATAGCAGTTCTACAATAATGTACAGTATTTGAAAATAATGTGTTTTTTGAACATGAAAGCATGTCAACACATTCTTCTGGTAAACAAATACACAAAAATAGGGACTTTCGCACCGCTTTAGTTCCAGAACTAAAGGTACGGTACTAAAGTACTGGGACGATTTTGCAAACTATTTCCCAGTACCATTTAAAAGGTTTCATTCGCACCGAGAGTGTGTACTAAGAAATGACGTAAGCCGGTCGACAGCGACGTCATTTGTGCACGGGGTTCAACAACAGAAACAAAGAAGAACAACATTAACAGCAACAGGAGGATGGAGGACGCTGTGATCGGAGCTGTGTTTTTGTTGTGTCTCGCGGGTTTCACAATAATGGACATGTAAAGTCGACGTATACGTAAAGTGATTGAAAGAATGGAAAGGAGGACTAAGAATCTCCAACGACAACTGGCAGTGCTTCATTTGCTACAAGTGCCTGCACTTCACTTTCGTCCATCTATCGCTGTTCTCCATAGTTGTGAAATAAGTTGACACAATGTTTACCGTATGTTTACACGGCGTTTTTAAATCATGGCGGGTGAGGGCGTTTCTGTACGCGTTTGGCCAATCAATGTCTACTTGCGTCACGTTTAGTACCAGTTGTGCTGGTTAGACCCTTCTCTGGAGTAGGAGCTAATTTGGTTCTAGAAAAAGGCAGTCCGGTACTAAAATCGCACCCAGTTCCGGCGGTGCGAACATGCCGAAAAGTGGGTAGTTCCACAATTAGTTCTGGTACTATGAAAAGGTTCCTGCGGTGCGAAAGGCCCTAATGATCTTTAAAAAAGCATCATGACCCCTTTAAACAACATTTTAAAGGGGAAGTTCACCCTAAAATGAATTTCCATGCATTTTACCACCCTCAAGGCATCCTAGTGTATTGATTTTTTTTCTTTCAGACGAATCAATGGAGTTACATAAAAAAATGTCCGCCTCCACAGGTGAGAATATGCTCGTCTGCGAGAACAAGTTTTTTCCAGCAAAGGAAAACAAACCACAGTCTCCTATTGGCTTATATCGAAATCCTCCAATATTTTTCTTTACAAATCCTCGTTGTTGTACTTGTAATTCATGACCAGTGTTTTGTTTTGCTCTCTCCTCTATGCTTCCTCGATGTTCGTCACTTCTCACCGAAGCTTACGCCTACGTCATCCGCCAGAACGCATGTACGACAAGTTACCGGAAGCGCCGGGAAGATCCAACGGTTACTTAAAGTTTTAAATAAGGCTTCTTTTTTCTTACACAAAAACCGCCATTGATTCTCTTCAGGAGGCCTTTATTAACCCCCTGGAGCTGTGTGGGACACTTTTTATGATGGATGGATGCACTTTATTTTGCTTTAAAATCTCAACACCCATTCACTGCCATTATAAAGTTTGGAAGAGCCAGGACATTTTTTTATGTAACTCTGTTTGTATTCGTCTGAAAGAAGAATGTCATATACACCTAGGATGGTTTGAGGGTGTGTAAATCATGGGGTAATTTTCATTTTTGGGGGAACTATCCCTTTAAGGTATAAAATTGAATACAACTCCCAACAGATCTTCATTACTTTTTTTAATTAATTTTACAACAAAAAAAAAACCTTAAGGCTTGAATAGCTCTGCTGTGGAAATAGCATTTACTGTACCTTCTGAACACACTACAAAAAAGTGATGCTTTTCATCAGTATTTTTGTCTTGTTTTCGTGTGCAAATGTCCAAAAATTCTTAAATCAAGATGCACTTACTTCCTAGAACCAAAATTAAGTGAGTTTATGATTAAAACAAGAACAAATATCTGCCAACGTCAATGTAATACAACTTAAATCAACTTAATTCAAAGGGGAAAATAGATATTTGTCTTTATTTTATGCACACATTTAGTTTTGTTGCAAATTTGAATTCAATGTGTATCTCAAGTAACTGTATCTTGATTTAAGGATGTTTCGATATTTGTACGGGGAACAAAAATCATTGCGGTGTATTCAACATTTAATGGCACGACTTTATGAATTTAAGACTTTCTGCTCCTATTTAAGATCCTTTTAGGCTTTAATTTATGGAAGGGCGAATTGAGACTTTTTAAGACCTGCAATAAACATGGCCAAGACATTCACAAAACTCTCACTTAAATATCGGAGGTCTTAAATCCCACAGCATTTCTGCAACAACCCTGCTGCTGGACATGTAAACATTGGGGTATCACGCATAAAGACGATAACGATTGAATCAGACACGCGTTCAACAACACGCCTTCTGTCCGAAGCCCCGCCCTCCACATCCTTGTCAGCCAATCCGAAGCCGGCAAAGCACAGGGCACGAATTGACTGACATGCAGAGAGCGTTTCTGATTGGCTAAAAAGAGCGGGCCGCTCCCCCAACTCTTGTTTTGCTGTTAACAGAGCTCAGGGCTAACAGCGCTCAAAATACATTTCAGTGATATCTGGCTGGTAATACGAACACTGCACGGGTGCTATTACAACAACCGCGTGCAACGCCTTCACATGCCATTAAACGTGTTTATCCCGGGCGCGTGGGAGTTAGCTTAGCGTGAGCTAATACTAGCTCCGCTAATAAGCAAGTAACGGACAACGAGCTGTCCGCCGTTAGAGCGCTGCGGTCTTACCCGGGCGCGACGACCTGTCCGAGCTGACAGCACAGCTCCCGCACGGCTCCAGCGCGGTCCGACTTCAGCTTCCTCTCGGCCGCTCTGGACTCGCTCTCGGCGGCGATTGGCGCGCAAACCGCGATGACGGAGTCGACGTTGACCAGAGCCCCGGGCTTCACCTTCCACTCGAGCAGCCGCAGCGGACGCTCTCCCGCAGGGCAGCGGACCTCCGTCACCCGCGCCGCGGGGCCCTCCGCTGCCGCTCCCCCGCCGGAGTCCGCGGGCTCCGCCATCAGCGCTGTAGAGCGGTCAATGAAAGCAGTAACAACAACAACAACACCGAGGCGCGCAGCGATGAAGATGAGCTGTAACGCAGGTTCACTCTTCCCGCCCGTAAACAGGAAACACAAGGCTGCAGCGCGAGCGCGAGTCTATCCACTTCCGGGAGACTTTAATAACGCTCTTAATTTAAAATACAAATATCAGAGTACAATCTGTAGTTCATAATAATAAAAATACCAATTATATACTTAAGCGGTAATAATAATCATGTTTCATATAAATATTTAAAAAGTTGTAAAAATAATAATACTAAACATTTACAGTCGCATCAAGCTGGAAACTCTGGTCAGTGGGTATGTTTCCACTGTTTTTGACCAGATTGAGTTTCAAAGAGGAAAATGCATCTGTTGTGTATCATTAGAACAAAACTCTGAGCGTGTGGGGGACACACAAGTGAGACATTAAAAATAATAATAAATAAAATACAGGAAAACAATAAAAGTAAGTTAATTACATTTAATAAAAATTACAAAAAAATAATCTTTCACCTCTTTGTTTGTTTCAGATGGGGGAGGCTTACAGTGCAGACTATATAGACGTGTTGCCATCTTGCATAGTTGTGATAATCCAAATATTATTAATATTCTCAAACACTGGAGGGAGTAACACCAAAGTAAAAACTAAATGCTGTCAAGCCTTGAATCGCTATACAAGTTAATCTCACTTACGTTTCATTTTTTAATTTAAGTTTATTACGTTTACGTTTATATTATGTATGTTTGTATTTGTTTTTATTATATTTAATTCATTAATTTGCTTGTTTGCGTACTTATTTAGTTATTTATTTATTATGTAATTCTCCAACTTGCCTGGCTTTAATCATGTACTGTCACTTTAATTAAAGACACACACTCCGCATTTCACATCAACATGTTTTTATTTGGTTTTTGTTTTTCTGTATATTAATATTATTACTTAGTTGTTTATCGAATTCGATTGCTCAGGTTATTCCAAGAGCACAATAATATCTGGATGTGCTGTTAGAGGGGGAGCGCCGTAGACATGCATAGCTAGATTCCCCGTTAGCAGCTGCCGTCCGCCGCAGGTCACATGAGCCTTCAGAAACCAGGGGCACGTTCAAGCTCAAACCGGTGTGCACCGTTTCGCTACGGTTTCCGGGTTGAGCGACATGTTTCCTGGAAACGGTGTGCAACGGGGTTTGAGATACGTTCTCTTGTTTGGTGGGTGTGTCAAACATGTCAGCCCAATCAGCAGCAACATGTATGTAAACCACGCTGTATTAAAGAGACAGCTTGCACAATGTAATTAACATAAAAATAAATTTACAAGAGCAAGTATATTGTTTGCATATGTTTATTTACATTAAAGGCAAAATAACTGAAATAATAAGAGCACAAGTATAGATCTGGAACTTCTTTAAGTCTGTCTAAATATCATTTAGTAATTGCAATGTCTTCTGGTCCATATCCTTTCCTTAGGAAGGTGTGCTAGACACTGATTAATGTAACATAAAAAAACTATACATATTTATATATTTTGCTATTGTATTGAGTGACACTTTCATAAACTTTTCTAAACTCCTCTGATTATATAATGGTAAATATTACAATAGCTAGCACCGCCACAGCGTCATCATAATTAAAAGCCAAAAATAAAAACAATAAAAAGAATACTCACAATAAAAATTATAAGGTCATATAGATCATAACACAGTCTATTAAGAAGTGGATTATCCTTCACCTGAAAAATGTGTCTTTTCATCCTGAAATGCGAGGCAAATATTGGATCACAATAATTAGGAACCACATTTTGCACAAACCCCTTCACTGGATTGGGATGTTCTCTTTTATTCTGGAGGGCAAGGACTGTAACATCTAGCGTATTTTGCAGTATTAAACACGTTTTTATACCGATTTCATCAGGCTCCGAAATTCTTCAAAAAGAACACAAAGAAAGGCCTTCTCAGATGCCATAGTTGCAACTCTTGCGTCATCAAAACAGGGTATTCAACACACCACCATTTCTTTTTAAAACACGTGCTTGCACCGGGTTTTTGCGGCGCTGAACGCAGAGCCCAGTATAAATGCTGTGTTGAATGGATGACACTGAAAGACGGAAAAATATCACTGAATGCGAAAATTCAAGCTCTACATCTAGAATAAATGACATTATACTAAACATTCCCATGATAACTTACTATGTCATATATTACTGTTTTTTTACCGTTTAATGCAGCCTTGGTGACATATGTTTAAAAAAACAAACTTAGCCCACATTTTGATGCGACTGTAATGGCAGTAATGCACAGATTTCAAAAAAAAAATACAAGTTTCTATATTCAAATAATCTTCTAGAAAATTCTGTGAACGTTCTGTCTTCAAAGAGGCCTGAATAGACGTTCACAGTGTTCCACAATATTAGCAGGGACCACTCTTTTGAGCATTTGACCTTAATGAAACTATTTCTGAGCATAGATTAGAAAAGAAATTTCTAAATGATAAGAAGATGGTTTCTGAAGGATCATGTACACTGAAGACGGAGTATGATGCAAAAAAATGTCAGATTTGATAACGGCAAAATAAATTACATTTCGAAATATATAAAAATAGAAAACAATCTTTTAAATTGGTAATAATATTTCACAATATTAGTTTTACTTTTTTATCTGATCCAATACATGCAGCCTTGGGTGACTAAACACTTCTTTCAAAAATGTAAATGTTACATACCCCAAGTTAATATAAATTTACCCTAACATAAATTCTGAAGATCAAGTTGTTTTTACCGGATAATATCTATAAAATTCGTGTGTATGAAATATATAATAATATATATATACACACACCCACATATTGTGTGTTTGTTATTGTGTGTGGGTTTGGGTGTGTGCGTGTTGTGGTTGTGTTTTGTTTGTGTGTGTTGTTTGTGGTGTGTGTGTGTGTGTGTGTGTTTGTTTGTGTTTATGTGTGTGTGTGTTTGTTTGTTGTGGGCGTGTGGTTGTTTGTGTGTGGGGCGGTGTGTGTTTTGTTGGTTGGTGTAAGTGCGTGTGTGTGTTTGTTGTGTGTGCGTTTGTGTGTGTTTGTTGTTGTGTTGTGTTGTGTTTTGTGTTTTGTTGTGTAGTGCGTGTGTGTTTTTTTGGTGTGTGCGTGTGTGTGTGTGTGTTTATATGTGATGTGCGTGTGTGTATGTGTGTGTGTTTTGTGTGTTTGCGTGGTGTTTTTTGTTTGTGTGGGTGGTGTGGTGTGCGTGTTTGTGTGTGTGGGGTTTGGTGTGTGTGTGTTTTGTATTTGTGTGTAAAAAAAAAGAAAAAAAAAAAAAAAAAAAAAAAAAAGCGGTGTGTTTTGTTAGTGTGTGTGTGTGTGTTTGTGTGTATTTGTTGGTGTGTGCGTGTGTTTGTTTGTTTGTGAGAGTGTGTGTGTGCGTGGTTTGTGGTTTGGTTGGTGTGTGTTGTTGGTTTGTGGGCGGGTTTGTGTGTATTTGTGGGTGTTGGGTGTTTGGTTTGTGTGTGTGTGGGGGTGTTTATTTGATTTGGTGTGTGCTTGTGTTTTTTTTTGTTTGTGTGTGTGTGTTTGTGTGTATTTGTTGGTGTGTGCGTGTGTTTGTTTGTTTGTGAGAGTGTGTGTGTGTTTGTGTGTATTGTTGGTGTGTAGGCGTAGTGTGTGTGGTGTGTTTTGTTGTGTTGTGTGTGCTTGTTTGTGTGTTGTTGGGGGTGTGGTGTGTGTGTTTTTTGTGTGTGTGTTTGTGTGTATTTCGTGTGTGTTTGTGTGTGTTTGTTGTGTGTGTGTGTTTGTGTGTGTTTAAAATATTTTATAATAAAATAACAATAACATAATAAAAAAAATCACAAAAAATAAAAAAAGACAAATAATTAATACGTTTGATTAAACACCTACTATAATTTGATCTATTATAAAAGAAGGGGGGGGGATATAGGACAAAATTCTAAAAAAAAGCAACGTAATTTGATGTTTACCCTCTCATGTCTGTCCCGAATATTTCCTCTTCAGTGAGAATGCTGCGAGCGCGCCGATCAACATGTGGGGTTGGTCCTGGGTAACATCTGACGCGAGAGCACGTCCTACAGCGTGCAGGCTGCTGCTGCTTCGGCACATCAAACCCGTCCGCTGCTCAAACTCACTCTTGGAGCTCCAGTCACGCTACTTCTCCATGGCCAAGTGGTAGAGACGAGTGAAACGACTATTCCATGATTCCAGTTCACCATTTGTAGAGGCTCCCTGCCTGAAAATGAATAATACTTTCTGCCCATGTACTTTTTGTGTTTATAGTTAAGTAGAATTGTGCTGCGCTCACCCTTCATCCCTTTGATGAAGTGTTTGTGTTTCGTGCTGATGGGATGGGGCAGAGCTCACCTAGACACCATGATCCTGGTCACACACTGTCGTCTTTTACGTGGCTCTGCTACTTCTGGAAGCATCACGTCTGATTTACTTATTTCCCGGTAGAAAAAGGACAAGGCGTAGATCAGGGATGTCATTTGTGGGAAAAAAAAAATGCGGGGGCCCGCTGGGAATTAACCTGTGGGGTACATTTCTCGCGGCAAATACATGGTGGAAAGTTTATTATGTCCTGCAAAGTTGACTAGGGATTTGAATTCAAGTAACAAAATTTTGTTTAGAGGGTTAAATATAAGTAATGTGACTGGGATAAATATTGAATTAGAAACAAGTTCTGTTTATGTCAATGTTAACGGCCAACTAAAACATAAATCAAGAACAATGTCATTTTTATTGTGGGCGGTTCTTCTAACATATAGCAAAAAAATCACGAATCGTTTCATTAAATAGTATCACGATAAATTCAGATAAGTTAGCATTTATGTCTTTCACTATTCCTACAAGCAAATATTCACAAAAATAATATCAGATATGGAAAAAAAATAAGTTCACTTTGGGAAGTAATCAACGAAAATGTTACTAATCCACAGAACAACATAGAACATTTAATACTTTACGAATGTAAAGAGAGGGGGGCAAACACGATGCTCATTCTGTAAATTATGTGAGTATACTCACCTCTGATGTAAAATTCAATGAAAAAATACGATGCAATGTCCTAATGTGTATTGTCATGGCACAGAGGAGCTATGCATTTGCGATGAATTATATATGATTTACAGATGCAGCATTTAATCTTCGGAAAACTCGTGGTATAGAAGAAGGCGAATGCTGCACAATGAGAACTGCACGAGAAATTAAATCAATTCTTATATACAGAACAGATGGACAACAAAAACACAAAGTCTCTCTTCTCAGACAGGGACAATGTCAGACGGTGATGACACTGTTAAAAGGCACATATATCACTACCATACAATCTGTAGTATACCACAAAATGGACATGGGCTCCGATACACGAAATGAAGGTTATAACATTGTCAATGTAGATGCACCGAGCTATGTGGAGGCGCTCATCAAATCGTCCAAGTGAACAACTAGTGGATAGTCATTGTTCTATCATAACAGAGACCGGGAGGGCAACGTTCCTCGTATTCATTCGTGGTCATGAGAGACAGTAGCCTGTCTGAGATGGATGCTGTCCTGCTGGGCTGACGTATTTTGGGACAGAAATATCAGAAAGAAGTGAGTGGAATGGCGGGGTCAAACATTCCTGTGACACTTACTTATATATGACGTGAGATGCTGGATTTGTCAGCATTGCACGAAAGCAATAGGCCCAATGTTGACACCATACAATGAAGCAACAGCAGATTAACAGCAACGATTTAAACAGAGCCGAGCATTAGAGCAATCGGTTATTAAAGACCCGTCGTTGGTCTGAGCCTGTGTGTACTATGACACAGGAAATTGCAAATCATCGAATGGGGGGCACAGAATAGCGGCTTGGGGGATTGTAAAATACGCGTCATTGGAGGTTATGTGGAAGACAACGTGAAACCATGTCAGACGAGGGGGAGTGAACTCGGTAATATCGTTGAGCTGCGCTGTCATGCTGAGAAGAAAGTCTCAGCATGCAGCTGCTGTGAGCAGGGACGAGACGTTGTACGAGGCCTGTGGGGTGTTGTAACGAATAAGATGGTAAGGGACTGGCTGTGGGCTTGTTGGTGGGGGGGGGGGTCCATAGCAAAAAAAATCACACATACTATCCAGTAAACCATCTCACGACAGCATCATCAAAAGTACACAAAACACCCAAATCTAATGTTGTCTTATACAAACTGAAAATATACATGCTGAGCAGACAACAAAGCGAAACAATTATACCACAGAAAGCCGAGCACGTTTTAATTGAGCAAAATGTCTAAGACAGACACAAAGAAAAAAATAAAAAACACAGACCACATTATACAAAAACAAAAAAAAATCGTCTTATCACCCAAAATTCAGACACTGATCTACAGTGTTTCTCTGTGATGATCATTTCATGGTGGCAATAATAATATTGCAATGACAATGCTAGAAACCTTTTTCCTGGTTATATTTAAAAATTGTGCCATATTATTTTGTATTTTTGTGGATTTCAGTGATTAATTTGATATGCAGTAGGAAACATTTCTACACTTCTTATTGTCAGAATTGAATGTGTAATCTCCAATGCAATTATTTTGAATATAAATCATTTTATGTTTCATTTGTTCTGAGTCCAAACTCTCCAGGCTCTCTTTTCTCCTGAAATCTGTTACGTTAGAAATGCTTAAAGTGAGCATGGCCCAAAAATTAATTAATTTTGTAAAAAAAAAATTGTGGCCTCAATGTTTAGTCAAACTGTCAAAGCTTGATCTTGTGCAATATCAGACTTTCCTCTGGTGACTTATGTCAGACTTCTCCTATAATTGATCTGCTTAACCCTGCTCCTCCATTACCGGCTGTGGGCTTATATTCATTTTTGAGTGCAACAGCCACATCTCAAAATCTAATCAACAACCAAAGGATAATCTCCGCCCTACAGGTTTTTCTTTTTCAATAAACTTACACTCGCTTAAATCAAAATACAGAAGAAAAGGTCCGTCACTATTTTATGCAGAAACCAAACCATGTCTCTCTCACGCTTCCCTTATGAGCACTGCCAAAACAATGACATGGTTTATGGATTACAGTGTTATTCTTGTGACAGTTCAGTGTTTTGATCAGGAAAGCGTGAGAGAAAACGGCTTCTCTCTAGTTGTGTCCTGCTGCACTCAGAGAACGATCGGTGACGGAAGTAAAGAATAATGACACTGAAAGCATTAGAGTATCACCATGTTTGTTCTGGATGTCAACATGCAATACACATTCAATATTTTTTTACAAAATATTCTAAGAAATGTAATACCCTTTATTGCATTTCCTTCTTACTGTCAACAAAAAAAACAGCACGACGTTTTAGTTTCTACATTTTCTATCAAAACATTGAAATATAAAACGGAGGATCATCAGGTGAGCAAATACACCGAGTGCGAGCAGCAGCTCTTCAGAAGTGAGCAGTTACTCTCTCAACCTCCAGAAGATCATCCAAGATCTGCAACAAACAGAAAAGCAGAAACGCTCATGAACAGACAGATTTCAGCTGTCACAGCAGGTCAGCACTTCTCCAAAGGTAATTAATGTGATATCTCTGATTAAAGTAGAATTAAGCAACAGTTCTGGTCCACTCATTTGATTGGACAAGAGGAATACAGCGAGTGCTGACATTTATGCTGCCTTCACATGCCATGAGAGTTACGAATACTGAGTTTCCTAGCTATGGTTATTATTGTTAACTAAAACTAGAAATAAAAATAAAAAATTCCTTACTAATAATACATGTTAATTGAAATACAATAATGTGTGTGTGTAGTAAATATACAAGTATAGTGTATGATTATATATGTGGTACATGTATGTGTGTGTATAGATATATATAGTATACATACATACATAAACACATATTCCTTATAATATGAAGAATTCCACATTCTTCATTAATAAAATTACAAACCTCAGTGCACAATTTGCCACACCACAAACTGTCAAACATATCTTACCAGCAAACACACACTCGTTCACATCCTCCTCTTCACTCTCTGAGGCAGAAGTCTACAAACTCATCCTTTCTAATCATCCTACAACTTGTCCGCTTGATCCTATTCCATCTCTTCAAGCCATTTCCTGCAGTTGTACCTGCACTCACTCACATCGTTAACATATCCCTTCACACTGGTGTTTTCCCCTCAATATTTAGACAGGCTTGTATAACCCCACTTCTTAATAAACCCACCCTTAACCCATCTCTTTTTGAGAACTACAGACCGGTTTCCCTTCTTCTCTTCATTGCAAAAACACTTGAACGAGTCACTTGTGTTCAACCAAGTCTCAGCCTTTCTCACACAGAACAACCTCCTGGACAGCAACCAATCTGGCTTCAGAAGTGGACATTCGCTCGAGACTGCCTTGCTTTCAGTTGTTGAAGCCCTAAGACTGGCAAGCGCGGCTTCCAAATCTTCTATATCCTCGTGGATGGATCTGTCCGCTTGCTTTTGATACGGTGAACCACCAGAATCTCCTGTCAACCCTATTGGAAAATGGCATATCAGGAACCGCACGCCAGTGGTTTGATTCTTACCTCTCAGATAGGTCCTTCAAGGTATTTTGGAGAGGTGAGGTGTCCAAGTCGCAACATCTAACTACTGGGGTGCCTTAAGGCTCAGTACTTGGACCACTTCTCTTCTCTATCCACATGGCATCACTAGGTTCTGTCATTAAAAAAACATGGCTTTTCATATCACTGCTAAGCTGATGACACTCAAATCTACTTCTCATTCCAAACAGATGATCCGACGATAGCTGCTCGCATCTCAGCATGTCTAACAGACATTTCTTTTTGGATGACGGACCATCACCTTCAACTCAAACTGGCGAAGACAGAACTGCTTGTGGTTTCAACAAACCCCTCACTTTATCAAAATTTCACCATCCAGTTAGGCTCATCAACCATAACTCCTTCAAAAACAGCTAGAAACCTGGAGTTGTGATTGATGATAAGCTGAAATTCTCAGACCCCATTGCTAAAACTGCCCAGTCCTGCAAATTTGCTTTATACAACATTAGGAAGATCAAGCCCTTTCTTTCAGAACATGCAACACAACTCCTTGTTCAAGCTCTAGTTCTATCCAGGCTGGACTATTGCAATGCTCTCTTGGCAGGTCTTCCAGCCACTTCTATCAAATTTCTACAATTAATCAAAAATGCCGCTGCAAGATTAATCTTTAATGAGCCGAAAAGAACGCACGCCACACCTTAATTAAAGGTTAATTTGCACTGGCTACCAGTAGCTGCTCGCATAAAATTCAAGGCTTTAATGTTTGCCTGCAAAACCACCACTGGCTCTGCACCCAAATTTATCTAAATTCATTACTTCAGAGTTATGTACCCTATAGAAGCTTGCGTTCTGCAAGTGAACGGCGTATTATTGTGCCATCTCAAAGGGGCACAAAATCACTTTCACAAACATACATTAACTGTTCCCTCCTGGTGGAATGACCTGCCCAAATCAATCAGAGCAGTCCTTAGCCATCTTCAAGAAACGACTAAAAAAAACCACATCTGTTCCATCTTTATTTTATCCTCTAACTCTAGCATTTTCTATTTTATTTTAATTCTACTTTATCTTTATTTATCTTCTTTTTTTATTTAAAAAAAAAAAAAAAACTAGCTTGCGAGTTTTTCTATTCTATATACGTGTTTTCCTTTGTGTGTGTTGTATGTGTATAATAACAGTAGATTATAGTATATACTGTAATATATTTTCACATACATTGCTTACACTGAGTTAGGATAAGCGAGACTTGTTTTGTCCCCCCCCAATTGTCACTTATATATTGTTTGTGCTTCTTTTGGTAGTTGTGATGCTGTATTGTCCTCATTTGTAAGTCGTGTGGATTAAAGATGTTCTGCTAAATGAATTAATGTAAATATATATAGTGTGTGATATATATATATGCGTGTGATATATATTATATAGATATACATTGGGGAAAAAAAGTATTTAGTCAGCCATTAATTGTGCGAGTTCTCCCACTTAAAAATATGAGAGATGCCTGTAATTTTCATCATATGTATACTTCAACTATGAGAGACAAAATGAGGAAACAAAATCCAGAAAATCACATTGTAGGATTTTTTAAAGAATTAATTGGTAAATTCATCGGTAAAATAAGTATTTGGTCACCTACAAAAAGCAAGATTTCTGGCTCTCACAGACCTGTAACTTCTTCTTTAAAGGCTCCTCTGTCCTCCACTCGTTACCTGTATTATGGCATCTTTTGAACTCGTTATCAGTATAAAAGACACCGGTCCACAACCTCAAACAGTCACACTCCAAACTCCACCATGGCCAAGACCAAAGAGCTGTCAGAGGACACCAGAAACAAAATTGTAGACCTGCACCAGGATGGGAAGACTGAATCTGCAAGGTAAGCAGCTTGGTGTGAAGAAATCAACTGTGGGAGCAATTAGTAGAAAATGGAAGACATACAAGACCAATGATAATCTCCCTCGAACTGGGGCTCCACGCAAGATCTCACACCGTGGGGTCAAAATGATCACAAGAACTGTGAGCAAAAAATCCCAGAACCACACGGGGGGACCTAGTGAATGACCTGCAGAGAGCTGGGACCAAAGTAACAAAGGCTACCATCAGTAACACACTGCGCCGCCAGGGACTCAAATCCTGCAGTGCCAGACATGTCCCCCTGCTTAAGCCAGTACATGTCAAGGCCCGTCTGAAGTTTGCTAGAGAGCATTTGGATGATTCAGAAGAGGATTGGGAGAATGTCATAAGGTCAGATGAAACCAAAATAGAACTTTGGTAAAAACTCAACTTGTCGTGTATGGAGGAGAAAGAATGCTGGTTGCATCCAAAGAACACCATACCTACTGTGATGCATGGGGGTGGAAACATCATGCTTTTGGGCTGTTTTTCTGCAAAGGGACCAGGAACGACTGATCCGTGTAAACGAAAGAATGAATGGGGCCATGTATCATGAGATTTTGAGTGAAAACCTCCTTCATCAGCAAGGGCATTGAAGATGAAAATGTGGCTGGGTCTTTCAGCATGACAATGATCCCAAACACACCGCCGGGCAACGAAGGAGTGGCTTCGTAAGAAGCATGTCAAGGTCCTGGAGTGGCCTAGCCAGTTCCAGATCTCAACCCCATAGAAAATCTTTGGAGGGAGTGAAAATCCGTGTTGCCCAGCGACAGCCCCAAAACATTATGCTCTAGAGGAGATCTGCATGGAGGAATGGGCCAAAATACCAGCAACAGTGTGTGGAAACCTTGTGAAGACTTACAGAAAACGTTTGACCTCTGTCATTGCCAACAAAGGGTATATAACAAAGTATTGAGATGAAATTGTGTTATTGACAAAATACTTATTTTCCACCATAATTTGAAAATAAATTATTTAAAAATCCTACAATGTAATTTTCTGGATTTTTTTTCCTCATTTTGTCTCTCATAGTTGAGGTATACCTAGGATGAAAATTACAGGCCTCTCTCATCTTTTTAAGTGGAGAACTTGCACAATTGGTGGCTGACGAAATACTTTTTTCCCCACTGTATATCAGATAGTGGCCATTTAAACATTATAAATAATCATCTGATGCATATTGCACGCTTTTTACACTGCGAAAATAGCATTTATTTGACTGAAATTGCCAGCAAGCTATTACTGCAGTGAACAAATACAATAGTCCAGATAAGTCTAAATGCTCGTCAATGAATGGGACACTAAATTCTATTCAAAATCCATGGGAGATTGAATATACATCTTCTAACATTTTTGGCTTTAAAAAGTTTTCCCCAAGAAATATTCAAGAATGAAAGTTCAGCACATGAAGGCAGCATTAATGTTTGTAACAGTATGTTTTTTTTTTCTTTTTTGGTCCAGATCAGCTTTGTGCTTGGCATCTTTTGGAATTATTTTCATTAACAAAGGGATACATTTAAATTTTTTTCCTGAAGTACGTTCTTGCTTAATGAACCCTTAAAAAGTAGGCGCTAGGTACCAGCACAACTGCCAGTAATGCTTAAATATAAAAACTGATTATTCAATATATACCCAGCGCTTTACATTTGTCATTTACTCTGTTCTGCACTGTGAGAGTATCAATCACTGTGTGACAGTAAGTGTGAGTCCAGCACTCACAATGTCTGCGGTTGTGCCGATCTTCTTGGCCAGTTCGCTTCGCTCCATGGTGCTGAGGTACAGGTACTTGTTCAGCAGCTCTCCATCCAGGATGTTCCTCACCGCATTCTGCAGCGTCCGCCGGTCACAGTGCAGCATCCTGCAGCATAACACAACAGCAGATGCTGAGGGCGTACACTATAGACGTGCACTATAACATGCAACAGAAATCCCAAATCTGGCCTGGAAGCGTCAGGAAAATGTCTAAAATTGTAAGTTTCATAATGAATATCATGTAAGTTTATTAATGCTATGCTCAAAAGTGTTTTCGGTCCCGTATCATATTTGATGCATCAGGCTTTTAGTGTAAATATGGAGCTCACACTTGAGGAGAACGGAAAAAACGAGACACAGTGCATACAAATATCAGTTTCCCAATAATAAGACTTAAGACGATATTTAAATGTAAATTTTATGATCAAAGCTCTCTCATTTCAAAACATATAATGCAATGCAACACAATGATGATTGAGAGATTAACAAATAAATATTCCCCAAAAGCCTGATGATCATATTTAATACTCACATTTTAACATGAATTTTCTAAAAATCAAGTAGTTTCTTCAGTCCAGTGAGTGTTCATCTTGAAATACTACTAACAATATAAGTTACTCTTACGTTTGCTTTATAAAAATCAGTGAAGATTTCAAAGCAGAAAGGAAAAGCAGAAAGACACCACGAGCTGAAGGGGGATGTTTTAAAATGATACTAAAAGGCCTTTTACTTGCAAAAAAAGTATAAAGTATAAACTATCAATCAGACGACAAGGCATGTAGTAGATTGTGTTCATCAAGTTTTGATCATGTTGGTAATTTAGAGCTTGTTAAAATTTGAGTATCAAATATGATACAGTAGGCTTTCTAGGTCACGTTAAAATCTGTCCCAAAGAAAAAGACAATTGCAGAAATGCTGAGATACAAATGCAAATCTACAAAAAAAAGGTCATGGAAATTCATTGGTCAGAAGCGTTCGGTATCAAAATAAGCACAGGCTGGAGTGCTGCAGTACTCATGAGGCGAGTCGGTACCTGAAGGCCTTTGGGTTGAGCCCCGCGTGATGCGGCAGCATGGTGGTGAGGGCGTTCTGCAGCATCAGCAGTCTGCGGTACGTCTTCTCCTGCATGGGCAGAAGCAGGCCAACGCCACCGTCCAGCGTAGCTGCACACACACAGACAATCAAAGCTAGCTTTCTCATGCACTGGTATCACGAGTCCAGGAATAGGGAAATAATGCTGGTCAATGATCATGCTTCATTAATGCCCATTATTTACTAGGGTGCAAAGGTGTTCAAAAGAGTGCAGAGATGCAGGTGAGGAGACCCACCGAACCACGTGATGTGTTTGTTGTCCCAGGTGAGCGCCTTCTTGCTGGCGGGGTCCAGAGTGCCGCGGCATGGCATCCTCCAGAAGGCGTTCACATGAGCGCCCGCGTTAAAATCGGCTCTCCGCAGCAAACGCATGCCTCCGAAACTCTCTTTGGCTGGAGGCGGAATAACGAAGGACATATGTGTGATATCAGACACTGGGAAAGAGTGAAGTCTCACGGTACTGCAGAAAGAATCAAATGAATGACACACCTTCTGGCAGGTACATGTAGACGGACAGGTTTTTGTCTCGGTCTGAAACTGAGAGAGGGTTTTAGAGGTCAAACGAGTTTACGATGAGACAGAATAAAAGAGTAAGACATTTTTACCCAGGAAGCCAAGCTGGTTGTTGTCCACCATAAACTCTACGCTGTAAACCTCCAAGGGCTTTGCATCCTATGAAGAAATAAAAAGAGGAATAGAATTGATATCCAAACTGTATGCATTTTCATACACTGGTATGATTTGCGAATCTAAATTACTTAGTCAACAATATTAAACCATGTTCAATTTTCTATGTTTTGACTCAAGTCAAACAAAAGGCAAAAGCAAAGAAAACTATTCAACCAATCATAGCACTGGGTTCATTAACCCAAATATGAGGGATAACTGACTACTGTGAAATGACAGCAACACAAACAAATATATCCCTTTAAATCAACTGAATCTGTAATTGACTGATATTTGAGTGCAAACTCATGCCAGATACCCTGCTGATGAGCGAGAGCGTCTTGCTCTCTTCCTGGTAGCGCAGCAGAGAGATGCTCTTCATCACATCAGCGGCGAGGATGAAGTTCTTGATGCTGTGCATCTGATGGATGTAGAGCTGTGTGTCGATGAAGGCCATGCCGGTCAGATCATTATCCTTCAGACTCCACAAGAAGATCTGCACACACACACACACACAACAGCTTTATACAGGATGAACAGAATGTCACTGTGTTTAACAGCACGTTTAAACGTGTGGTGTTTACCTTCTGTCCGATGGCAGACACCAGGTATCCACTGCAGTGACAGAGAGCCGTGACGGGCCCCTTCTGCTCCTTCTCATACAGCACTTTAAACTTGTTCTTAGTGAGGGGCTGACCGGGCTCTGGCACCACCTCAATCACGTCCAGAATCAGGATCTGTCACAGAGAACAAACGTCTGATCAACAGAAACCGGTGCCGACAAAAGAGACCAAAGTTCGGGCTGCGCCATTGAAAATTACGACTGCAATTAAAAATGTGAAACTTCAGGTTGCTTTGCTTGTTTGTTGTAGGGCTCCACAATTTGGCCATATTTGTAATTATATTTCATTTACAATAATGAATAATATTATTATAAACATGAAGAATTATTCTCATATATAGAATTATTAAAAAATAAAAAAATAAAGAATTAATTTATATTACGAAATCAAATATTAAACAAAATCATTATATATATATTTTTTTACAATTATTTGAGTATTACTTCTGCAATATTTCATTTAAAAAAAATTTAAAAATATAATAAAAAAAACATGCATTCAAGAAAAACGTAAGTTTGCTGTGCCTGTTTGCAGGGCTGCACAATTTGGCCAATTTTGTAATTGCATTTCATAAGAAGTAAATATGATATAGTAATTCAAAAAAAAAGATAAACAAATAAGAAATTATATGACTATTGCAATATTACACTGTAAATAAAAAAAAAAAACATTTAAGAAAAACAATCTAGTATTTTTTATTTTACAGCATGACTAGAGATATCTGGCTGACTTTATTTATGTATTTCTATTTTATGTTTTAACAATTGACCTTCTTGGTGGAAAATTTGCAGGGAGACCTCAAATTTAAATCACAGCCTTTATGATTTGATAATCGTCTTTAGCCTTACACCAAACTCGTTTTATTTTATTTCAATAAATCATGCAGCCCTAACCAAAAGTAGTCATACATAGTGCAGTTTTAAATGTTGTTGGACCGTGCAAATGTTTTTATCCCATTTTGCGATCACATGACCAGCCATATTGCTCTCTTTATCTTTCAGTTGTGGAATAAACTGATCGTGGGAATCAAATGCACCTGTACACAGAGTACTTCTAAAATGGCATTGGTAGCTGACTGCCATTGAGTGGTGATCAAAAGGCTTATTTACTGAAGTAATATGAATGCAGTTCTGTTTTCAGATGTGTAAGTGAAGACTCACTCTGCCCCTACAGGTGACCTCCTCTCCCTGCATGAGGCACGTGCCCAAAGCCACATATCCCTTCAGCCCTGACACAGTCTCCTGACTCTTCAGAGCCACCGTCTTCATACACGTCACATGCTCCCACTCCTCCAGATCAACGCTGACCAAGACAGTCCAACAACGTTACACAGACAGTTTATCATTTATCAAGCGTCATCATTACTCAGTTCATGTCAGTTAAAAACCCTAAGGGACTTTCACACAACCGTTTTCCCATTCAAGCGTTATTTCAGTGTTTTTCTATGTAATGTGCTAGGACGATGTATATGACCTTTGCCAGAGTCTCGCAATGAGGCCACGTTTTTAAGACTTTTACATGCAGTGCCGCTCATTAATGTTAGTTCCAAAACAGTGGACCAATCAGAGCACCCAGGAGGGGAGTTGCAAGTTTTTGTTTACAGTAGCAAGTTGGCATTGCAACTGTTTTATTTGAAGGCAACATTGCGAAGCAGGCGTTCTGTGCTGCACTTTACATTCCTTGCAAAGACACATTCTGTGTGAACAGCCCCCTAACACTGCCATTCATCTTGAAGATATTTTCAATGAAACCTGAGAAATATATCTGTCCCTCTATTAAAAGTCCATTCCACCAAAACTTTATGCTTCAAGATGTTCATAAATAGACATCAAATATGTTAAACGGCTCTATGTATGTGCATCGATAAAAGTTTCTATGTGAATAAAAGCCGAATTTAAATCGGCTCATCATATAAAGTGATCACATCTCTTCAGAAGGATTCAACTGCTCTATTCATGCAGATTACTTTCATAGCGTCACTGGTTGTGTGAACTTTCAATGGAAGGACAGAAATCTCTCAGATTTCAAAAAAATATCTTCATTTGTGTTCCAAAGATGAACGAAGCTTACAGGTTTGGAACGGCAATGAGGGTGGAGTAAATGATGACAGAATGTTCATTTTTGGGTAAACTGTCCCCTGCAGTGAATCATGTGCTTCTCACCGTGTGTTTGGGATGGCCTCCTAGCTGACCGGAGAGATGAGCTGAATGGAGAACTTCTCCTGCTGAGGGTGTATGTACCGCTCATCTGAGAGAACAGCAATTAAACTGTTAAGACCCCTTCGAATGACTTTACCCATGTACACAAGCAAACAAACAGTGTCCCACCTCTCTCGATGGTCTCAAACTCCTTCTCCTCGCCGGTCATTCTGGGGATGCGTGTGCACTGCTCTTTAACACTGGTGCACACCGCATACACCTGAAACACACACGATTAAACATGCATGAACATACAGTATGACTGTCCACATTTACACTGCAACACTCATTTAATGCTGGACACTGTTGTTGTTCATGCAAAGACTTTAGCCAGTTATAACAGACCTCATTTACATATGGAATCTTAAAGGGACAGGAGCAAAAACAGCCAGCCTAAAAGACCTCAGTCAGGTTAGACGTTATATTAAATTGAATGCGAATGAAAACGAGGCCTGTCCACAACTGTGCGTTACCTTGGATTCCACATGGTACGACACATAGTGGATGGTACACCTGAGTGGGATCTTGCGGACAGGCCAGGGAGCGTCGTATGAGAGATATGTGGGTAACACACTGATCCTCAGCTCGCCCTAAAGCAACAAACACACTTCAGTTACACATTTAACCCGTCAAGATATTCTGATACATTGGAGGGTGAACAGCCCTTTTTTTCATTCTGAGAAGTGATTTTATATCCAATACCAAATGCTAGTAGACTTGGTTTTTACCTGTTTGTTGAAGTAGAGGAATCCTTTGGGGCAGTTGATATTGTGAAAGGGAGAGAAGGACTCGATGGCGCCGTCTATAGTCATGGGGTGGAGCCGCATCGCCCCTCGAGACGTCACCAGCATCCAGTGAGGAGACGGCCCGCAGATAAACACCTGAAAAACAAGCAGTGCCAAACATTTACGTAGTGCTTGAGAAAATAATTTGGTGCCAATATCTTACGCCAGCTGTGATAACTAGCCAGCATGGTTGTTAATGATTACTTAGAAATTATTAACATTATTTCGTAATGAAATCAAAGCTAAATAAAATATACAAATTTTATTAAAAAATATATAATTTACTAAATAAACAAAAAGTAGTACTAAAATTACTAAAACTGAGGCTGATTATTACAAATATTAGTTTTTTTTAAATGACAACAGCACATAACGAAGTTACTAATACCTAAACTAACACTAAAATGACAACAGAAAAACTACACATAAAAGGTACTACATAACAGTATAATAATTCATACCAAAATAGACAATACATGATTGACAAAAAACGGTTTATAAGGATAAAAAAAACAAGTGTACAATAAAATAGCATATAATTATTAGATGACTTAAATGAAAATTAAAAATGCCTTGACAACTAAGTGAAATAAAATAGGTTTAAGTTAAAATAGCAAAATTACTAAAACTAACACAAAAAAAAAAAATACAAACTACACATTTAACATGGCAACGCCTGAAACAAAATACTATAACAATATATAAACAATACTAAAACAACCCTGCATTACATGACTGACCAAACTGGTTTATAAGGGTAAAATATACAAGTTTTGAATGCATTTAGAATTTAACACAATGTAAGGGCATCAACAAGTGTATTAAAACAACAATATGATCAGAAATACACAAGTCAGTTTTCAAACCAAGTCTCAGACAGACGTACCCCTGAGTATCCTGAGATGTCCTGGAAGTATCTGAATCTGGCCACTCGACCCCTGACCCCCACAGTCTCCTCTCCCTGACCCTCGGGCTTCTTGTCCTTCCTCATTTTGGACTTCTTCTCTCTGAAGTTAATGTTATGAGGCATCTGACAGGAAGAAAAACACAGCCACCACTCACCATCACTCAAACCTCACTAGAGGAAACGTCCTGCGGAGAGTATTTAGTGTGAGTTTGTACCTTCTTAAAGCGCACTTTCAGGTTGCTCTGAGCCTGCTGCTGGTCGTATGGAAAGGCCTCATAGATGAGAAGCTCTTGATCAACATGCGCCTGTTGACAAACACGGTCAAATACACAACATTAAACCTCAATTCGTCCAGAAGAGCAGGGAGGCTCCTGCGATTCACTCACCAGCAGGTAAGGACGGCTGTGGTTGTAGCCTAAAGACACGAGAGCAACTTCTTTGACCAATGGGATTTCTCCCTGCCTCATCACTTCCTCCTTTTTGAGCTCGCCTTGAGTAGCCGACTGGCTAGCAGAGCTGTCGACCAAAACACGCTGACCAACAGGGAAGTTTTTCACCAGGAAAACCAGGCGCCAGTCAGGAAGCTGGTAGATCTGATTAACAAAATCACAATAATAAGAACAATAACATCAGATTATGCTTTACAAATGCTATATGGAAGCTTATTACATGAACTGATAAACCAAACAGGCCCAAACAGGTCAAATTAATCTATTAATAAGACATGCATTCATACAAAGCCATTTAATATACTTCATAAAGGCAGTTCAGGGATAGTTTTGAACGAACTGAGGGTCTATAAAGGATGACAGGCATTTGGATTTTTGGGTAAATTATATGAGTTTTGGGATCATATAAAGGGAATTTTTAATATTACATAAATATTAAATATTTAATCATAAACCATTACAGTACTTGTCAAAAGTTTGGAAATAGTACGATTTTTTAATGTTTTTAAGTATTAAAATGTATAATTTTTTTATCATCTTTAATTAGTATTTTTTTTATTGTTTTTATTTTAAGTTATTCACTACTTGTCAAAAGTTTGGAAGTTTCTTTTGCTCACCAAGGCTGCATTATTTGATCAAACACACAGTAAAAAACTACTACAATTTAAAATGTAAAATACAATTAAATCAAGTGTGCTCTACTGTAATATATTTTAACATGTAAGCAAAATCAGAATGATTGCTGAAGGATGATGTGCACTGAAGGAATGGCGTAATGATACAGCAATAAATTAATTTACAATAGATTTGACGAAAAAAAACAGTTATTTGGAATTGTAATGATAGTTCATATGTTACTGTTTTTACTGTATTTTAGGTCAAGTTAATGCAGCCTTGGTGAGCAAAAGAGACTTCATTAACAGTAAGTTAGTAGCATACACTCTTTCAGAGATTTCTCAGTAAGTCAGTGTCTATGTTCGTCACCTCCATGACTCCATTCTCTCTGACCAGCAGGCACCAGTGTGACGGCTCCTGTCTGCCCTCTCTTCCTGTCTGAGTGGAGCTCAGTGCTGCAGAGACGCGGCTGGGCTCCTCTTTACTGGGGCTGCTCAGAGGATTCGACTCCCCATACAGCATCTCCTCCTCATCATCCAACGCATTACTGACGGATAGATAGAAAGACAGTCATAATGAGCAAATGAGACTGCAAATGAGAGCATTTAAGTGGCTGGTGTGAGCGTTACCCGATGTCCTGGATGATGCTCTCTGACTCAGACTGGGTTCTGATGGATGTTTCCTCTTTGGCCAGGAAGCTGACCTTGTTCTCAGTGGTGAACATGCCACTGACGTCACGGTACGCACATAACGTAATCACACGGGATTGCTGCTAAACAAAATATTGAGATCTGGTCACACTGAGAGCACTTTAAGAGGCATTCAACACTGACAAACGACTATTTCAGTAATGAGAATCACCGGAGAGACAAATGGGATTTACAGAAGACTCAGATCCACTAGGGCAGGGTTCGGTCTAGAGAGCCCGCAAGTCCTGCAGAGTTCAGCTCCCAACCCTAATCAAACACACCTGAACAAGGTAATCAATGTCTTCAGGATTAATAAGGCTATAGGCAGGTGAGGTTTTTTTTTAGGGTTGGAGCTAAACTCTGCAGGACAGCGGTTCTCTAGGACTGAACTTGCCTACCCCTGCACTAGGGCAATAAGAATTTGGGTGAAAATGTGTTTAATTGTCATGAAAATAATGCCCAAATATAAATCGTCTGTTGCTAAAATAGGATTCAGTTTCTTACTGGCTTTAAATTTGTGGTAAAACCAAACCTAATATGTTTTTACGAGATTTACAAAACAATAATTTTATTCAGCAGGGAGGCATGACCTTATCTCAAAAAAACCGTAAGACAGATAATGTACATAAGCTTTTTCAAGTAAATGCTGTTTTTGAACTTTGTATTTATCAAAGTATCTTAAAAAATGCATCACAGTTTCCACAAAAACACGGAACATAACAACAGTTTTCAACATTGATAATAATAATAATTATTCCTTGAGCAGCAAATCTGCATATTATACTGATTTCTAAGGGATCATGTGACACTGAAGACTGGATTAATGATGCTGAAAATGCAGCTTTGATCACAGAAATAAATTACATTTTAAAATATATTCAAACAGAAAACTGTTATTTTAAATTGCAATAATATTATACAATATTACTGTTTTTATAAACGGTAATAAAACCAATGCAGCCTTGGTGAACATAAGAGACTGAGTAAGAAAAGAGTGATTTCTTTGTCTTGTCTTTTATATCTAAAAGTGCTTAAATTGAGAGACACTTGAAAGGCAAAATGACGCAAGTCGTCATACATGTCTTTTTAGCGAGTTTACACTTAAAAACAGAACAAAATAACTGCAAATGGGGTCAAATAAATCTTACACCACTGACTTTTTTTTTTTTCCTGTTTAAGCATAAACTTATTTAATTTTGATACATTTCTCAGAAAGCAAGACTTCCTACACCATTCTGCATTTCAAAAACTTGACCAAATAAATGCAGGCTTGGTGAGCATCAGAGACTTCTTACGAAAGCAAACGCTTGATCAGTAATGTGCTTGATGTCTGCGTGGGCTGACCGTGTGGATCTGTGGTTTCTGCAGTGCCAGGCGGTGGCTCTTCCCCATGTACGATTCACTCTTCAGCACAAACATGGTGACCACTCCCTCTGCTGTCATGATGACCACGTAGGGATCGGCCACAGAGCAGTGCACTATGGGAGAGCCCAGGTCCACAGGGATAAAGTGGAGCTGCGTCACTGAGAGCAAGAAGAGAAGAGACCAGATGAGACACAGGCCACCCATCATATGGTCACAGTTAGATCTACACTGGTTTGGCCCCTCACCTCCCTCTAGCAGTCTGATGCCCACAGGAGACACCTGGATGATGTATTTATTGTCTCCGATGTTGCCCGCATACACAGTGGGACCCTGCGTGGCGAAACCACTGGTGTCCAGCTCCATAATCTCCTGACCCGTCTGCAGGATCTAAACACACCACAAGAGCAATGAATCACTGGAAGAGCAAATAAGACCTCCAGAAATGGCATTGACTCTAATCATTGTGATCGGTTGAAGAGTAGCCAGTGAGCTCATATGAGAAAGCAGTAATGGGAACAGCATATATAGTAGTATATATGCCTAGAATGAGTGTTATAGAGAATACAGCCTTTGATTACCATAGTGGAGTCCTCTCTGCTGAGGATGAGGAAGCCGTGTTTGTTCTTGTCATCCTCCACTGTTTGCTCCTGCTTCTCCTCCTCAGGACCCTCACCATCACCCTCTGGTGGAGACTACAGACACACAGCGTTTCAAAGTTAAAACATCAGCATGTTGATGTCATTGCATTTATCTGCATTAAAAAAAAGAAAAGAAAAAAAGCGGCAGATGAGCGTAACAAATCACCTTCTCAGGTTTCTCCTCACAGTAAATGACTGTCCACATGTCATGGCATCCAGGAAGTTCAAACGTTGTGACCACCTGTGGTCTGATGCTTTTCTACAGAACGGCAAAATAAATGTTTCAATATCACAAATTTTTCAACTGCCAGAAGGCCAATTATCTTGTGTGTGTGTATAATCTAATAATAAATATTATAATATATATATATATAGATATCTATATATGTGTGTGTGTTGTGTTTGTGACCTATAAATATAATACATATTATAATACTTACACAAAGCCAACACTGCCAAACAGTGATTCTAATCAGTATTTTTGTCTTGTTTCCAAGTAAAAATATCTACAAATTCTTAAATCAAGAGACATTTACTTGAAATTAAAAAATTACATAAGTCTTAATTTTTTTTTTTTTTTGAGAAAGGTATGAGAGTTTTTATGCTTTTTTTTTTTATGCTTAAAACCAGAAAAAATTACTGCAAATGCTGGACACTTGAGACAGATCCCCATTTAGAGCTGGTATTTACAAATGCATCGGCTTTAAGGGCGGTGTCTCTAGTACACTACACGTCAAAAGACAAACATTTTGACTCCTTATTACATGTTAGAATAAAGTCTTTAAAACTATGGAACTGGAATTTTGTTAAAACAAATCAAAAGTGTCTAACATTTTTTCATCTTTAAAGTTGACAGCTTTCCAAAATTCCCAGCTTCTGAATATTGTATTAACCACATTCATGAGGTACATATACATACTGGGATGTTTTCTGGACACCAAATTAAACAAAATCAAACCACCTGAGACCATAGACTGTATAAAAACCTGCACGTAGTGTCCGTGACGTCACCCGTAGGTTTCTGAAGAGCGTTTATGAAGCTCAAAGTAGGTGGAGCCGGCCGTCACCATCTTGGCAGCGGGTCACTCGATAATCGAAGATTTGAAAAAAAAAAAAATTTCAATTCACCCCCCTCACAGTTGTCATGAAGGGCAAAATTACCTATATAGACCAAAACCATTTTTTGTTTTTTTTTTTTTTTTTTTTTTTTTGTACCAGGCTGTAAAAAAAAATTTTTTCTGCTGTAAAGTTGGGCATTTTAACATGGGGAGTCTATGGGACTGACTCCCTTTTGGAGCCAGCTTCTAGCGGCCAGTCGATGAATTGCAAGTTTTAGTCACTTCCGTGTTGGCTTCACGAGAGAGACCAGGAGGTTGGCACTTGCCTGAGACGCATGTTAACAACAGGTGTAAATGGAGCCTCAGGTTCATAATGAACACAGGCACTCAGACAAATAACACAGGTGTCATGCATCCCGAGTGAAATGCATGAGCGGTGCATCAGCAGTGTGCCTCTGCTGTATCTCGGGTGTTTTAAAGGCCTCTCCGACCAACTCTGAGGCAGCCCTGGTAAAGCCCAGACGTGACTGTAGCACCCACAGCAGCCTGCGGCAGACGAAGCTCACCGCTGCAGGACCGCGTGCTGTGCATCTTTACTTTAAACAGACCCAGCTGCGATGCATACAGGAATGCACCGGCCGTCTACGAGTACAGGAACGAAGGTACAGCGACGGCACAGATAATCATACCTGCAGTACAGAGAGAGCTCCGTTCTTGCCGAATCCCGAGCACACCACCACCTCCAGATCCGGCTCTGGGTTAGTCTGAAACTGATGGAAGACTTGATGTCGTATCACAATTAATCAGAAACCAATATTTTCTCAACCAAACTGTTCATGCAACTAATAGTTTGAGACTAATTATGTCTCTTTTTTTTCATACTGTAGCATGCTCAGGGTTCAGTATTAAATACCTCACTGATATGGGAAATAGCAATAGGGTGCTGCAGATAGGAAGTATTTTTGTAGGCCAAACCCCAGAAACAAGTTCGCATTTTAGCAGTTCTCAAGTCAACAGCTTTTTTGAATGGGTTTTTGGTTAAATGCCTGAAATAAAGTCTGTGGTGAACACAAGCTCAAGATATTTTCACATTTAATTCCACAATATGAAATACATCAGTAATACCCCTTGTGATTTTTTAAAAAGCTTTTACTTGTTTTGAAAAAGGTGGTTGATCACAAGTGTCTGAATGGGACTCCAGAGGTTGTCTAAGATATTAAACATCGTCACACTGAACAGATAAACTCGTCTGATCACTAGCCACTCTCACAGCCTCATTGTGTTTATAATCACACTCCTGCAAACTATTCTAACTCTAACTTTCAAGGAAAATGTTTTTAAATGAAGACTGAAAGAGTTGCCAGAAGCTCAGTGATGGTGACACTGAAGTCATGTGACTGTAGTGTAGTTCATTAATAGTCCATGTTTAGCTTTTAACGTCTGCCAATTGTATTTAGGCTTCAGAATTCAGAAAAGTTGTGTTCATTTGTGAAGATTGTCATGATGAAGAAAACATGTATGAATTATAAACTTCTGTTAGTCGCAGAAGTTATTTTCTGCAATAATCCTAAACCCAATGGGAAAATCCTATTGGGAACCAGGGTGATGTGAACTTACAGGTTGGCCTAAAAAAACACGCCATCACTTTAGGGAAAATAAGAGGTACCTCTTCAGACAGGAAGGCTGGTTCTCCCATGGAGGCGCTGGCACAGGGTCCTATGTTCAGTATGCTGTCACAAACCTGGACATAAACATCGAATCTAGTTTAAAACACAGGCAGCAACATTTGTGGTATTTTGTAAAGGAAACACATTCATTGAGATCAGATTAGATAGGACCTCACCTCAAACGAGTATGTAGCCAGCTGAGTGCCTGACTGAGCCTCACTCCCGTACACCTCGATTTCATCAAGCTCGTCAGGCAGACTGGCCTTACCTGAACACAGTAACACACACATATATATATACACAACACAACAGCACAGATATCTGAACCTCGTACATCACGACCATGAATTACACTACCTGCCCAGTTAGTTGAATCCACTCGCTTTTTCTTATTCGGAGGCTCCTCCTAGAAGATCAAGATATTCAATACGAGTAAGAAGCTTCAGATCCTTCTTACAAAAGACTTGATTTGCTTAAAAAGAATGACAAAACTATCCTATCCTCTTAACTGTTTATATGACTGGCAATACCAGCATTGTACAACAGCAGAATTGGACAAACTATTGCTGTAGCTTATATGCGTTTATTCCCTTAAGAAAGACAAGTGTGCTTAATTGAATAAAATACACACTTGTAGTGTACTTCAAATACTCTACAAAAGTATAGATTTAAAAAACAAAAATGCAAAAAATATAATATTAATGAAATAAAAGGTCACTTAATAGAGAGTGTTTAACACACTTAAGTAGACTTTTAAAAAAAAAAGTGCAGTTTGAAATAAAGTAAAACGTTTTTCTTTAACAGTGCATTTCAAATGATTATTTAATAATCTTTTGTCATGCTTTAAATAAGTGCTCTTATTTTGACTAACACACGTCAAGATTATAATTTTAACTGTGGTGTGATATATTACATTTAAAGTGAATATATTTGAAATGTACTAAAATGCATCTTTATCATTCGAAATATGTAATTCCAAATTACATGACATAGAAGTTTCAGTAAAAATTACTTTAAAGTATATTTTAGTTTACCATAAATGCTTGAGAGTAAATTCAGCAGTTCATTTTAACCATATTTCAAAGACAATAGAATTATGAAATTCCATATAAAGATGTGCAAGTACTACTTAAGTGGGTAAAAAAAAGCACTTCAGTTTTAGTAAATTGTATTTACTATAAATAAATAAATACTATAAAACATTCATTTAATTTACATTTTATTTAATTTCAATTAACATGCAATGAACTGTCTGAAGTTACGCTGAGTTCACACTTAAGTCTATTCTTCTAAAGTATATTACTTCCGCAATAAGTCTTTTTAAAAGTATGCTAAAGTGTCCTTCTCTTCACACGGGTTCACACACCTGTTTCTCCCTCTCCTCGTTCTCTCTGCCCTCTTCCATTGGTGTTTCCTGGAGTTTCTCAGTGTACCTGAGAAGCAGTGAGTTGCCCAGACGAGAGCCCAAGAACAGATAACCGGCCTCCATGGTCGTCATCTGAGAGGAGAGAGATGGAGGGAGTGTGTGAGTGTCTGTGTTCAAGCGCAGAGTATTAGCGACCGATGCTTTCTAAGAGTCGATCTGGCACAGCTGATCACTCACACAGGTGCTCAGGACGCTGGCAGCAGCCTTATCGAAGTGAAACGCCCGCACGCTCCTCATGCCATCTGTGATGAGCGTCAACACGTAGCTGCACACACGACAAGACACGCGTCAACAAACATGGTCAGAACTCTGACCCAAACGACCGGTTTACACCCATTCGGTTTGTATGCGACATAAAACATGGCATCATGTGACATTATGGTCCTAAAAGCAGAATTTCTCACATTTCTCCTCCTTTTAGTGAGATGACCATCTTATCTGAAGTGATGAAGGATGCTTGAGAACAGTCCAGCGTGATCTTCACTTCCTCCTGTGGCCCTGAAGAGCAAACCAGACTGAATTAGAGTGAAGCTCATCAATTAGTAATCCTAACTTTGACTGTAAAGATGTTATTTTGGGGACGGAAGCAGTCTCCGGTGAACTTACTCAAGGGGAAAGCTGTGGTGCCGCTGGTCTGACTGTTGAGTGACACTCCAAATGGAGGAACGCTCTGGTTTAGATACAGCAATGAATTCACAGCGAACACCACAACTCCACCTGAACACAAAACACATGACATTATCATGAAAGCAGCTTCAAGAGATGCACGCTGGGATGATTTTAAGCAGTATTAAAGTATAGGAGATCCATGTATGCCGAACACTTGTTGACTGGTTTTCCTTCACTTTCTGGTTAAAATCGCCCAATTTATATATGTCTACAAAACTAATTTCAAGTATTCAAGCACAACAAATGAGATCAGAAGGTCTTCAAGATCATAAATCAATGTTGCTCTTAAAATACAAAATAAATACTAAAATTATATCATACTAGTGCTTGTGGAGTTAATATTGGCTAAAATTCATATCTTTTAAATCCTACAGGCTTCCAACACAGACAGATAGACAGAATATAACTATAGACAGACAGACAGATAGAATATAACTATATACAGACAGACAGATATAATATAACTATAGACAGACAGATGAAATATATATAACTATTAGACAGACCGACCGATTGAATAAATATAGGACAGACAGACAGACAGACAGACAGATAGAATATAACTATAGACAGACAGACAGACAGACAGACAGATAGACATATAGATAGATAGACAGATAGACAGACAGACAGACAGACAGACAGACCAGACAGACAGACGGAAAGACAGACAGACAGACAGACAGACAGACAGACGATGTAGATAGATAGATAGATAGATATTAGACAGACAGACAGACAGACAGATAGATAGGACAGAACATTAACGACAGACAGATAGAATATACTATAGACCGACAGACAGACAGATAGAATATAACTATAGAAGACAGCAGACAGATATACTATAATATAGACAGACCGATTCGAAGAGAATATAGACAGACCGAACACGACAGACAGACGACGACCAGAAGAATATAACTATAGACGACAGACAGATTAGAATAGAACTATAACAGACAGCAGACAGATATAAGCTCACTTAGACAGACAGATAGAATCTAACTATAGACAGACCGACAGACAGACAGGACAGAATAGAATATAACTATAGAAGACAGACAGACAGACAGATAGAAATATAACTATAGACAGACAGATAGAATATAACTATAGACAGACAGACAAACAGACAGACAGATAGAGACAGAAATACCGACAGACAGATAGAATATAATATAGACAGACAGACAGATAGCTAGATAGACAGACAGACAGATAGACAGACAGATAGATATATAGATAGATAGATAGTTAGACAGACAGACAGACAGATAGAATAGAACTATAGAAAGACAGACAGACAGAGAGAATAAATATAGACAGACAGATAGAATATAACTATAGACAGACAGACAGATAGAATATAAATATAGACAGACAGACAGAAGACAGACAGATAGAACTAACTATAGGGACAGACAGACAGGATAGAATATTTAACTATAGACAGACAGACAGACAGATAGAATATAACTATAGACAGACAGACAGAATATAACTATAGACAGACAGACAGACAGATATACATTTGACAGACAGACAGACAGATAGACAGAATATAACTATAGACAGACAGACAGATAGATAGAATATAACTATAGACAGACAGATAGAATATAACTATAGACAGACAGACAGATAGAATATAACTATAGACAGACAGACAGATATAATATAACTATAGACAGACAGATAGAATATAACTATAGACAGACAGATAGAATATAACTATAGACAGACAGACAGACAGACAGATAGATAGATAGATAAATATAGACAGACAGACAGACAGACAGAGACACAGACACACACACACACAGATAGAATATATAATATTCGACAGGACAGATATAGACAGACAGACAGATAGATAGAATATAACTATAGACAGACAGACAGAATATAACTATAGACAGACAGGGATAGATAGATAAGAGCTAGATAGCTAGACAGAAATACGACCGCCAGCCAAGACGAGAGAATATACCTTAGACGACAGCCGACAATGATAGAATATTAGGAAGAAATAATTATAGACCGACAGACAGCTAGATCGTAGTCCCTGTCCTGTCCGCACCACCGACCAGCCCCAGACAGATAGACAGACAAGAGGGACGACACAGCCAGCGCCGTATATCTCGCTCACCCTGTCAGACAGACCGACCAGACCAGATAGACCAGACAGACACGATCGTATATCCTGTCTGCCCGACACGCAGACCATGAGCAGATAGGACAGAAGACAAGACAGAATCGGAAAGATAACGACCCCGACAGCACAGAAGATCGAAGAACATAACTGATAGACAAGACAGACAGACAGCTAAGACATGACGACTAACTCGACAGACAGGGACACAGACAGTAGATACGAAATTAACTATGCGGACAGGACAGACAAGACAAGATGGGAGAGAGGTAAGAAATAACTATAGGACAAGAAAACCAGTAACTATAGACAGACAGACAGACAGCCATAACTATAGACAGAACCGGACCATAACTAGAGACAGACAGACAGACCTAATCCATATCGACAAAGACAGACAGGACAGACCACTCCATAATAGTAGACAGACAGACAGGAACAAAGACCATTAATGATAGACAGCAGACAGACAGTAAGCGACGACCATAAGACATATAGAGCAGACAGAAAGACCATAAATAATATAGACAGACAGACAAGACATAACTATAGACAGACAGAAACAGGGACAAGAAAGATAGATAGAATAAACTATAGACAACAGCCAGTTAGAAATAAACTATAGACAGGACAGATAAATGATATATAGACAACAGACAGACAGACAGACAGACAGAAGATAGATAAACTAAGACAGACAAGACAGACAGACAGATAGACAAGACAGACAGACAGAAAGACAAGACAGGGGGGGGGGGTACCCCCAAGATATGATAGTCTATACCTGTCTGTCAGTCGACGACAGACAGAAGACCGACAGACCAGCTAGAAGAATACCGACAGACAGGACAGACAGAATATAACTCTAGACAGGGCAGCACAGACAGATAGCCAATATAACTATAGACAGACAGATAGATAGAATATAACTATAGACAGACAGACAAACAAACAGACAGACAGATAGACAGAACATAACGACAGACAGACAGACAGATAGAAAGAAATAACAACTATAGACAGACAGAACAAGGACAGAACGGACATATAGATAGAAACATAAACTATAGATAGATAGAACAGACAGACAGACGACAGATAGACAGATAGATAGACATAACTTAGATGATAGATAGACAGACAGACAGGACGCTAGAGAGCGATAGAACATAACTACAGACAGGACCATAAATAGTAGACAGACAGACAAACAGACCTATAACTATAGACAGAAAGCAATAACTATAGACAGAAAGTACAGACAAACTACAGAACAGAAGACGAATAACACAGACAGACAGACCATAATACAGGACAGACAGGAAGACCATCACTATAGACAGATAGACAGGACAGACCATAACTATAGACAGATCAGCAGACAACAGACCATAGACTATAGCGACAGAGCAGAAAAGCCGACCATAAACTCTAGACAGACGGAGACAGACCCTAACTATAAAGCCAGACAGCGACCCATAATATAGACAGACAGAAGACATAACTATAGACAGAACAGACAGACAGACAGCCCCCATAATATAGAAAGACGAACAGACGAAGACCATAACTATAGACAGACAGACCATAACTATAGACAGACAGACAGACCATAACCATAGACAGACAGACAGACCATAACCATAGACAGACAGACAGACCATAACCATAGACAGACAGACAGACCATAACCATAGACAGACAGACAGACCATAACCATAGACAGACAGACAGACCATAACCATAGACAGACAGACCATAACTATAGACAGACAGACAGACACACCATAACTATAGACAGACAGACAGAACATAACTATAGACAGACACACAGACAGACAGACAGACAGACAGACAGACAGATGATAGATAGACAGACAAACAGAACTAAATATAGTAGACGACGATTACACCTCAAAAAACACACCTGGAAAGATTATTTTTCTGATATGACTTCATTAAGCTCAAAGAAAATATTCCTAATACCAATAACATACATACTGTCATAATAATACAGTGGTTCTCAGCCAGAGGGCCTGAGCAAACTTCAGAACAGGGGGTCTCAGATGACTTCCTATGATTTAAAATACTTTTTAGTGACTAAAAATAATAAAACTACTAAGAAACAAGATATTCACCCCCTTAACAACTGTTTGTTTTCTTTGTTAAATTAATAAATTAGTTAAATTAATACAATCTTAAAATACATTTTACTAATTACACTTAGTTCTAAAACATTTTATTTGGTAGAAACTAAGTAATATTTCTCCTAGTGTATAATACATTTAAATTAATACTAAATAATTAATAATTCTAAAACATTTATTAAAAAAATCAGCATCCAGTAAATCAAGGATGAGTCATTATTGTACCCTGAAGAACATTCAGCTCCTAAAACCTCTGAATTGTATTATTATTATTATTATTTAATTTACAGAAACTAGGAGTGCCAATAGATCTTGTTGAGAAGCACTGCCATAAAACCAGAGATGAGTGTCTGTATGGAGCTCATGCAGGTGCAGTAAGAGCAGAGCTGAGTGAGGAGGATATCTTACCGATGGGTTTGGGCACAGCCATGGCCTGAGTGCAGTCGAAGGGCAGGTTACTGAGAGACCAGATGACCGGATGAACCTTCTGCATGATGTTTAGAGAGATGGCCACGATACTGCACGTGTCCTGACGCACTGCCACACGCCTGAACATAACAAACACCCCATCTGACTATCAGCAGGTGGACAGACGCCTCAATGCCACACACAGTGTGTGATGCTAAAGACTGAATTCATATGAGTGCATATGTAATGAAGTGCTGATAATCACAAGATGAGCAGTCGTACCCTGGCCACGTCTGATTGGGCTCAAACAGAATAAGCAGCGTGGGTTCATAGTAACCGTGGAGAAACTTCATATCGACGATGTTTAGGAGCTTCTCATCCAGTTCACGAACATCAATGATGTAACTGGGGAGGAAACTAGATTTCTGCCTAAAAGAGAAGAAATATTTTGATTGAGACCTTGCTGTAAACTTTAGGAATTAATGCTTTTATTCAGCAAGGACACGTTGAATATATAAAAAAGCGACAGTACATGCAACTAAAATGCTGTTCCTTTGAACTTTCTTCAACGTTGATAATTAATAATAAATGTTTCTTAAACAGCAAATCAGCATATTATACTGATTTCTGAAGGAACTTGTGACACTGAAGACTGGAGTAATGATGCTGAAAACTCAGCTTTGATCACAGCAATAAATTACATTTTACAAAAATTTACATAGAAAAGTGTGATTTTAAATGTAATAATATTTCACATTATTACTATTGGTAGCTACTATATTTTGGATTAAATAAATGTGACAAAAACATTAAAACCTTACAAAACTTTTTTAAAAATCGTACAAAAGCATTAAAAATATCTTACCAACCCCAAGCTTTTCAAAGGCAGTGTAATAATTTCAAAATGCCTGCAAAAAAGCAGAAAATATTTGCTCATACCCCTCTCCCACAATGCCTTCTTGATCATCGGTCAGCGTGTCCTTCCTGAAGGGCAGAACCACCAGACAGGTGCCGTACACCAGCATGACAGCGCAGCGGTTCTCTGGGTCCACACGCACCATGGGGATGTGCACATTCTGAACAAACCCTTCCTGAAAACACAGCACAGAGCCATCACAACACACCCTCCACAGATCAGCAGCTCAACACATGCTCATAAACACAGTACACACTCTCAGCTCCGGCTCCTCGAAATAGTGCAGCGACAGCGTCTTGAGATCATGCGTGCCTGGATCATACTCCACAACTGAGAGCTGGAAGAAAAAAACACACCACCATTAGACTGCCTTACTATTCAGACAATCTTCAAAGCTTTTCTTTCGCAGGAAGTAGCTGTGATGCTGTCACACATACCTTGGCATCTTTGAAGCTGAGGAGCAAGGCGTCTCTGTTGGTGCCCGCGAGCTGAACGCTGGCCATGGACATCACATTTCCAAAGAGAGAGAAGGACGCCACCTGCTCCAGCTTCTCTTTACGGCTCTTGCCATCTACACAGTTAGATTAATAGTAAACATAATAATAATCTACAGGATACTTGACTACAGACAAAAAAATAAAGTCTTACCTGATGACTTTTCTGATTTGGAAGTGCTCTAGAACGCAATAAGGGCAAATGATTAATGTTTGTATTAAAGACCCATTTAAACCAAAGTGAACCAAACCAAGTGACATTTATTCTAAAAAAATATAAAGATAGCATAATGATATAAAGATATTTATATAAAGATACAGCTAATAAAAACATACTTCAAGCACATTTCACAACCAAAGTTTGTAAGCTTTACAATGCTAGAAAATGCAATGCTAGAAAAAAATAAGAAAACGTATACATATAGTACTGTACAAAAGTATTAGGCCTTTTTACACATGTGTGTGTGTGTACACCTGAGGTTTCTTAGCTATGACATCTGTGTGAATTGACTTCAAACATCTGCATGACCAACCCTCTACATTGCGAGTAAATCACTCACATATGCGACTAAATCTTCACTCTGGGCGACTAAATGATGTCTAATATTAGCCACATATTCTGTTGTATTTTCCTGAACTCCTCCAGAGTTCCTTTGGAATTCTTCAGCTTTTAAGAACTGCCGGGTTTTCCGGTAGTGGGCGGAGCTAATGCGCAAACGACAATCTCATTGGCTGGTGCTCACCTAGTATCGTCCCTGTTTAGATTTCAGCGAATCAGTTCCAGCGAACGCACACAACCTGATTAATATTCATGAAGCCAGCAGCAAGGCCTGTCGCAATAATCAATATATCGACTTATCGCGCAATAAATGTACATGACCTCAATCATTTTTGGTGACGCAATATATCGCCCGTTATATTTACTTACAATATTAATGTCACCATGTTTTGTACATTTTGTACATTGAACAGGGATTGGGTGTTCTGCAAAGAGAGTTGGAGGTAAATAATTTTGCAGTAACTGTTATGCTGATGTTGTGGCTGGTCAAGCAAATGTTTGTGCTTGTTTCTGTATGATATAATTGTTCACATATCTATTAAAATTCTGATATTCTGGTCTATAACTCCTCCTTGAACTTCCCTCTGCCCTGTATCTTGGTCTGTCATTGGCTTTAGGTCATCGCCGATGTAGTTTTCAGTCAGAAATCATTGCACACTGTGTGATTGTGAATCACCAACAGCTCCAAATATTTAGCATGCCAAATACTTCACGGGTGTCGGCGATTCCCTCATATCGCGTCTTTGATAATTCACTCTTTGTGATTGTCACTCGCTTGAACGAGCACCGATTTGCCTCTGATTTTCAGCGTTTGTCTGCGATTTCGTAAAACCTGTCGGCGAGTGAAAAAATCGGGCTAAAATCGTGCAGTGTGAACTCAGCATTACTGGTACGAGAAAAGAAAGTCGGGAAAAATCTGTAGATGGAAAAATCTCCATACAAGTTCTTTGCATTTTTCTTTTTTTCTACTTGTTCCTTTGCACTTTTTGTTAGAAAATGTTATTCAGGTTTTTTTAAGGTATCTAATATTTTGATACTTATTTTCCGTGATCTAAATATTCTTAAAAATTAAAGGTTTGTTGTCATTTGGAAGTGTGTATAGGCATTCTTGCAATATTATGCTGTTACATTATGATTATAAATTCAATGGCCTCAACCGGTCTTTAAAAGACAACATCGCAATTATTTTCTGGGGCATATATCGCCACACAAACTTTGTCCATCCGTTGACAGCCTACATCAGCTCGTTAATCCTGATGCATTTTATATTGTTCTTAGAATAGAATTTATTATTATCTTATCAGTATTAATTTTTCGTTTTCCCTCCAGTTTTTTTTACAGAAACACGAATGACCAAAAAAGCAGCACCAGCAGTCCTAAATTCAGTTAAAATGACTAATATGCATACATGGTTATCAAGTTTTAATTCCAATTACTAAAGTTCAATCATTAAATAATGATTGATTATCATATCAAATTATAATGCTTGACTGACTGATGTTAAGAGTATACTTTCAGATTATTTAAAAGCGGTGCCATTTTTACAAACACAACACACACATTATATATCACACAGGTGGCACTCACTAATTAGAATGTCGTGGAAAAGTTCATTTATTTCTGTAATTCAACTCAAATTGTGAAACTTTTGTTTTAATAAATTCAATGCACACAGACTGAATTAGTTTTAAGTCTTTGGTTCTTTTAATTTTGATTATTTTGGCTCACATTTAACAAAACCCCCCCAATTCACTATCTCAACAAATTAGATATGGTGCATGCCAATCAGCTAATTAACTCAAAAACACCTGCAAAGTTTTCCTGAGCCTTCAAAATGGTCTCTCATTTGGTTCACTAGGCTACACAATCATGGGGAAAGACTGCTGATCTGACAGTTGTCCAGAAAACAATCATTGACACTCTTCACAAGGAGGGTAAGCCACAAAAGTTAATTGCTAAAGAAGCTGTTTTTTCACAGAGTGCTGTATCCAAGCATGTTTAACAGAAAGTTGAGTGGAAGGAAAAAGTGTGGAATAAAAAGATGCACAACCAACCGAGAGAACTGCAGTCTTATGAGGATTGTCAAGCAAATCGATTCAAGAATTTGAGTAAACTTCACAAGGAATGTACTGAGGCTGGGGTCAAGGCATCAAGAGCCACACACACAGACGTGTCAAGGAGTTTGGCTACAGTTGTCGTATTCCTCGTGTTAAGCCACTCCTGAACCACAGACAATGTCAGAGGCGTCTTACCTGGGCTAAGGAGAAGAAGAACTGGACTGTTGCCCAGTGGTCCCATTTTTTTTCAGATGAGAGCAAGTTTTGTATTTTCATTTGGAAACCAAGGTCCTAGAGTCTGGAGGAAGGGTGGAGAAGCTCATAGCCCATGCTTGAAGTCCAGTGTTAAGTTTCCACAGTCTGTGATGATTTGGGGTGCAATGTCATATCCTGGTGTTGGTCCATTGTGTTTTTTTGAAAACCAACGTCACTGCACCCGTTTCCAAGAAATTTTGGAGCACTTCATGCTTCCTTCTGCTGACCAGCTTTTTGAAGATGCTGATTTCATTTTCCAGCAGGATTTGGCACCTGCCCACACTGCCAAAAGCACCAAAAGTTGGTTAAATGACCATGGTGTTGGTGTGCTTGACTGGCCAGCAAACTCACCAGACCTGAACCCCATAGAGAATCTATGTGGTATTGTCAAGAGGAAGATGAGAAAAAAAATGCAGATGAGCTGAAGTCCACTGTCAAAGAAACCTGGGCTTCCTCAGCAGTGCCACAAACTGATCACTCCATGCCACGCCGAATTGAAAAAAAAAAAAAAAAAAAAAGCGTATTAAAGCAAAAGGATCCCCTACCAATTATTGAGTACATGTACAGTAAATTAACATACTTTCCAGAAGGCCAACAATTCACTAAAAATGTTTTTTTTATTGGTCTTATGAAGTATTCTAATTTGTTGAGATAGTGAATTGGTGGGTTTTTGTTAAATGTGAGCCAAAATCATCACAATTAAAAGAACCAAAGACTTAAACTACTTCAGCCTGTGTGCATTGAATTTATTTAATACACAAGTTTCACAATTTGAGTTGAATTACTGAAATAAATGAACTTTTCCATGACATTCTAATTTATTGAGATGCACCTGTGTGTGTATATATCACACACGCATATATATGGTATATCAGTCTGGCGAGTAAACTAAAAAATGAACTAGCTAATGGCGATTCCATTGCCAAGGTGTCTGTAGAGGGTTGATGACAGCCGTTGCGTCTCATTTAACTGAACAGAGACAGAAAGCCCCCCACCCCACCTCACCTCCACATCATAGATGATCCTGTAGACATACAGCTGAGAGGTTGCTGCCACCACCAGGTTCTTCTCTTGGCTGGAGATGAAGTTGCAGTACACGGCGAACTCCACAGCGGTGGGCGGATGAGCCTGACGGTACACCGCGTACATGATGAAGAGGAAGAGGAAGAGCAGCAGCTGCCCTCAGCACCTAACCAATCAAACCCAGAGTGAGGACCAGTTTACACTCTGACTGAGCCACAAACCATGACCAGCTAAACACACACATCTGCGGACTTCTGCTTGTGATTTACTGATTTGCACGCAGATTTGAGCGTTTGTTGATATGCATCTCCCGCTAATATGCTAGCGAGCTGTGCGTGACCATAAAAACATCATTTGCAGATACGCAAAATAAACTCTAACATACCAGCGAGTTATTGTGCAAGCTTCCAAATGAGCCCTATGACCAGTTGGTCTCAAAAAGATATTTATTTACAGACGAACTCGGCACACTGGACAACACTTTCTCATTCATCACACATCCCGGAATGACCCGCGCCAGCAGCAGCAGCGCAGCGCCGAAATGTGTCCGACCTGCGCAATGAGCGCGAGACACCAGTTCCCCTTTCTCTGAACCGATCACTTCTGTTATAGATGTGAACAAACAGGTGCATCTCAATAAATTAGAATGTCGTGGAAAAGTTCATTTATTTCAGTAATTCAACTAAAATTGTGAAATTCGTGTATTAAATAAATTCAGTGCACTGACTGAAGTAGTTTAAGTCTTTTTGGTTCTTTTAATTGTGATGATTTGGCTCACATTTAACAAAAAAACAACAATTCATTATCTCAACAAATTAGAATACTCCATAAGACCAATAAAAAAAACATTTTAGTGAATTGTTTGGCCTTCTGGAAAGTATGTTCATTTATTTTACATGTACTCAATACTTGGTAGGGGCTCCTTTTGCTTTAATTACTGCCTCAATTCGGCGTGGCATGGAGGTGATCAGTTTGTGGCACTGCTGAGGTGGTATGGAAGCCCAGGTTTCTTTAACAGTGACCTTCAGCTCATCTGCATTTTTTTTCTCTTGTTTTCTCATTTTTCCTCTTGACAATACCCCATAGATTCTCTATGGTGTTCATGTCTGGTGAGTTTGCTGGCCAGTCAAACACAACAACACCATGGCAATTTAACCAACTTTTGGTGCTTTTGGCAGTGTGGGCAGGTGCCAAATCCTGCTGGAAAATGAATTAGCATCTTCAAAAAGCTGGTCAGCAGAAGGAAGCATGAAGTGCTCCAAAATTTCTTGGTAAACGGGTGCAATGACGTTGGTTTTCAAAAAAACACAATGGACCAACACCAGCAGACGACATTGCACACAAAATCATCACAGACTGTGGAAACTTAACATTGGACTTCAAGCAACTTGTGCTATGATCTTCTCCACCCTTCCTCCAGACTCTATGACCTTGGTTTCCAAATGAAATACAAACTTGCTCTCATCTGAAAAGAGGACTTTGGACCACTGGGTAACAGTCCAGTTCTTTTTCTCCTTAGCCCAGGTAAGACGCCTCTGACATTGTCTGTGGTTCAGGAGTGGCTTAACAAGAGGAATTCGACAACTGTAGCCAAATTCCTTGACACGTCTGTGTGTGGTGGCTCTTGATGCCTTGACCCAGCCTCAGTCCATTCCTTGTGAATTTCACTCAAATTCTTGAATCGATTTTTTGCTTGACAATCCTCATAAGGCTGCGTTTCTCTCGGTTGGTTGTGCATCTTTTTCTTCCACACTTTTTCCTTCCACTCAACTTTCTGTTAACTCAACTTTCTGTGAACAGCCAGCTTCTTTGGCAATGAATGTTTGTGGCTTACCCTCTTTGTGAAGGATGTCAATGATTGTCTTCTGAACAACTGTCAGATCAACAGTCTTCCCCATATTGTGTAGCCTAGTGAACCAAACTGAAATACCATTTTGAAGGCTCAGGAAACCTTGCAGGTGTTTTGAGTTGATTAGCTGATTGGCATGTCAACCATAGTCTAATTTGTTGAGATTTGTGGGTTTTTGTTAAATGTGAGTCAATATCATCACAATTAAAAGAACCAAAGACTTAAACTACTTCATCTGTGTGGCACTGAATTTATTTAATACATGAGTTTAACAATTTGAGTTGAATTACAGAAATAAACGAACTTTTCCACGACATTCTAACTTATTGAGATGTCACCTGGTTTTTTAAAATATGACTATGGACATAGTGAATATATAAAGTGATATATAAACAAAAAATTATATATATATAGATATATTTTTTTTTTTTAGGGTGAATTTGTATTTTCTATGTCACTTACATTGTTTAAAGCTAAGAAAAAAATGGGAAAATAATATCTTATTCGTTATGCTATGTCCGCTTTGACTGTAAAGGACTTAAAAACAATAAACACACAAATAGACATGAAAAAGCAAACACAGTGGGATTTTTATTTTTTATCACCTATCAATTTGTATTTTTTATACCAAACTTTGTATAAAGATGATTCTCTACTATGTTATGAAAGATATAACAGAATGATTTGATATACTATTTTTCTTTATGCAATATGTGCGTAAAATGGCACGGTTTTCCCATTTTATACAATGTATCTACATACTGTTTATTTTGCTATAAGGTTTCTTGGGGCAACATGAAATGAAAAAAAAGAGGTGTAATAATGAGAGTAATAATTGGCAAGATTTTCAAAGTAATATATATTTCACAGGAATACTGAAGTATAATTTATTTCCCTATTTAGTTGTTGCGTCTCCCAAAATGTGTAATAAACACGCTTTTAATCTTGGGGTCCTCTACAGTGGACATGTGTGAAATCAATGTCCTGCTTCATAACAGAAACTCATATTTTGATTTGAAACCCCATAACATTTTCCTGAGATGATGATTTATGACAATTTAAAAATTAGCCAGATTTAAATGATCATTACAAAATATGATCATATTTCCATAAGGGTGTGAAAATTGATCACTAAATTAATATCAGACATTTTAGAAGACCAAGGAGAGGGAGAGATCGTGGAGAAACTTCCAGACTTACAGCTGTGACGCGCATCAGAGAAATTCAATAAAATATGATATCCTACAGAAGACAAAACTCCATAGCTGGGAGTTTGAACATTCATATTACAGTGGTACTCTTTGTTAGTGAAATTATTTTATTAATAGGTAACACTTTACAATAAGGGTCCATTTGTTAATGACTACATTAGTTAATAAACAATGAAAAAACACTTCCAACATTTACTAATACATTATTTAAAAAGTTGTTATCTGATAATGTTATTTAATGGACCTGAGCAAACATGGGCTAACAAAGAACAGCTGTATTTTTATGCTAACAAAGATTAATACTGTAACAATGTCTTATTCATTGATAGTTAATGCATTAAATATTGTTAACAAATGGAACCTTACTGTAAAGTGTTACCTATAAATATATGTATTCAGATGTGCATCGATTTAGATTTTTAAGTTATTGGTGTTGCCAAATTATCTCAAGTGTGTGACGATCCGAGGAACCCCAAATATTTTTATTTCACAGTGTACAATTAAATAATACAATTAAACACGTATCTACTGTACACATTGCTACTATACTGCTACTACTGTATAAAAACACTGTAGATAATAACTTCATTCCAGCATTTATTTACTTTATTTTTTGACACCAAAAATACTCATCTGTGAGTGATGTGAAGCTGACAGTCTTAAAGCAGACAATATGTTACCACTGAATACATGTTTAAAAAATATCAATCATTAAAGGACACCGAAATATGAAAACATTTTGTCAGTCACTTACAATACAGAAGAATCCTATTATTCATAAAATGAAAAGAAAACAACACTCAACTACTGTTTAGACAAAATCCTGTTTAAAATAAACACACGTGCAGTAAAGTAAGAGTGGGTTAATGCTTAGACATGACTGCCAGTGGCATTATAAATGAGAAGGCATGTGATCAGCCGTAGATCTTCTTGCATGTGATGAGGTACTGTGGGTAAGCCTGTGTGTCGTTGAAGATGACGAACAGCGTCGGGGAGTTGATCTGATCTGTCACGCTGTGGTATCTGACAGGAACGCCGGAGCTCTCCTTCAGCGGGGCGGTTTTATAGTCGTACTTGCCCACGGTGAAGTCTCCGGTCAGCACTCTGGCCACAAAAATAAACTTGTGCCCGTCTGCATTGGGTGGAGAGTAGGTGTCAGACACGGACAGTGAGCCGTTCACCGCAAAATACACGCCCTGACCGTACACAGTGGCTGTCAGAGAAAAGACAAGATGCATTTATTATTTTTAAATTCATTTCGGTGTCATTTCAGAGGCATTTGTGTACTATTATAGTTTTTGTTAATATTTTGAATTCTCGTTTTGAATGTTTTGTTGTTTTCTTTCAAATTTAAGTTAAAGGGGTCATATGATGCGATTTCAATTTTTCCTTTCTCTTTAGAGTGTTACAAACTGTTAAAGCAGATCTGTAATGTTGCAAAGACTATAGTCTCAAATCCAAAGAGATATTCTTATAAAAGTTAAGAGTCAGCCACGCCTGCCTAAAATGGATCGTTCTAACACGCCCCCACATATCTACGTCACTATGTGGGAAGATTTGCATAACGCCGCCCAAATGTTCACGCAAAGAAAGAAGGCGTAACTTTTATTCTCGCTGTAGTGAGTTGTTGTTGCTGCCGCCGCCATGTCGTTAAGACGCGTGTGTTTCGTTGTGAAAGCGAAACTCCTTTGTTTGTCTTCCAAAAGAGGACACTCTAAAATCTTTTATTTATTTACAACCGAAACACTGTTCAGAACACTTCCAACCCAAACTTCCGAGTGTGTGCATCGCTTTTAACGGAGTAAAGTTTCCTGAACCTGGTAATTACAGTATGGTAAGGGACGTAACATTTCCGTCTCACGCTTGAGGTATTCGGCCAATCACAACGCACTGGATAGCTGGCCAATCACAGCACACCTTGCTTTTCAGACCGATGATCTTTGTAAAAATCGACACGTTTCAGAAAGGCGGGGCATAGGGGAGAAACAATAATATACAGTATGTGAAAAATAATGTGCTTTTTAAACTTTAAACCGCATAAACAAATTTCATTACACCAAATACACAAAATAATGATCCTTTTTATTTATCAACTTCTATATCCCTTTAAAGTTTTAGTAATTTTGTGTTTTGTCATTTTTATTAGTTTTGGGGGGGGGGTGTTATTTTGTTTTCTGAGTTTATATAGTTTTGATTAAATTTTAGTTTTTTTTTCCTTCAAAAATTAGACAGCTGTTAGTATGACCTGAACTTCATTTTTTTCCCCCCAGATTCGGTCTGAATAATTTTTGGACCCAAATTTGTATCAGTTTTACTGTTAGTCCACTGTATGAAGAATTTTTGGTTATTATTTTTCACAGTTTACTTTATTTTGCTATCCTCACTTACATAAATTAACTAGTGTCCTGCACCCACTAGTAAAAAAATATAAAAATTTTTATCTGGTCTCTGAATAATTTTTGGTTTGATTGTATATCCTTCTGTTATTTTCACACATAATTATGCCCATTAAAATTTATTTTACAAGTTTTTGTTACTTTCACTGTTAATTTTTTTGCTCTATGATACACCATCTTTAATTTAATAGCATTAGAGCTGCTCCATTGCAGCGGCTCAGTACTGTAATCATGTGCTTTGCTGTAATAATGCAGGTAACTACTCATTATAAATCTAGTTGTGATATTTTCAGAAATAGAAGTTGCATTTTTTTCACCTGAAACGTGCTGCGATTTATAGTCCAAAGCCACTCATCTAATGCAGAAACACTCAAGCAAGCAAAACGCGCAACGCGTGCACGTATTTGTACTGATGTAGAATAGTACAGTCTAGCGCATTTCACACAGGCTGTTAGATTCACTTTCGCCAGAAAGTCGTGTATGCCTAAGGTTGAAAATAAATGATGTTTATAGTGAATGCCCCTATGAATGGTCTTATTTTTACGATTTAGTTTTAATCCAAATGATGTGTGTGCTAAGTGAGTGAACATCAAACAACAGAAGTGCGTTCTCTCTCTCTCTCCCTACCGTTAAGTAACTTGTGCATTGTTTTACTTGTTTTTGACGTATCCGACCGAACTACAAACTTTCCAGTGATGTCTGTGAGAAAGGTATATTCACACAATCCACTCAACATCTTTGTTTATCAGCTCGCTCACATCGCTATAAGGCGTTAATACTTAATGTTTTTTTTTTTACGTATATTCATTTCATACATATACTCGTTACATCCTTATCTCTACATAAACTCCATCTGCTGTCTGTGTGTTCTGTTGTCGGTGTTTCCATTGTCTGAATATGGCACTTATCACATGTTGTGTGGTATCGGTGTTTGGTATCGGGGCATTTTAACGAGTATGAGTACAGGAGCTCAGTATTGGGCCCGATACCACTATCGTATCGGTGCAACCCTAGTAAATAGTGACCAATTCTCACTATTAACTAGTTGCTTATTGACATGCATATTACTAGCATATCGGCAGTTTATTAGTATTTATAAAGCACATATTAATGCCTTATTCTGCATGACCATATTTTAGATCCCTTAATCAACCCCTATACTAAAATTAACAACTACCTTACTAACTATTAATAAACAGCAAATTGGGAGTTTATTGAGGCAAAAGTCGTTAATAGTTAATAGTGAGAATTGTTTTTTTTTTAGTATTTCAAGTTAAACTACAAAAATAATATGTGAGCTGAAAATAAAATTATTTTTTTATTTCAAGTAACGAAAAATGTTTATGGTATTAGTTGTAAGTGTAGTGTACTATAATAACCCTGCTATAAACAATGCAACAGTGATGCAGTGAAGGGTGTGACTGATTGACAGCACAGTACCGTTTTTCCCACAGAAGCTCCTGTTGAAGCCGTGAATGCAGATCTCCTTGACGCTGGTCTCACTGGTGCCGTGGTAGAGGGTGCGCTCCACCTGCGCCTCTGAGGAGCTGCGCTCAATACTGACCTTCTTCAGCCTGTACTGGTCATGCAGGAGTTTATTCATCAGCTTATCAACCTGAAAACGCCATCAGAGTCAGTGCGACCAATAACAGACATTTCCAAAGCAGATAATCATTCCCACAATTCAATGTACAAACGTTTTGATTCCAAACATAATAGTAGATTCACAAGTTTTCACTGCGAGAACTAAAAGAAAGATTAATGTCTTGCATACAGAAAAAAACCTGTCTGAATTACACATGCACTGACAGACGTCGAGGTGCGACCGTGTTGAATCGTACCTTAATGATTCTGATTTTGTTGTGGCTGTCCTGAAGGGTGTCATAGAAATCTTTGACCACATTCTGGAATTCATCAGAGTCTACATCCACTGGACACACTTCAGGCATGCTGGACAGCAGACTGTAATCTTCATCTGAAAAACAGACGTCATCAACTAAATATACAGTACACTTATTTATACAGTGCTATTTATCACATTGATTTAGTGATTAATTACAAAACAAAAGGGTGCGGTCACATGCTCAGCGAAATTTCAAGATCGAAATCCAGTCATTTTAACAGGAATCTGAGCAACTGGGAGTTTTACATGAGGCTGAAAAAAGTAAAAAAAATATTCATAATACATATTCATAATTCATAATACATTTTTTTGTAATTTTTGGACTCAATAATCCAAAAACAAAATTGTTAGATAATTATTAGATATTAGTTAAATTGTTAGATAATTTAGCATTCTTAAATTGTTTTAATATGAGGGTTTTTCTCAACAAATATCAAATTATGCAGTTAATTGTTATTATTTTGACTAATTAAACATATCATTAGTAATTAATTGTATTAATGGTAATAATTTTTTTATCAACTGACAATACCAAATAAACGACAAACCGTATATATAGTTTATATATACATTTTTTTTTTAATTTATTTTACTACTGTATTTTTTTTAATCACTAAAAAACTCAATTAGTTTAAAAATATAGATTTATTTCAAAATTTTTTTTTCATTATTAGATACTTTGATCTTCTGAATTATTCTAATTTGAAGGGATTTTCTCAGCATATTGATTTATTGCAACTAAATGTGAGTACTTTGACTAATTAATCAGCATACCATGTGTATAATTTTATTCTATGTTTCAATCAACGTGACATACTCCAAAACTAAATTAGTTTAAAAAAAATCCTAATACTAATAATTACCTACATAATTTAATCTTCTTAAATTTTTAAAATTGTATTATGCAATTATTTCAGTTAATTTCAACAATTACTGGTCAGATCATGAGTATTTACAATGGGACATTATTTATTTTATTTATTAAATCTAAACATTAATACTGTATTAAATAAAATGGTATTGATCCATGGATGCCCCCTCCGTAATAAAATTCAGTTTATATTACTATTTTAAAAAGATTTTTATCTTATGTCTGGAAACCATTATGAAGAACTATTTTGCCTGTTTTTAAACAAAAAAAATTGTGATAATGAAGTCTGGCATCAACAGCAGAAACGGTGGAGTCTCCCTTTGGGGACTTCATTATTTTGGGGGTTTTATGTAATTCAGCTTAATTTGTACCTGCACCATCCGTGTACAAGTCCTCCGTGCTCAGCATTTTCCGTTTAATAGGCACGGATTTCCCGGATGCCAAACTATGCTCTTCCATCTTCTCGAAGTCAATGCTGCACGGCTGATTGTTGAAGAGAATATCAGTCTTCTTCTGCTTCATCTTCCAAGCGTTCTCAATGAACACCGTGGCATCCGGCGGGTACGGGATGGCCTTGGAGGAGGAGCCCTGCTCGTACCACACCCACTGTACTGTCTTCACGATTTCAGCATCCGTCATCATGCTCTCTGTCCTTCTCAGGACGTTCTTCAGGTCCATCACGGCCTCAGAGACGTGCTCTTTAAAGCCGGAGAGGACGGCGGTGGTGCCCTGGATGCTGATCTCGACCGCATGCTTCCTCTTAATGAGCTCTATGCATCTCTTCTGATGGGAGGAGAGTTTCCGCAGGTTCTTGTTCTCGACCTTCTCCTCACACTGTCTCAGTCCAACCTTCTTGCCCAATGCGATGTCCACCCTGACAAGATCATGGTTGTAGTTAGCAAACACACAGATCTCTGCTTTATTGGCTGACTTGATGGCGTCTTCCAAGGACATGTCAAACGCTCTCTCCAGCTGCGTGTTCTCCTGGTTTGGCATGGAGTCGCTCCTGGACAGTTCTAGCGCTTTCTGGATGTCCTCTGCGTCCGACCTTTGGTTGAGCTCCATTGACATCTGAATGGCCAGCAAGAAGCTTGCATCTTCGTCGAGGCTGCAGGCGTTCATGGGTGCAGAGGAGCTCTGGAGGTCATGGGCCTGCAGTGATTGGGGTTGGTCGTCCTCTTCTTCTGCCGCTGCTGAGGTATCTCGGCTCTGGTCTGAATACAGATCTACAGATTCAATGTCTGTGGCTCCTAAACTAAAAGGTTGGGGGTTCAAATCACTTCCAATGACTGCCAAGATCTTCTTAGCCTCTTCAATATGAGCTGAGTGACAGAAACCATTCAGTAACCATTGGGGTTCAACAAAAATCAATGGATTACCATTGTATTTAGGGCCCTTTGAAATCTGTCTTATTTTTCCCCAAATTCCGTTTTTCCCATTTACATTTTTCTGGATTCATTTTTTTTTCCATTTTGATTTTTCTGGACTCCTTTTTAACGGAAAAAAGCATGCCTAATTAATTTAAATCATGCAACATACACAATTTAACATCAATTTATTACACGTTGAACAAAAATGACATTTTTAGGGATCTATATGTTTTATTTTTTCCCTCACATTCTTTTTTATTGTTACCAAATTCTGTTTAAGCATGTCTAATTATTTGAATGCATAAAACAACTTATTTTTTTACAATAGCCCTATGAAAAGTTTAGTTTTTTTTCAGAAATTCTGTGTTGTGTGTTTTAATTTCTCTGGTTATCAAAAGGCATAAAACATTCATTTAATTTATCTTTTAATCAAATGAAAGTTAAACTCTTATTTTTAAAACTTTATTTTTTGCCAATCAAAGGGGGTTTACTATTCAAATTAAAATATGGAAGAAAAATAGTATAAGTTTTAATAATTTTATTAGCAATAGTAGTAGTAGTAGTACATTCTACTGTACAATAGTAATATATTTCTGACACAATTTCTTCAAGTTAAACCAAACGTTTATTTTGACGGGCTGCCATGAGGACCTTTACATTTCTGAGTGTAAATGACATGACGATAGTTTTACTCAAATGCAATGGTAAAATGCTCGTGAAGTGACTCTCAGAGCAGTTCTGGAGATGTTGTTCATGTATTTATGTCCTATTAAGTGAGATACGCTGAAATCACAGCGAGTATTAAACGAAACCGTGCAACTGCGCCTTTCAGTCACACAGAGACACACAGAACATGCAGGATTCATATTTAAATAGTCTTTTTGCTGCTTAATATTTACAGATACTAGTCCATATCACGATTTGATTGACGTGTACGGATCTACTTTTGATTAATTCATCCCAAGTTTGACCAATTCCGTGACATTCCGCGTTATACAGTAGATTCCATTTTTATGATTGGATTCCGTGATTCCTTCCGCATTTTCCACATTGCAGAAATCACAGGGCCCTAAATCATTGCATTGGATTTCCCGCAGAAAAGAAGTGAAATTAAAGGGTCTCGGCCCACTTATAGTTCAACGACCGGTAAAGAACCAATCAGGCAGATTATCTATACTGACCTGAAGTATGTGCATCAGTACGTCCATTCGGGACTCCAGCAGTGAAGTCCTGCACGGAATTTGCAGAGAAACTTCTCTGGAAGTTTTGACAGGTTGTCATTTTCCATGCCAGCTCCAGTATGTCCTGTGGAAAGCACAAAAACAGTCAACCCTAAAGTATTACTGAGTATATGAGAAACATCAGGATAGACAACAAGGCTGGATACGTTACACCATCTTCTAGCGGCTCCCAGTGCACTTTGGCCATGTCGATATAGACTTCGAACTTTGCTGTCATCTCTGCCAGTATGCTGACACCCTCCTCCTCCAGCAGGAAGCGGGAAATGCCAGGCTGGGTCACCACAATGGTCTTTGTAAAGATTGAGCCGATAATAGCACTTAATAATTCTGCCGCCGACTGGCACACATTCGATTCTCCCTGAATCTGCCAGTGAAATTAAGAGACTGATTAACCATACAGAAGACATTTAAAGACAATGACCACACAGTTCATAGTCCTCAATTCAGTTCAAGACTGAGAAAAATTACAATACACTAAAATGGAGATGATTACATATAGAAAACTATTACTAAAAAAAACTATTATATTATATGAAATATGTTTTGACAATATCACCCTCCCATGCAATCACGCTGTTTTTCTCTGAAACCCTCCACCTTCCCCAGCTCCACCTGTATAGATCTGCTACGGGTTATTTTATATGCTATTTGTGCAGCAGCAGTATGTCTTAAATACTCACAGCACTGTATCGGTGTATGCATTGGCAGTAGCACGTTCCTGTACTTGCTTGCAGCCGCAGCAATAATCTACAACTACAGCAATAACCAACAGCAGCAGCAGCGTAGATCTATTGCGCCAAGACCAAATACATTAACATTGTCATATCTATGACCATGCTAAAATCTTCAGAGAGTTTGGACAGCATTTATTTGAAATATAAATCTTTTGTAACATTAATTGCCTATACTGCAACTTTTTAATGCGTCCTTGCTGAAAAAAACGCATTAAAACTAAATCTTACTGACCCCACTTTTGATCAGTAGTGTACATGTCATTTAAATCAGTCAAATGAAAGCAAACTCAGTAACTAACACTCAATCCGTCTCCAGTCTCCAGAGGGGAATAGGATGACCTCTCCCATGTCCGCCAGCAGACCTTGATGATGGAGTTGCAGGAATTTGAGCATTCCTGGCTCCATAGACAGGACGATCTCCTTCTGGTGTGGTGTGCTGAGAAACACAACCATCTGCTCTTGATTGTCCTTCTCCATCCCTGTCAGGGTGAGGGCAGTAATCGCTCCACCGGCGTCGGACAGTTTGGCACTGCAGAAGTCCAGAGACGCCAGGAAGTCAGACCACTCCTGTGAGCAGAGCACGCTCTCGCACTCTTTGGCTATGGGCACAGTGAACTCTGAGATCTGGGACTCTATCAGGTCTCGGGCCTGCCTGACGGCGCTACGGGACGTAGACGTTACAGTGACGGTACAGCCTGACACGCTGTAGGTGGAAGGTACACTTTTCAAAGACAAATTCAGCCTTTTTTTAACATCCTCCCGTCCGAGAAACTCAGCTTTGAGCCTGTCGTGCGTCAGATGGTCCTCCACAACACCAGTCAGGAACTGCAGAACTTCGTTTTTAAGTCTTTCAACCTCAATTTGGTCAGGACCTTTGACTTGGATGCCATCTTTTAATAGACTGACGTCGAATTTGGGGTGATCCTTTTTGAAGGTTTCGAGCAAATTACTCAAACTGAGCAGGTGATGTTTAGTGGCGTCAAGGACAGATACGAAGCTAACACATTCCTTCTGGATAGATGGCTCAGGAGCAGAAGCAGTAGTACTCACTAAACTTGTGGCAGCATCGAGTCCTAAGCGGATGCTTGCCTCTGGGACAGAAGCAGTCGGACTTTGGGGTGAGACTGTCTGTGATTGGTTCCCATCCATCAATGTTCCTTGTTCATCTTGAGCGCTCACAGACGACCGATCATGCAAGAAATCAAAGTAAGGCTCCACTACTAAATCTGTCCCTTCCAAATGATGGGATTTCTGGAGAACGCAGTCCACAGCTGTAAAAGAAAACACTCGAGTGAGATTCAGAACAGACACAGAGAAAGTGGCTAAAGAAAGACATCCTGGCTTACACTTCACATCCTTGAAAGAAACCTTTGCACGGCCATTTGCTAGCATGCTAACTGCCAGGACGTCAGCGCCTCCAGCACGACTGCTCCCAAAGTAGAGCTCCAGCACGTCCTCTGTGAGCGCAGGAGACAGATTGGCCACCGAAATAGAGTCTGTAGATTCCACCTGCTCCAGAGTGACCTTTGCTTCGTTTAGAGGCTTCTTGGAAACTTCATCTCTGAGCATCTGAAAATCTACGTAGACAATGACAGAACATTTAAAACAAGCGTACTGCAGATTGTTATCATACGTTCACGTGTGAATTTATTTGAAATGGTTCTAGAATTTGTGCAAACGTTAAAATGACTCGTGAGAACTAAAATGTCTGAGTGGCCCTAAATGTATTTGCACACTTAAAAATGTAGTAATGTCATTGCATTTGATACAAAATATCAAACCAAGAGACTGAGTGCTCAAATGCTGCTCAAGCTTTTCTCAGAACTAACGTGGTGTTATTTATGCATTTTAAAATGTAATTTCTTCCTGTGATTTTCAGCATCATTCCTCCAGTCTTTAGTGTCACATGATCCTTCAGAAATCAGTATAATATGCTGATTTGCAGCTCAATAAACAATTATTACTTATTACTTATATTACTATCAATGCTGAAAACAGTTGTGCGGCTTCATATTGTATGGAAACCATGATGCATATTTTTTCAGGATTCTTTAATGAATAGAAAGTTCAGAATAACCGCATTTATTTGAAACAGATCTTTTGTAACATTCTAGATCTCTTTACTGGTGCTTTTGAGCATTTTTATGCATCCTTGCTGAATACAAGTATTTCTTTTGATAAAATCTCTTCAATGCTCTTTGTTTCATGGCTTTTAATCATTGGCTGTTTTAGAGATGTTTAGTGGATGTATGGAGTCAGCTCTCCTCAAGTTCACTCGGGTGTCCTATCAGGTGCAGAGAAACACACTAACATCTGACAACCACAAAATGCCTGGTATTTTATCTTTCGAAGACACTTTTAGTGAAAAGTTTAGCTTGAAAACTAGTTTGTGCTATACTTTATTCAAATAAACACCACTTGGTATGATATTTAAAGACACTTATACATTAATAAAAGTGTGCCTACAGTATTTTCTGTATGTAATCTCGATGTACCGATGAGCTACAGACCTTTGTCTAAAGGGTTTTTCAGATGCACTAGAACCAGGTCCTTGTTCGGAGATGGATACAGGATGAAGTCTGTTTCATAATTCATTCCAGTAACATTTTCTATGTAAAGCTCCACATGCTCCAGTGAAGTGTGTGGATTGAGCCCTTGCAGCAGCAGCTTTCCAGGGTCCTTCGGTGGTTTCCTCCGCACCGTCAGTGTGTAATTCTGGAGCACATGGGTCTTGGAGACAACTCTGACAGCAGCTAGTGTGAGAGAAACAATTTTTTAAAGAGTTTTGCATATGTATGCTCGCAATATTGTCATTTTTTAATCTATTAAATATGTTTTACTCTCTGCGTCTTCAAAAACCACCAGTGCATGCTTTCCACGTCTCTCCAAAGAGACCACGCTCCCTCCGCCAGAGCGCCGCTTGTTATCAAAGTAGAGAGAGAGAAATTCATCGTCCAAATCATCAGGAACATCCAGAACCTCCACACACCGCTCCTCCAGGCTGCTCTCGGCCATTCTGACAACACAGAAAACACTCATGAAGTATGCAGTCGAGCCGGTTGAGAGAGTAACTGACATTCCTGCCCCGCATACCAGCAAAACCTTGTGCGAGGCTACTGCACTAAAATAAAAACAAATCAATGTGATAGATAGATGACAGAGAGATAGATAGATAGATGGTAGATAGAGAGATAGATAGAGAGATAGATAGATAGATAGATAGATAGATAGAGAGACAGACAGACAGACAGACAGATAAGAGACAGATAGACAGAGACAGACAGACAGATAGATAGATAGATACAGATAGATAGATAGATAGATAGATAGAGAGATAGAGAGAGATAGATAGATAGATAGATAGATAGATAGATAGATGGATGGATGGATGATAGATATATAGATAGATAGATAGATAGATAGATAGATAGATAGATAGATAGACAGATAGATAGATAGATAGATAGATAGATAGATAGACAGACAGACAGATAGATAGATAGATAGATAGATAGATAGATAGATAGATAGACAGACAGATAGATGATAGATAGATCGATAGCGAGATAGAGACAGACATAATAGATTAGAGCAGACAGACAGACAGACAGACAGATAGAATATCATAGATAGATAGATAGCTAATAGATAGATACAAGACGATAGCTATGAATAGCTAGAGAGATAGATAGAAGATGTTATAATAGATAGATAATAGATAGATAAGATAGATCGATAGATAATAGATAGAGACAGACAGTAGATATAGATGTAGATATCTAGATCTATAGATCGATAGCAGATAGAAGATAGATATAGAGACAGACAGATAGATATAGAGATGATAGATAGATAGATAGATAGATAGATAGATAGATAGATATAGACAGATAGCTAGATAGATAGATAGATTAGAGGATAGAGACAGACGATAGATAAAGAGACAGACAGACAACCGACGACAGACCGCTAGATAGATAGATAGATAGATAGATTAGAAGTATTAGATATATAGATAGATAGATAGATAAAACAATAAATAGATAGATAGAACGATAGATAGAAAGATAGAAAGATAGATAGATAGATAGAGAGATAGATAGAGACAGACAGACAGATAGAGAGAGAGAGAGAGAGAGATGTATATACTGTAGATAGATAGATAGATGATAGATATATAGATAGATAGATAGATATATAGATAGTTAGATAGATAGATAGATAGTTAGATAGTTAGATAGATAGATAGATATATAGATAGATAGATACGATAGATAATATGAGACAGACAGATAATCTAGAGATAGATAGATATATGATAGATAGATAGATATATCGATAGATAGATAGAGCCGATAGATAGATAGATAGATAGATGAGAATAGAGACAGACAGATAGATAGAGAGACAGACAGACGACAGACAGACAGATAATAGATAGATAGATAGATAGATAGAGATATATAGATAGATAGATAGAGACAGCCAGCTAGATATATAGATCAGAGATAGATAGATCATGGTAATAGATAGATAGATGATTAGATAGCTAGATTTAGATAGATAGTAGATAGATAGATATAAACACAGTGATAGAGAGACGACAGACATACGACAGACAGATAGATCTATAGATTTTATAGATAGACAGACAGACAGACAGATTGATAGATACAGACAGATAGATAGATATAGACAGACATATAGATATATGGGTAGATAATAGATAGATAGATAGACAGACAGATTAGATAGATAGATATATAGATAGATAGACAGATGATAGATGATAGATGATAGATAGATAGATCGATAGATATATAGATAATAGATAGAGAGATAGACAGATAGATAGATAGATAGATTAGACAGACAGACAGACAGACAGACCGATAGATAGATAGATAGATAGATGATTATAGATAGACATATAGATAGATTAGATAGATAGATCGAGAGATAGAGACAGACAGATATATATATCGATAGATAGATAGATAGATAGATGATTAACCGATAGTATAGATAGATAGATAGAGAGATAGAGACAGACAGATAGATAGCTAGATAGATAGATAGATAGATAGAAATAGTCAGATGTTAGATAGATATATAGATAGATAGATAGGTAGATAGATTATAGATAGATAGATAGATAGATAGATTAGAGACAGACAGATAGATAGATAGATAGATAGATAGATAGATAGATAGACAGATAGATAGATAGATAGATAGTAGAGAGATAGAGACAGACAGATAGATAGATAGCTATACACAGATAGAAGATAGATAGACAGATCGATGATAGACGATAGATAGATATATGACGTTATAGATAATAGATAGATAGCTGACAGAGAGACCTACAGACAGACAGACAGCCAGACAGATAGATAGATAGATAGAGACAGACAGATAGATAGATAATAGATAGATAGATAGATAGATAGATAGATAGATAGATAGATAGATAGATAGACAGATAGATAGAGACAGACAGATAGATAGATAGATAGACATACAGAAGATTATATAGAAAATGTTAAAGAAAAACCCAGATAGACGATAGATAGAACAGATAGCTAGTATCTATGGACATATAGATAGATAGATAGATAGATAGATAGATAGAGACAGACAGGACATACATACAGACAGATAGATGAGAGATTAGAGACAGACAGAAGATAGATAATAAATAGACAGTAGATAGATAGATTAGATTAGATAGATGATGAGACGACAGATTAGATAGATAGTAATTAGAAATAAAATGAGAAATTATGAGTAATTAGAAATAGATAAACTTGGTAACTGGATGTTATAAACTTGTTATATATGTTGTGTCGTGTAATAATAAACCGTAATAAACACAATGCCGAGAAAGAGAAACTGAAAGGGTGAGGCTGGATCATAACAGACAGTTAGGCATTAATATTCATAATACGAAGAGCAGTATATACTGTGCACGATCGTGTTAGAACAATACCTGATTAACCTCAGAACACCGAGAGCTGAATTCTGCAGGCTTACCTGACACATGCACCGCTGCAGTGACTCGCGCGCTACTTCCGGCTTCGAGACCGCGGACCATAGACATCCGGACTCACGTGACAGTGCGAGAAAACATGTCAGGGTACAGATAAACACAATACGTTTCTGCTTGGAGATCAATGTTTATAGCACTGTTGTAAAAAATAATAATAATAATAATACGTAACACACATTTGTATTGACAGTACTAGCTAATAGCAGCTTTCAAAACAATTAATTAAAACTAAAAATATATATTATTACTAAATATTAAAATGACGTGCGGTTGCCGATAAATAGACGCGATTTCAGACGTTTTTCGCCGCCGTCTGTTGTTATTGAAATAAAATAAAAGTCCCGGATGGACTGCGTACAATTCTAAGCTCCTCCCACCAGAGTTTGACTGCTGTCAATCATTCGTTTCAACCAATAGCGGCGCTCGTTACTGTGACGTCTCTCTGTAAGCGAAACCCAACCCGAGAGCTCGCGCGAGAAGGTAACGCCTCGACTGCTTACATTTGAAGCACATTAAAGTCTAAATATTGTGCGGGTTCGTGTCTAATATAAATATGAAGGACAATGCATCTAGCTAGTTTGTGTTCGCACTCAGTTCATCAGCACTAGGAGGATGATAAAGTCTCTTATATGGGTGCTTAGAGGAAAGTCCAGCCCATGGAACTAATAGATACATTTTTATTATATATTAAGTTAAGCATGTATCTAATATATTTAATAATTCTTTAAGTAAGTAGTAGCTGTTAATGTGTGTGTTTCAGGCCATGGACTCTCAGAAAGACATTCAGCCTCCTAAACAGCAGCCCATGATCTATATTTGTGGAGGTAATTGCTCTCTTCATGCTTGTAATCATCACCCATCACACAGTCTCTGTGAGCTGTCAGGTGTTTGTGTCTCTGCTGCTGTGTCTCAGAGTGCCACACGGAGAATGAGATCAAGGCCCGGGACCCCATCAGATGCAGAGAGTGCGGCTACAGAATCATGTACAAGAAGAGGACCAAAAGATGTATCCTTTCTCAGCTGAATAATGCTTCGTGGTTAAAGGACCCTCATGTTGTCCCAAACCATAACCCACAGCATATGTGGTTATTTTTTTCCATGCAACATAGAACTTTTAAAGGGGTCATATGATGTTTTTTTAAAGATCATTATTTTGTGTATTTGGTGTAACAGAATATGTTGACATGCTTTAATGTTCAAAAAACACATTATTTTTCAAATACTGTACATTATTGTAGGTCCTCTATGCCCCGCCTCTCTCAAACGCTTTGTTTTCTACAAAGTCCCTCCTTCCTACAAGCGCAGTCTGCTCTGATTGGTCAGCTGACCCAGTGCATTGTGATTGGCCGAACACCGCAAGCACTCGTCGGAAATGTAACGCCCCTTACCATAATCACAAGCTTAATAAATGTAAATGTAAAGACAGAGCCCGAAAGGAAAACAGTCGCGTGACAGACAGTGATGAAGCTGGCATGTGTTTGCAGTACACAAGCCACGGTTAAGACAGCTGACTCACTTGACCCCTGTCTCCTCTCCCAATCTCCTCGCGGCACACACACACACACACACACATCTCGCAAATACTTAAACTAAATCACAGTAGCTGATTCAGAAAGCTCCAGAGTGTCTAGCAAGTTAGAAGGACCTCCTCCCTATGTTCCCCAAACGTCGGCCCTAAAGCATTGCTGTTCTGTTGTAAGTCATCTTAAAGATTCCTAAATGCATCTACTTCTACTTACTTTCGCCTAGAAACTCCCTGACATGCTGCTTCAACACTAACTGCGGTTACTGAAACCATGCCTTCTTTCTTTGCATGAACATTTGGGCAGAATTATGCTAATATTTTTACATAGTGAGGTAGATATGTGGGGGCCGTTGAACGAGCCGTGTAGGGGGGCGTGGCAGAGCTTAACTTTGATAAAGAATATCTCTTTTTTTTTTAGACTTTAGTCTTTGCAACTTCAGGATCTTATCTATGCACAATCAGCTTGTAACACTCCAAAGAGAAAGGAAAACTGAATCACATCAGATGACCCCTTTAAATCTGCTCTTTTCCATTCAATGACAGTTCATAGTCACCACATCTGTAAAGCTCTAAAAAAGAAAAAGAAAACACACAACCCCATAAAAGTGGTCCGTCTGACTCATGTGTTTGAAGTTTTATTAAGACTTTATTGTGAAAAACAGACCACCATGTTCATTCATTCAAATATGCAGTTTTGCCGTCGTGCCGTTTGATCACAGAATGCCTAACCAATGGCGATTGCTGTTCATAATGTGAAATATAGTGTGGATGCCCTTTTAGGAGGAGCTTTACAGCTGTGGTCCGTTGAATTCTCGTTGTGTGGAGAACAGAAATGTGTGGAGCGTATGGTGATGAGTCAATGATGACCATTTTTGGGGTACTACTACTTTGATACTTGTAATAATTAAAAAATTAAGCTCTTGCCATGGTTTCTTGATTCAGATATGCATGCTGTAGTAATTAAGTCATTATAGTCCTGTTTACAGTTTAATTTGATTTGAGTTATTTTGTGGTCATTATATTTCCCTTCCTGTGTTCTTTGTATTTACCCTTAACTCTTGTGTCCAGTGGTTGTATTTGATGCCCGATGAGATGCAGCTGCTGTTTTCCTGTTAGAATGACCTTTTTTATCTCTGACTGTGTGAATACATGTAACCACTAATGGATCAAAACGGGAGTTTAAAAAAAACTTCTTGAGTGAATGTGTTTTCTTTTTGTATTTGTAGGTTAGAATTCTTTTTTATTTTATTTATTCATATTTTATTTAAATTTTTTTGGTCATTGGTGTAAACCTGCTCAAATCACGTTCAGCGAGTTGTTCTTGTAGGGTTTAGGATGGATGAAGGTTATCATTAGTGAAATTTCACAAGCAAAATAGGTCTGTTGTTAATAGTGCAGTGATAATGAAGCACAGTTCACACAGAAATCACTTTCAAACCAAGCAGCTTTCTGTGGGTCAACACAGCAAATTGACGTGACCGGCTTCTGATTCTGTTGTGAAATCAGCGCGGGGACATTTTTTGCCCTTACGCAAGATTCTCAGTCACATGGATTCCTACTGAAGTGGCTGGATTTCGACCACACTCAAGCAACAGTAAAATGTAATAATATTTGGTGTCATTGTAGTGCTTTATAGTAGATTCTACACGTTTGTGTGAAACCTGATTATCATGTGATCCAGCGGGAAAAACACAAACATCTTGTGATTTAACGGATGTGAAAGCATCTGACGATCTGTACGAATGAATGCAGATGATCACTGTCGCAGCTTTGCTAACATTTGGACAGTGATCTAGAAATGTCTTTGTTATATATTTTTCAGAATCCTAAAACTTTGTTCTCTGTGTGTCTGGAAAATGTTTACTAGCCAGAATGTGTTGCTGTAACCAAAATTTAAATGGCTAAACAGAATAACTGCTGTTATTTTGTGCTATTATAACACAAAATCAATTTTCTGTTTCTTTCAATGAACAGTCACACTAGTGGTCAATATATATATATATATTGCTTATGCTTGGCAAGGCTGCATTTATGTGATCGAAAATACAGTAAAAACACTAATAATTTGACTAGTTAGCTAATTTAAAATAACCATTTTCTATTGTAATATATTTTAAAATATAATGTATTCCTGTGCAAAGAGGATTTTTCAGCATCATTACTCCAGTCTTCAGTGTCACATGATCCTTTCAGAAATCAGTATAATATGCAGATTTGCTGCTCAAGAAACATTTCTTATTATTATCAGTGCTGAAAAACAGCTGTGCTGCTTCATATTTATGTGGAAACTGTGATACACCACCATTCAAAAGTATGGGCTAAGATTAAAACAAATATATATATTTTTTATTCCGCAAGGATGCATTAAATTGAACAAAAGTGACAAAAATATTTATATTTTAAATAAATGCTGTTTTTTTCTATTCACCAAAGAATCCTGAAAAAAACTTTTTATAAAAAAAAAAATTCAAGGCACAAAAATTGTTGTTGAGAGAGCAGCAAATCATCATATTATACTGATTTCTGAAGGATCATGTGACACTGAAGACTGGAGGAATGATGCTGAAAACTCAGCTTTGATCACAATATATAACGTTTTTTTATGTATTTTCATTGTTTATTAATTATTTTAAAGGTTTTTTTTTTTTCAAATAAATGTAGCCTTGGTGAGTATAAGAACTTCTTTCCAAACTTAAAACTTCTAATTATTCCAAACTTTTGTGCGGTAATGTGTGAGCTTTATTTTGTTTATAGCACAGAGATGCTGAGCAGTGTCAGCTGAAGGGCTCTGCAGCTGATTTTGCGCACAATGAAATCCAGCAGAGACCTTTGAAGTCCCCTGGCTGCTGTTTCACAGTAAACCACCCCCACTCTGCAGCAGCTCCGCAGCCCCTCCCCCCGCGTGATGTCACAGCTCAGAGTGTCCCGCAGGAGGCGTGTCCTCCCATTTCTGGCTGAGCCTCACAGTCTGCGCAGGGAACAGGAAGAGAGCGAGAGAGTGTACGAGTGTATGAGTGTGAGGACGGGAGCTCGCTGTACTTTGGTAGGGACTGAGGGCAGCCATGGGGAATTCACAAAAGAAGGGCCCCGGTCACGGAGAGGGAGGGGGCCCGCACTCTCAACCTGGGACCCCGGGGTACAAGAGGAGCCATGGAAACAACACAGCCAACTCAAAGGATGTCCAAGGGAAGAGCTCGGCAGTGAATGGCACCCTTCCAGCCGGCAAGAGCCAGGATGAGCCTCAGGGCTCTGGTCCGGCACACAGTGGCACTGCTGGGGCGAGCTGTAATCTGGACGCCCCGTGTGGGGCCCTTCCTCCTCCACTGGCCAGGCTCAAAAATGAGGGCAATATGTTGTTCAAAAATGGACAGTTTGGGGACGCGCTGGAGAAATACACACAGGCCATTGACGGATGTATAGAAGCTGGTAGAGTACAAATATTCTGTACTTCTTGTCAAAATCATACATGATGTTTGTGTTGAAACAGTAGATATAACAGTCTTTGGTTTTACCAAGATTAGACATTTTTGGTAAGGTGGCTGTTTTGGCAAGGTGATCATTGTTTTTCTAGTTTACTGACATAAAGGTACTGTTTTTTAATGATGAAGTATTTTGTGTTTAATTATCTTGAAATAGTATATTTGACAGATTTTGGGTGGCATTTTTGGCATATTTTACCAATTTATGTTTTAGTTAACCAGCATATTTCAACGATTCAGGTGGGGTACAAGCATTAACCTCAAAATAATATATTATATGTGTATGCTAAAATAGTATATTTAACCATTTTTGGTGTCACCACAATGCCATTTTTGGCAAGGTGGTATTTTATAGTATCTATTTTCCTACTATTTATAGTATATTTCAAATGAATCAGCATGTTTCAATCATTCTGGTTGGGTAACACGTATTCTGTGTTAAAGTAACTTGAATTAATATATGATGCCTGTGTTAAAATAGTATATTTAACAGATTTTGGTATTACCAAGATGGTATTTTTGGTAAGGTCATAGTTTTGGCATAGCTGTGGTTGTTTTTATAGTATACTGACTTAAAAGCAGTTGGTTTTAAATGATTCTTTAAGTATTTTGTGCTCAAGTATATTGAAATGATGTTAATAATATAATACATTTAACAGATTTTGGTTTCAGCAAAGTGGCATTGTTGGCAAGGTGACAATATTTTGATACTTGTTTATAGTATACTGGCTTAAAAGTACTGTATTTTTCAAATGATCCAACATCTTTCAATGACTCTGGTGGGGTACAAGTATTTAGCTATATTATATGTGTGCATGAATAGTATGTTTAACAGTTTTTGGTGACTGGGTGTTTCCAAATGAACAAGCACATTTAAATGAATCGTGTTTTGTTGTAGTGTGAATCACAAAAGCATCTATTGCGCAAACATTGTGTAGATTCTGTTTAGCAGCGTTGAGTAATGCAGGGGAAGCAATCCGATACCGGTTCATAGAGAGGCTCTGTTGTCTAGATGTCCCATGGAAAAGGTCTTAACCCGCTGTTCATCGAGCCACTGCATTTTGGGGACTAAAGCTGCATTGTTGTGAAATAGAAGTGAATGCGTTTCACAAGACTGACACTTCCGCAACAGTGCATTGTGGGTGTGTCCACTAAAGTTACGTAATGGGCCTTTTGAAAGCAGGGATGCACCGTCTTTCTAAACTCAGCTTCCCCAGAGTGTTTACTCTATGACTAGTTGGGTTTGTAACATGATATCAGGTGACTAAACGAAATGTATTCCAGGATAAATGGCTGCCTTAACACTGAACCCTTCCTCCCACTTGTATCCATGCAGATCTAAAGCTGCTTTCTGAGTCTATTTTCAGTGCTGTGCTTGTATTTGCAGGTATCGACAGCCCAGAGGATCTTTGTATTCTGTACTCCAATAGAGCTGCTTGCTACCTCAAAGATGGAAACAGCGCAGACTGCATTCAGGACTGCACCAGGTTAACCACACATTTACATACTCGCTCTGTTCAGCTGCCAATCTCTCAATGACCAGACTTTCACAGAATAACGAGAGCCACAGTGCTGCGTTTAGCTTGGATTTACGTGTGAGGTAATAAGTGCGTCTCAGAAAGATTAACACCCAGCGCAGTTAGTTGCCCTGTAAGGAGCTTTACCAGCAGACTGGTTAACCGTGACTAAGATCCTCGGCAGGCTGTTACCATGTTCTGCTCCTTTGGAGGGAAATAATAAAATGTCATTGAGTCTTGTAATCATACTGTACTTTCCGCTGTCCTGTTTGGACGCATCCATTCTTTAATCCTATAAGGAGTGAATCTCAACCTTTTGGCGTACCGGACCCCAGTCCATCCTCAAGGACCCCCAGAACAAAATTGACTAATCTATGTATCATTTGTGTCTTTGTGAGGACCAAATACAGTCAAGTATATTTCAAGTTAGCTGACTTGTCCAGTATTTGGCCATATCATCAGCTTTATTGGACTTTTCTTTCATGGGAACATGTCATGTCAAAATATACAAAATGCATACTTTATGGACCCCCTGGCCTTACGTCAAGGACCACTAGGGGTCCACGGACCCCTGGTTGAGAAACACTGCTATAGAGGAAAGACAGGGAAATGATGCGAGCTTTAGGTATATTATACAAAATGGGTATATTTTGAAAGACTCCAACACATGCAGCTTTATGAATGGCTTCCTATGTAGATTTAGAGAGGTCATTGTAGGGCACAGGATCAGAGAAAGATCCTGATCCTCTGTTTATTTATAGGGCTCTGGAGCTCCGCCCCTTCTCGCTGAAGCCCCTCCTCCGGCGGGCGATGGCGTATGAGACTCTGGAGCGCTACGGGAAGGCCTACGCTGATTACAAGACAGTCCTGCAGATAGACATCAGCGTGCAGGCGGCTCAAGACAGTGTGCACAGGTACAATCCACAGCATGACATTTTCTGAGTATTTTAATATGTTTACAAATGTAGCTTTCTAAAAACACTCATTATTGTCAATATCCTGCAAAATAAAAACCTAAACAAACAAGGGTCATTTCCTAAGAAGACAAATTACGTAAGATGATGAGACTTGTTTTCAGACAGTAGATTTTGATATTTACACTTCTTATAACATTGGTAGTTTTTCCACTTCGGAAAGTCTAAAAAATATGGCCAAGTGTACAGTTAATACAAAGGAATTTTTCCGTATTGATTTTTCACAGGTGTTTTAACCATATTTTGAATTACACATTGCATTGTGTTTTAGGGTTAAATGAAATGTCAGTAAACTTAATAGATAATGGCTAAAAGTTACCAGTACTTTTTTCCCGTTGTCTACACATTTTGTGCTTACAGTCTTGTTTTAATTGTAAATTTTAAAAGAAATGTTGACAAAAGATGTATGTCTGAGAAAAAATGGTCTGCACATTTTTCTTCCTCAAGTAAATTGATCTCATTTCAAGGACGTTTATATTTTTTTCTACTGGAAAACAAGAGCAAAGTACTTAAAGGGACAGTTCACCCAGAAATGAAAATTCTGTCATTATTACTCACCCTCATGTTGTTCCAGACCTGTATGACTTTCTTTCTTCTTCTGAACACACACGAAGATATTTGGAAGAATTTTGGTAAACAAACAGTTTCGGTCCCCATTGACTTCCATTATATGGGGAAAAAAATACTATGGAAGTCATCAGGGACCAGAATCTGTTTGTTTATTCACATTACAGTTATGTCATCTGTGTTTGTGATATGATCTCAGAATCACTAAAATGCTGATCGAGCAGGACGGTCCGGACTGGCGAGAGAAGCTGCCAGAGATTCCAGTGGTTCCGCTCTCCGCCCAGCAGCACCGTAAAGATGAGCCCAGCGCAGAGATTCTGCAGGCCCGCGCAGCCAGAGCCGAGCAGGAGAAGGGTGAGTTAACACCGCATCGCATCGCCACTGAACCAAAACCAGCCGCACAAGAGAACAGTTACCAGACAGAAGAGAACAGTTTTGTTCTCAAGTATGAGCAATAGTAATAGCGATGTATAGCAATAGAATTAGTAAAGCACATAAGTGTTATCTCCATTAGCATTCTATAAACAAATTAGGTATAATTCCGTGCCTTTCACACCTGAAAATATATTGAACATATATCTTATTTGCATATTTACAAGGTCAATAAAAGTGGGTCTCATTCATGAATTCATGATTCAGCAATGATTCATCAATGACTTTCGTACCTAAATGCATACTAAATGTAAAAAAAAAAAGAAGACGAGTTTGGTTCCAAAATGCGATAAACCATTTTTTTTTTTTAATTGAGTTTCCACCAAAATCAGTATTGTATATGGTCGGTATTGAAAAGTCCATTTTTAATTTTACGCAAAATGCGATATCAGCCGAGTTATTCTGTCATGTTTCCTCCCTTTCTTTCCAAACCGTGACAAACGCCAGTCTCCCTTCTCTGCAGAATGCGATATATCCGCTCAACCAATCACAGCGCACCATTCCACACACTGTAAACAGTAACAACCAATCACAGCGCACCATTCCACGCACTGTAAACAGTAACAACCAATCACAGCGCACCATTCCACGCACTGTAGACAGTAACAAAACCAATCACAGCGCACCATTCCACGCACTGTAGACAGTAATAGCGGTGCTTTGAATGCACTCGGCATCCTAGTTTTCCTCATCTATTTTGTACTTTGTGATCAACAAACAAACTTAGGGCTGCACGATAAATCGCATGTGATTTATCGCATCTCTCCGGTAAGCTGGTTCTGTGATTAGTAGTAATCAATACGTGCTTTCAGATGGAGCGGCATTTACATCACTGCTATATCGCGTTCATAATCGCAGATGAGTCACATTCGATTATGAACGCGATATTGCGTAGCTTCTCAGTGTAAGTGTTTTTATTTATGCCATTAATGTTTTTTTTAATAGAGCGTATAGCACTAGTCAACTAAATGAATGTAACATGGCAAATATGAATGCACTTTTGGAAATTGAATGCAAGGGGAATGCCATTTTGGAATTTCTGTGGTTTAATGTGATATTGTTGTTCATGTATGTTCATGATGAAATTTCCTTTTATTGTTGTAATTAATTTATAGCATTAACAAGATGACCCGTTGAATTCATTTTGGGAGTGATGACTGACTGAATGTATTTTTAGTCCAGTGGCTGTATATAAAATTAGTATTGACCAAGTTCAGAGGCTGTCATATGTGGACCAACTTACTATGTTGTGTATTTTCAACAGTTTCAATATGAAAAATAACTTTTATATTGATTCAATGGATTTATTGCATTTTGGGGGGGGGGAAACGTGTCATGGATTTATTGCATTTTGGGGAAAAAATAATACAATTTTATAATAAATCTTTGAAAATCAAAATCTGGATTTGAATTTTTAATTTTATTATAACAGAAGATGCTAGTGAAAGTTTGAAACAGAAAATAGTGGTTTTCATCTTGCCACTTTCTTGGTAAAGAAAACACATTTTTACTCAAATTAGTCAAAATGGATTTATAGCGTTTTGGAACCAAACTCTTCAAATAAATCAATAGAAATCACATGTACACAAAAATCACGATAATAATGGCCTCATGAATGTGTTAAGATCAAAATCAAATCAAACCCAAGACCCATATAGCATCATGCTAAATCAGGATCTATCACTATAGGCGTCTTTACACAGCAGAGTTAAGGCTGCTCTGTGCCTGCTTAAAATTCAGTGTAAAGAAGCAATGCCACATAAACTCCAGACTAAATAAACAAACCCCAAATATATAGTTTCTGTGTAAATGCATTCATCCCATCTCTGAGCAGCATTAAACAGTCTCCTAATGCCACCTCAGAAGCGCTTCTGTGCCATCTTTGACGTGTAAATTTAGCAATGCAGCGAATGTTTTTTTGGATGCTGATGTGCTGGTGTCCACATTAGGCTGCTTAGACGTCCTTGATCAACCAGCTTCAGCAGAAGGATCCTGCAGGTTGACTTTTATTATTGAAGCATGGCTACACAGACCAGCGTAAACCAGTCTGGACCTGCTAGGATATTCATGCTGGGGTTCTGAAAGAGGGTTGCATGCATTAAACACTGCATTTCCAAACAGAAATCCATGCTGGAAAACCAAATGCAGGCCAATGCTGATGAATGCAGGAAAAAATGCTGTTGAACACCTCATAACAAACGCCGGCTGGGAAGCCTTATTAGGTTTGACATAGCGTGTGACGTTTGATTTTTTTTGTAGTTCACGTGTTTACAATAATTATGCAAACCGTTTCAGTCACACGCTGCATCTAACAGCATTTGTCAGCATGGATGTTCCACGCTTGATGGCAATCAATAATGTAAAAGCGTAACATAGTCAGCTCTCATCGTAATGGAACCAGACGGCTCCGGTTTCATTCTGACCTGAGAAAGGAAGACCCACATGATCACAAGGCACACATCAGCACCCGATCACATTAACAATGGGACAACCTTTGCTCTGCTGTACTTTGAGCCAGATGAAGTCATAGCAATGGGCGTATGTTGTGTTATTCCCGCTGCACTCGCTGCCTTTACTGCAACTGAGACGAGCCACTGTAAACTTGCCAAGCACACTGACACAAGTAGTGAAGTGTGCCGCTTTTGAGTAACGTGACCAGGTCTCATTTCACCCCAAAATCAATAGAAAAATATCAGGAATTACCACTGTTGTTATTGTTAACTAAAACTATTTTTTAAAAATCAGTAATTGAAATAAAACTAATAAAATAAATTATAAATATTAAATGAAAAACTGAATACAAATTAATGTTTAAATATGTAATACTTCATACAACTTAAAGGTCCCCTGAAATGCTTAGAAACACGCAGCGTTAAGGCCCGTTCACACCAAGCACGATAACTATAAAGATAACGATAAAGATATAGTTCTAAAAATCGTTTTCAATAATAAAGAATAGCAGAGTCCACACCACAACTACAACGATAAAGACAAAGAGAAACGATATCGTTGTGATCACTTTCAAAACTATTTTTCTCCAGCTGATGAACGATAAAACACTGACAGCCAATCAGAATCCATCCTGCTGTAACGAGCTCGAGAATTAAAGCGGCAGACGCGCGCGTGCTTAGAATAAACAGACGATATCGTTCGCTGGTGTGGACGCTATTATCGTTATCTTTATAGTTATCGTACTTGGGGTGAAAGGGCTGCTTTACTCTAAGTGTTGACGTCATTTGAACTGAAACAGGAAAACAGGGCGGGACATATCAAGCAGCCCGCCCCTTTTTAAAATAGCCAATAGCGTTCGTTTATATCACAGCTTGGGCTAGAGCCGGTCAGAGCCGTTGAGCTCCATAAAGCCACATTTGACAGGTTATGCCAGCCAAAATCTCATCCATATTGATATAAAATATAGCATTCTGTGTAAAATTCAAATACATTTTGTGGTCTGCGCCGACTCACGCATGTGATCCGCTCTGTGCTATCGTGTCTCTGGACCGGAGCAGAGAAAGCATATTTACACTGTTTGAATCGTTCCCTGTCCCCTATATAGTGCACTACGTGCCATTCACTGTACAGAAAATACAAAATCTGTGGACAAGTGACCGATTTCAGCAGCGGCTTCAGCATCTATTTTATAGTGCAGGGGGTGGGCGCTTCGGATTCTAGAGAGCATTTTATTGGTCAGAAGATTTGATGAGAAGATTAAGTACGATGTGACGTCAAAAAAATCGCTTTAGCGTTTTGGCGGAAGTGACGAACTGCAAGTTTTGAATGCTTATATCTTCTAAATGCGAATTCTGTCACTGTTTTGGAGCACACTGGCTTATAGATAACCTTAAGACAACATATGATACTAACACCCAAAAAAACTGTCATTTTGATTTCATGGGGACTTAATAGGTAAGACAAATTCGAAAGGTTTGTATAGGCAAACTAACTGAAAATACGTTAGTTACTAAACTTACTAAAACTACAAATGATTTAAAAATAAATTAAGCTAATTGGAAGTTATATTTATATAAAATAAGAGGAGACAAACAAGCCCCATGCAAATATTACTTTGGAAAAAAAAACATTTAAAAAACAAAACAACTGAAAACTGAAAATATAAAAATAAAAGCTAATTCAAAATAGTATATAAATTATACTAAAAATAACACTGGAAATGACATTTTGCATAAAGAAAAAAATAAGCTAATTTGTTGTGTCATATGTGATTTATTTATTTTTTACATTATTAAAATGTTTTTGTTGTTGTTGTTGATCTACAACAATGAGAATTTGGGAGGCAAATGTGCTTAAATATAATGACATTTTTATTTGTTTCTGTGATTTTGAGAATTATGACCCAGACATGTTGTTGATGTGTTTTGTGACATTCACTCTTTTACAGTGGATAGCTATAATTTAGAGAAGAGAGAGGGTCTTTTAGAAGTATTCAGAAGAGTAATTCTACTGTAAATCTACTTTCTTCACAGCCAGAAAAGCAGAGGCTCGATTCACACAGATGAAACAAGAAGGAAGTGACCTGGTGAAGAGCGGCCAGTTTCAAGGTGCTGCGGACAAATACAGCGAGTGTCTGGCCATCAAACCTAGCGAATGTGCCATCTACACCAACAGGTAAAGCTGTCCTACATGCTGCTATTTAAAACACTTTGCAACTGTTATTATCAGCCGAAACACAGGCTGTGCTTGGAATAGCATATTACTCATACAACAGTCGGGCTCTGAAACTAAACATCCCATTCATTTTCTCTATAATGAAAATAGTTTTTTTACATGAACATTTAAACTGTTAAATACAGACCTACTGTGAGCTACAAGGCTGTTAATCAACGGTAAATGCTTTAGTTAAAGCCACCAGTCTGCATCATTTCAACTTAATTTTTAAATAATCGACGGCAGAACGGCAGAATACAAATTCATTGTGAAAAACTGCATTACCCATGATTCTGCAAAGAAGTCTCAACCAATCAGAGAACTGCAACAAAAAACATCATCACTATGTGCTCCCATGGAAGCGTGTAATCAAGTTGGTCACGCAACACACTCAAACTATTTGGATATATATCTATAAAAATGTATGTAAAACATCAAATATATTGTTTGTTGTATATTATACTGATGAATTTAAGACATTTTGGCACAAAATGCAATTAAAATGGCAAGCTAAGTCTTTCATTACTAAAATCCTGTACACCACTGAATTAAACATGCAACAAAATGAGCACATGTGACAACAGTAGCATATACTGCTGTTTGAAATGTTGCATAATGCATACTGTATATGCATAATGTAGTATACACCGTGCAGTATGAAGCAAGCAGTGCGCTAGTATTCTGTTCTGAACACAGCTGCAGTTTGGTGCAGTTCACGCTAAATACTTACAAAGTAGCAATGAACTGAACCAGCTGCACATGTTGTCCTGTCTCTCATTTGATGGAGCCTTCTAGAAAATGCTGAGACTGGAGCTGCTCAGACAGTCAGCAGTTAGCTCTGACAACTCCAGCTGAATGAGAACTGTCTGCTGTGTTTTCCAGAGCGCTGTGCTATCTCAAGCTGGAAGGTTTCGCAGAAGCCAAACGGGACTGTGATTCTGCACTCCAGATCGAGCCAAACAATAAGAAAGCATTTTACAGACGAGCACTGGCACATAAAGGCTTGAAGGTTTATATTTTGTCATCAGATATTATGCCTTTTATAATCACAAGAAAGCATGTGTGCTTCATGTTATATGTGACCCTGGACCATAGAACCAGTCATAAGGGTCAATTTTTCGAAAGCTGAAAGCTGAATAATTAAGCTTTCCATTGATGTATGGAATGTTAGGATCGGACAATATTTGGCTGATATACAACTATTTGAAAATCTGGAATCTGAGAGTGCAAAAAAACCTAAATATTGAGAAAATCACCTTTAAAGTTGTCCAAATGAAGTTCTTAGCAATGCATATTACTAATCAAAAATTAAGTTTTAATATATTTACGGTAGGACATTTACAAAATATCTTCATGGAACATGATCCTTCCTTAATATCCTAATGATTTTTAGCATAAAAGAAAAATCTATTATTTTGACCCATACAATGTATTTTTGGCTATTGCTACAAATATACCCCAGCGACTTAAGACTGCTTTTGTGCTCCAGGGTCACATATTTAAAACATTGTGAGTAAGGATTGTGTGTGCATATAAAGTCAAGCTCACTGTTGAATTCAGTGCAGTAAGGCAGAGTTTCGATGGTCTGTCTGTATGTTCTCCCACAGGACTACCTGTCAGCCAGCACTGATTTACAGGAAGTACTGCAGTTGGATCCAAACGTGCAGGAGGCCGAGCAGGAGCTGGAGCTGGTCACTAGCCTGCTAAGAGAAAGTCTGCTGGCTAATTCTCAAGGTAAAGTCTCACTGCCAAAGAACGCATAGGGAGAGCACTCTTAAAAATAAAGGTGCTTCAAAAGGTTCTTCAAGCGATGCCATAGAAGAACCATTTTTGGTTCCACAAGGAACCATTCAGTCAAAGGTTCTTTAAAGAAAATCTCTTTCTTACCTTTTTATAATCTGAAGAACCTTTCGCCACAAAGAACCTTTTGTGAAACAGAAAGGGTCTTCAGATGTCAAAGGTTCTTAATGGAACCATTTAGACAAAAAGGTTCTTCTATGGCATCGTGAAGCACCTTTATTTGTAAGAGTGAGACGAGAAACTAGCACAGTTCAGACTATGTAGGCAACCGGTTGGGATGTGATAAGATTCCACCGACAAGAAATTTGTCTGGCTGTATCCGAAATCCCTAATATAGTCTACTCTGAATGAGTGAATGAAACCAGTGAGTGAATTTGTACACGGAGTGCCCCAGAAGTGCTACAGAGGCTGTTCGATTGCTGTAACGCACAGTGCATCGTCTCTACTTCCTTTCACTTTAGAAAAGTCAAGCCAAAATTTCCTAGGTATGGCCGCTGTCGTCTTGCGCCGACGACGTCATTTGGAGCTCAAGTCTCCTCATCTGTGATCATGAGGTGGAGCCGCGGTATCAAAATCCTCCAGGCCCAATTTAAATGATCCATTGTCGCTTGTATTATGGCTATTGAAGGCATGGTAGGCGATTTGGTTCAAAAACATTTTTTTGTTACGCTGTTTGAAAGTCTCCCAGCTTTCATCCCCATTGCCATCATTAAGTTAAGTGCTCTAAATGTATTTATATGGTCTGTGGAAGGTGTAGGAGCATAAAATGTCGTCCATCCAATCATTATGGTAATGTATTTTGCACACTCTGCGCACCCTGTTCGCCACCAGCATGATAACGTCATCAGCAAGTTCTTTGCACATGACGTCATTGATGTGTGAAATGCAGCTGGAGGGCAGGAAGTGACTTTTCACCATGAAAATCACTAGCAGAAACTCAAAATGCCAATGTTTTGCGTTGTTTATGGATGCTCAAACCGAGAAACCACAATGCACTTTTAATGTGTACGGAAATGTTGTTGTTCATAAGAGGGGAAAGGGCAAGAAATTGACTGAAAACACAAGAAAACTTGGCTTGTAAACCTGCGTCTGCGGTCGAGAGGAGCCAAGTCGGATAATGCTTGTGTGTGCAAATGGTTAATATAAGATATAATAATATATTGAGATATTAATAAAGAAATGTATAAATAGGTACAGGGCTGCCAACTCTCACAAATTCAGCATGAGACAGTCAGAATTCACTAAAAACTAAACGCTACTACAAGTGAGTGACAGCTTTTTAGTGATTATATGGAAGCATATTAGACACTTCTGGGTATATATGATCAAAGAAGGCTGTGAAAATTAATTTGCATTGTTAATCCTTTTGATCTTTTATAAAAAAATTTCACAAAAATCTAACCTTTCATTGGAAAATAAGAATTTAAAATGGGGGGAAATATCATTATGAAATAAATGTTTTTCTCTAATACACATTGGAGACAATTAACAGCACCCTTTTATTCAATGCTTTTTGAAACCTCCAATTTGCCAGTTTAACAGTCTAAATTTGCTCCTATACTGCTGACGCGGTTTAGAGGAGCACCTGACGAGAGTCAGAGGACCCATCTCCGTCATCCAGGATTCGCCAGGAACGTCAAGTTCCCAGTTCTCCTCTTCAGTTCATCACACTCATCTTCTATAGGGTTCAGGTCAGGGAACTGGAATGGCCAGGGCAGAAGCTTGGTTTTGTGTCCAGTGACCCATTTTTGAGTTGTTTTTATTGTCCGGTTGGAAGATCCAATCATGACCCATTATAAGATTTCTAACAGAGTCAGTCACTTATTGATTTTTTATCTGTTGGTATTTGATAGAATCAAAGATGCCATGTGTCTAAACAAGATGTCCAGGACCTCCAGCAGAAATATAGGTCCACAACATAAAAAATACAGCAGTATATTTAATTGTACACATGGGGTACTTTTTATCCCTGTGTGCACCAAACCATCTTGAGTGTTGCTGCGAAAAGCTTATTTTTTTTTTCATCTGACCATAGAAGCCAGTCCCATTTGAAGTTCCAGTCGTGTCTGACAACAGAATATGCTGGGGATTGTTTTTGGATGAGCTAGGAGAATTTTTCTTGAAACCCTCCCAAACAACATGTGGTGATGTAGGTGCTGTTTGACAATTATTTTAAGGTTTTCTGACCCTGAGACTCAACTATTTTCTGCAATTCTCCAGCTGTGGTCCTTGGAGAGTCTTTAGCCACTCAAACTCAAACATTAGGATGATATAGACACACGTCCTCTTCCAGGAAGATTTATAAAATGTTCTGTTTATTGGAAATGATTAATTATTGCCCTGATGGTGGAAATGGGAGTTTTCACTGCTCTAGCTCTTTTCTTAAAACCACTTCTCTCATTTGTGAAGCTCAATTATCTTTTGCTGCACATCAGAAATATATTCTTTGGTTTTTCTCATTGTGATGGATGATTAAGGGAATTTGGGCTTTGTTTTCTCTCCTATTTATATTTCTGTGAAACAGGAAGCCATGGCTGGATAATGTCATGTTCATAATCACCCTGGAGTGCTCAAAATTGTGAATATGAATGGGAATATACTTCAGAGACATTTTACTCATAATAATTTCTAGGGGTACAAATAATTGTGGCCAATGTATATTAGAGAAAAACATTTATTTCATAAAGATATTTCCCCCCATTTTAAATTCTTATTATCCAATGAAAGGTTAGATTTTTGTGAATTTTTTAAATAAATAAAAGATCAAAAGGATTAACAATGCAGATTAATTTTCATAGCCTTCTTTGATCATATTTACCAAGGGTGCCGATATTTTTGGCCATGACTGCATATCCAGTGCTGGGAAGGTTACTTTGGAAATGTAGTAGGTTACAGATTACAAGCTACCCTATTTAAAATGTAATAAAGTAGTGTAACTATTTCAGTTACTTAAAGTAATGTAACTGATTATATTTGATTACTTTTCTAAATTTCTGCAAATGTTTCAAAGTTAAGGATTTTTGAAAATTGAAAGCCGGCAGGGTAAACTTCCAGTGAATAAAGTCAGACTTTCAGAATCCTTCATCACTTGAATTAAGATTATAATTTATTTTTAAAGCACATCCACCACAAATACACCTGTTTTTACTTCGAGATAGTTCTGAGGTTAAATAGAGATTTAAAACCATAACAAGAAATAGAATAGCTATGATACTGTTTTTGAAATCAAATCTTTGCATAGCTATGACAGGAAACACAGGCATCTAACAGTAAAAAAAAAAGCATATACAAAACCCAAAGAAATAAAAACGTTATCGTATAAATGTGTCCTGGTTCTGTGTCCTAAATCCTGTCTCATATTTTAAAGCTGTCAATGCAATTTATGAAAGAAATCAGTTAAATCTGTATGTGGGTGTGTGGGTGAAAATATTCAGATGTAACTCCCTTTGTAATCTTTAACATTTTCCTAAGTAACTGTAATTTAATTACAAATGACTGATTACAGTTACATTTATTTTGGAATTAAATTACGTAATTCTGTTACATGTAACTCCCCAACACTGCATATATCCCGCATCTCTCATATAAATGCGGGATTCACTTTAGAAATAGTTTGCAAGCAGGGTTAGTTGCTTAGCCTATATCCACCGCCTCGATGGCAGGCTAGTATTTCAATTTAGTTTAAAAATCCCTCTTCTTCATAACATAAGGATCACGTCCAATATGTTTTGATATTCAGTTTACACCTTTCTCTTGTAATAGTGTCTAAACCAGTACAGTATGGACTTTCCTCCGTCTCATCCATTCTGCTTTTCACTTCCTGCCCTCCATCTGAATTTCGCAAGTCATCAGAATCACGTGATTCCAAACAACCTATTGCAGACCGAGCGAGATTGGAAGGCATTATTATTGTAATATAATGTGCTTTGTACTGTAATGTTTTCTCACATGAGAATGAGACATGAGATAATCTGACAGCGTTGCATTCAATCCTCCACCAACGCCGTCTCTCATCGTGTCGCTGGTTAGCCTCTGCTCTGTCTGTGCGTGGTCATGTGTTCTGGAGGGGGCGTGGCTTTAGAGAGTGATTTGCAGGGAGGGTGGGATCTTATGCTTTCAAAGCAGGGTTGGCAGGTTTTCACAACAAATCTCACCCAATTGCTACACAAAACTAGCCCAATCGTGTTCCGGGGGGTAAAATTCACATTCCAGGGGCTAAATATCATGTTATTGGGGTCGCTTCAACCCGCGGACATGAAAAACAACCCGCGGCAACAGTGTTAAAGTAGCCCAATTGGCAACACTGTTTCAAAGCTAGCTTGCTATTGCTAGCCTCTCTGAAATTACCTACCGTACCTTCAAAGTCATACAAAATTATATTCAAACTCAAATTAAATGTTACTATTGTACAAAAAAAAAACGTTTCTGAGATAATCAATGAGCTGTCAGCCGCGATGTCGCAGAAATAGAAACAGAAACCATCACAAAATAGAAGCCGCTGTTGCTCGTCATTGCTACGGTGGAACATTTATTAAGTTTTGCCTACATATTTGTTTAATCAATATGTTTGCACAACAGTTCAATAAACAAGTTAATACTGAGTAACTTACAGTTACATTACATACAATATTGCCTCTTACATTGCTGTTTCGCCAACAAATCCGCGGTTCGTCTCCAAGCAACACACAGCAGTGGCGTTACTAAATGAATCAGTGTTCTGAACGAATCGGCTGAATGAATGACACTGACCCGCTGCCACCTACTGGTGTAAGGATGAGACCAGGTGTGCCTCACACGTCCTGAAAAGTGAAGCTGCGGGCTCTTTGATTGCCCCCTGGTGGCTGGCTGTGGTACAGGTCATAAACCCCGCCCTCGCCTGTCAACGACTGGGCCTTTGAATCAAAATAAAAAACATAAATTTACGCTTCATACAATTGTCGAAAGCTGGTTTGGTCCTTTACGGTTAGTTGTTACGGCTATATGTTCAATTGATCGTTTTTGTGTTAAGTTTGATTTTAGCTAGTAATTTGATGCTATAAAAACGGGGAGTATCGCTATGGTTGATTGGGTCTGCGGGAATTTGGCCGGGAGTTTGATACCGCGGCTCCACCTCAAGACACTACTGCGCAGACTCTGACTCCAAACAAATCTCTACTGCACAGACTCGGGCTCCAAACGAATCTCTACTGCACAGACTCGGCCTCCAAACTAATCTCTACTGCGCAGACTCTGGCTCCAGACGAATCTCTACTGCGCAGACTCTGGGTCCAAACGAATCTCTATTGCGCAGACTCTGGCTCCAAACTAATCTTTACTGCGCAGACTCTGGCTCCAAACGACTCTCTACTGCGCAGACTCTGGCTCCAAAAGAATCTCTACTGCGCAGACTCGGGCTACAAACGAATCTCTACTGCGCAGACTCAGGCTCCAAACGAATCTCTACTGCGCAGACTCTGGCTCCAAACGAATCTCTACTGCGCAGACTCGGGCTCCAAACGAATCGCTACTGCGCAGACTCTGGCTCCAAACGAATCTCTACTGTGCAGACTCTGCCTCCAAATGAATCTCTACTGCTCAGACTCGGGCTCCAAACGAATCTCTACTGCGCAGACTCGGCCTCCAAACTAATCTCTACTGCGCAGACTCGGCCTCCAAACTAATCTCTACTGCGCAGACTCGGCCTCCAAACCTACTCTATCTCTACTGGTTGCGCAGACTGCCTCCAAACGAATCTCTAATGCGCAGACTCTGGCTCCAAACAAATATCTACTGCGCAGACTCTGGCTCCAAAAGAATCTCTACTGCGCAGACTCGGGCTACAAACGAATCTCTACTGCGCAGACTCTGCCTCCAAACTAATCTCTACTGTGCAGACTCTGCCTCCAAACTAATCTCTACTGTGCAGACTCGGCCTCCAAACTAATCTCTACTGCGCAGACTTGGGCTCCACATGACGTAATTTACTCAAGATGGCAGCAGCCATACTGAGATCCTTTGGCTTCACTTTTCTATAGTGGAAGGAAATAGAGATGCGTCGTCCATCTTTTTTTACAGTCTATGGATGAGACCTGCAGAAAGAGTCACTGAAAAATCTGCACCACAAATGAACAGACTGTGACCAGAGCCATTTTATTCATAATCAAATATTCCAGAAAGCGTGTAATAGCAACCTTAAAACACCTAAAAAAAAAACACTAATTATCTAACAGCCACTATAATCAGCCTCCGTACCTCAGTGAACTTTAATCTTAGATTTAGCTGATTAGTGGTGTTTACGGAGGCAAGGGTCATTATTACTATTGCTCATAAATGACCAAATCCCTGATCTTTAAGTACTAAACTTTGGCCCATGACCACATGTTTATGCAACAGATATGAATGATACATCCATCAGAGCAGCCTTTTTTAAATGTTCTTGAATTTTGATGTTTCGCACAACATAAAAAGTCCCTTAGACTCACACTGGAAGATGTTTGTGATTCATAACCGGAGATCAAAATAGATTTAGCATAGACACAAACTGCTCAGAACACATGGGCAACGTATTGGCAACCACCTATCGTCTATCGTCGTGGTGGGGAGTTTTGCACAGGAAGACAGCAGCACTCATATTTTCTGCAAAATATGTGTATCTTATTATGTGAGCCTTTAGGCCCATTTACAGCAAAGACGTTAACTATAGCTATAAAGTTTTCACTTTAAATATTCACTTTTCATTCTTGAAGATGACGTGAAAAAATTAGCCAAAAATCCTGGAGGAAAAAAAGGCTTTTAAAGTGAAAATGACATGAAAGTAGCATTATATTATATTCTGACTTCTCCCTCAGAATTATGAATTTATTTCTTACAAATTCTGACTTTTTTCCTCAGAATTCTCAGGTTATGTCCCCCAATTCTAAATTAATTTTTTTTAATCTCAAATTCAAGTTTATGTCTATGACTTTTTAGACAGAATTTGTTTTACATGTTCCAATTTTGACCTTTTTTTCCCTCAAGGTTCAAAATACTCAATACCCAAATCTAGCACTGCCTGGTAACAACTGGCTTCAATATGACATACATGATGCTGACAATGTTTCCTCTCTGCAGGGTGACATCGAGGCAATAAATGAGGAAATGAACAGAGAGCTACAGGAAGAACAGACCCTCCTTCATTAAAGCCAGACACAGTGGATAAAGCGAGCCTGAGAATTCCAGCTCACGGGTCCCACAGTCCTGCTACGAGGGTCCATTCTTCTTTAGACTGTCATGCGCCGCAACTAAAGTTTCCCTTCCAGCAAACACTCATCTCACCTTCAAGGAATATTGTCTGATGCAATGCTGACAATGCAAAGCATGCAAACGGTTCATACTCTGTAACTGGCTTCAGTAGGCACGTGTGAGCATGGCACGGCTGGGAAGCGTGTAACAAACAGGCTTCTCGGCTTATGATGGGACGGTTGCCGTGTGTATAAGAGAGAATGTGCCTTTTAAAAGAAGCTGTGGCTCACATATGGAGTGATTTAACACTCTCAGACAAAATTGTATAGGACAATTTAATTTGCTACATTTAAATATCTAATTTCTCAGGATTTAATATATTTTTAATAGCCGTTCCATTGTACTGTGTAATATATGCATACATGTAGCTCATGTAGTGTAATTGTTTTTTTTTTGACATCTTCCAGCCTTCAGCCCAACCGTTGTCTCAATATGCATAGATAAAACATAAGATCTCACAAGGTATGAATGTACACTGACATTAGATGTAGTTTTTCTTTGGGATGTCAGCTAAAGAATGTTTCAGAGAAATAAATTTGCATCAGCTAAATAAATGGCTTTATAAATTACTCGGTGAAATATTTTTTTCCAACTGACTACAAACACAGAGACCACATATCTGTATTCATGTTTTTATTTTCATTTAGATATGCATTTGCACGCATATTATAAAGCAAATATACAAGTATCAAGCTGTTTTGAACAAGTTAGAAATCAATCGGCCCTAGCCTCTGATGTAATATTCATACAGATATGGGCAGGCTCAAAACATAAGGGGGAAAAAAGCACTAAAGAAATAGAAGGAACAAAACAAAAAACAAAGCAGCTTGTGGCATTGGATCAGTCCCGAAAGATTACGGAGCAGCACCAGAACGGCAGCGAGAAAGACCAACAGAGATGAGCAGTGCAATCACACGAGTCCGTGGAGGCGTCTGTGAACTGAGTGTTGAAGTGTGCGGGAGTGGTCGTCACTGAGCCTGAGTGCTGTCTTTGGTAGGCGGTCGGATGCGTAGTCCCTGACCGTGTAGCACAGGGATGCTACGCCGCCTCGCTAACATTCAATGCAGCCTCATCCAATACATTTGAATTCATAAGACACAAACCGGAAAAACAAACATTTTTCTATGATCCAAAAGGCACCATGAGTCGATACAGATACATAAACGGAAAGAAAAAAAAATCACTTAATTGGTTGAAACAACCTGAATGTGATTACCACCATGCCAGACTCGCTTCCTCCCATAGACGGGTTTGGTCAAGGTCCCCGTGCAACCAGCAGGGGGCGCGACACGTGGCTCTTCACTGAAGCAGTACCCACACAGGCCTTGAACACATCTAGTTTTCCCAAAAATGGAAAATAAGCAGTGACGCTAAACAAGAGAAATGAAAAGAAGCCCAAGAAATGAAAAGCACAACCATGTACAAGAATCACTGCTGTGAAAGGGAAATCTACTATGGCCTGGTCCCTCACGGGCTCATCTTGTATGAACATCTCGATAAGGGCATCGGATCCCTCCAGACTTCCTCGTTGCCTTTGAATACTTGCAGATTCCTCATCTAAAGCTATATGCTGGCTAACTGAGAGTATATGTGTGTATATGTGTAGTGAAGGTGTCTGAATACACGGGTCAGTCACATGGAATCAGTCAAAAACACCTCATATTTCAGCCCAAAATCACAAGTAAAAAAGACTATTTTTTAGAAACATAGATTTGCACATTTTTCATGACAATTAAGCACATTTTCCTCTTCATCTTCCCATAACTGTAATGGGGGGGGGGGGGATCCACTTATTTTTGTAACGCAAAAATGTTTTTTATTACATTTAATCACAGTACATTTGTTGCACTGCCGATTTTTTTATAGATACAGAATGAATAAAATACTGTTTTATAGTATTAAGAATCTAATAAGGAATTACAAAGGGGGAAAAAAACTCTGATATATTACAATAAAGAGAAAGAGGGGGAAAATGTGCTTAAAGGGATAATTCGCCCAAAAATGAAAATTCAGTCATTTACTCACCCTCATGTTATTCCAAACCTATACGAGCTCATAGAAGATATTTTGAAGAATGCTGGTAACCAAACAGTTTTGGTTCCCACTGACTTCTATTGTATTTTTTGACAATATGATGAAAGTCAATGGGAACCAAAACTGTTTGGTTACCAGCATTCTTCAAAATATCTTCTTTTATGTTCAGGTTTGAAACGGCATGAGGGTAAAAATTATGACAGAATGTTCATTTTTGGGTGAACCATCCCTTTAATTTACACGAATTTGTCACAAATCTAGTCCTAAACAGAGGCTTCATTTCCACTCTGCAAGGAATGATATTTCTCTTCTTTCCCTCTAATTTTGGGCTGAAAATGAGCTGGACACGTTTCATCCACGCACTCGTTCCTCAGGCTCTTGATCGCAGCGACCCTGAACACTGAGGCATGTGTGATTGACAGCTACATCACCATCAGTATCTGTGCATCACTTCCCGCCTTACATTCATCTGTTGCCTTTCTGAATCTTATCCGAGCTTCGGTCTAACTGTACTGCACTGACCGACTGTCGGTCAAACGGTAGCCTTTGGTCACGGCGAGCTTTCTGAAGGCGCATCCTGCCCTTGACCAGTGTAAATAGTGGCGTTCCTTCTCTAACATTCGAATAATCGACCGACCAAGACGTTAAACCTCCATGAAACAAGCTTTAAAATCTTCAATTCAGTGTGCAATCCTTGGTAATAAAGTTGGTGTTGAGGTTAGCTGTGAAAGCTAGCATGTGGGTCAACTCAACCCATCTGGTTATATCTCTGTTTGAATGCAGGCGTTACGCACAGGACTAGTCGGCTGAGGAAGGTTATTGCGTTCTTTAGGCGAGCTCTGGCCCGCACATATTAAACTCACATTCTCCTCTGCAATGTAGCATAGCGGGCGCTCTGCCGGCCCGTCCGGGGTCAGAGGGGCGACCGCAGCTTGTGGGAGGGTCCCAGACGCGGGACAGTTCTCCAGCCGGTCGTTCTCAACCTCTGGAAGAGGGCTGACCGCCCCGCCTGTGTTGGGATGTCGGACGTGAGACTCGTAGCAGGGCGGTCTGCAGGCGTCCAGGTCGGAGCAGCTGAACTCTGAGAAGTGGCTGGAGTGTGAGTCGGCCACAGACGGCAGGCTGCCGCTCAGAGAGGGCGAGTCTAACTCGCTGGAGTTGGTGCTGCGGCGCTCTAGCAGCTGGGCGTCCATGTCTTCACGCGTCTCGTTGATCTTGGTTCCGCCGCTCTTTTTGCGCAGCTTGCCTTTGCTCTTCTTGCCAGAGGAAGAGGTGGAGGACGGCTCCTTGGCCCAGTGAGAGGTAACACATTTGCCCTCGTGGGGACAGCCGGCGGGGCAAACGCCGGCCCCGTGTCCTCCGCTGCTGCCGTCGTCCATACTGCTGCTGCCACTGTGGTGCCTGAGCTTCCCTTGCTTGGACTCCACATCCACCTGCACCTCCATACTGTTCCCATCCCTGCTGCAAAACAAAGTCAGCTATTAATGACAGCTTGACTTCCACAACCTCCATCACTGAGCCACCTCACATTGTTTTGGGTGTATGAATACTAGGGTTGGGTACCGACTGAATTGTGTCGGTACTACAGAGTACTGATTCACGTTAAATCAATCAGTGCTAAATTTCGGTACCTGAGAACGCATTTGGCCACATACGCTACAGTGAGAGAAAGAGAGAGCCTGTGACGTGATGTCACCCCTGCAACTCGTTCAAACAACACGCAGGGCAAGCCGAAATGATCTGAAGTGTGGTTACATTTCTAGGGCCATATGGTTTCTGTGAAAACGTGGACGGGATCGCGAAGTCCATTCATAAAAACGTAATATACTCTATAGCGCGGAATGCCACGGAATTCATCAATTTTGGACGAATAAATCAGAAGTAGCCACTGCCACTTAATTCGAATCGCGATATGAACTAGTGTCTGTGAATATTAAAATGCAAAAAGACGGTTTAAATAGAATCCTGCATGTTCCGCTTGCCTCTGTATGTGTGAATGCCGGAAACACGGTTTTGTTTACTACACAAATACTGAAGCACGCGTGACGCTCGCGGTGATTTCCGGCCTCTGCGTCTCACTATATGACGGCATGAACAAAAAAAAGTAATCTCCAGAGCTGCTGTGAGAGTCACGTCGCGAGAATTTTACCGTTTCATTTGAGAAAACTAGCATCATCATACTGTATACACACAGACACTTCATGGCAACCTGTCAAAATAAAAGCAAGGTTTAACCTGTAACAGAAATATATTACTCTTGTATTACTTTTGTAAAGTATAATGTACATCTTTAAATATTAAATTTTCTATCAAATTTAAATAAAACAATTAAATGATAAAAATAAATATTACAACTAATTAATCACTTAATTGTAGAAAAATTACTATACTACAATTATTAGCCTATTAAAAATGTTTTAAAGGAATATTCACAAAATTTTTCTTCCATGTATTAATTTCAACAGTAAACCTCAGTTTGTTTGCCAAAAAATAAAAGGGTTTAATTTTCATTTGATTTCAAATAAATGTTTAATGCCTTCATTTAATTTTCAGAAAAATTAAAAAATAATTTCTGGGGGAAGAAAAAGAAAAAAGAAAGAAAGTTTGTAGGGCCCTATTGTTCAAAATGTTGAAATTGAGACTTATTTTTTGACTGAAATAAATGTTTTTGTAATTACACAGAGTAAAGTACCGAAAAAAAGTACCGTTGGGTACCGGTACCGAAATTCAGGTACTGATACCGGTACCGTACCGGTTCAAATGTGAACGGTACCCAATCCTAATGAACAGACCTGTCCAGAGGCAGGTAGGCGTTGAGAATGGATCCAGCCATTGCTTTGGTACTAGCGTTGTCACTGATTGTCCCCAGACTGACGGTGCCAGACTCCCCGCTCAGACTGCAACGCTCCTTTTGAACATCAGCTTGAACCTCCAACCTGAGAGACACAAACAGCACATTTAAAGCCTGTTAACTGATCCAAATGTTTTCACATGCAATTTGTCTCCGTTCAGACCAATGTGTGAAAACGGCAGACGGGAAAGGAAGTCAAACAGCATTTACATGTTTTCAAACAGCTGTTGAGATTTTTGTATTCACTGGGGTGTTTATCAAATAACTAGTGGTTGACCAATATAATCGCCATGGGCGAAATTTATTTAATAACCAGCCAGGATGTTTTCCTGTTTGGCCATGTTAGAAGCTACCTAATAACTGTAATCATTTATTCAGTAACACTTTATTTTAACGACCAATTCTCACTATTAGCTAGTTGTTTATTAGCATGCATATTACTAGCAAATTGGCTGTTTATTAGTACTTATAAAGCACATATTAATGCCTTATTCTGCATGACCATATTTTAGATCCCTTAAATCAACCCCAATACTAAACTTAACAACTACCTTACTATTAATAAGCAGCAAATTCGAGGCAAAAGTCAGAGTTAATATCTAAACTAAACCCAAACTAAAGTGTGACCCTTTATTCATATACTGTCAGCATTTAACAAATGCGTATTTTAAACAAGTCTTTGAATATCTAATAAACATTTAGGCCTGGTTTCACAGACAGGTCTTAGATAATTTATGTGGCTTTTATAAACGTACCTTAGAAAAAAACCTCACTGGTGTGCATCTTGAGACAAATCAATGACATTTACATATTTATGTCAGTGCACGTTTCTTTCAGTATAAACAGCCCAGACATGTATTTTAGTCTGGGACTAGGCTTAAGTCTTGTCTGTGAAACTGCGGGAAAATGTGACAAATCTCACAAACTTCTGCAAATCCAGCTGTTAGATCTTCTTGTGTGCATAAACTGTATTAAAATGTGTGTGACGGTCTGTCCATGTGAAGGATCTTCCATCTTCCTCTGCTATTCACTGTTGCCTGGCTATATACTGTGTTCATGAGTGCCACCAATCGTGCTTTTATATAACAGCAGAGGTTCTGGGCATGAGACCAGAAGCATGAATCTTATTGGCTGCCTAGTTTTCTTGCAGTGCAATGGAAAAGACATTAAAACCGTTGTGATGACCAGTGTTTCTCAGCCCTGTTCCTTTTACTTTTTGCATGTCTCCTTAATCAAACACACCTGATTCAGGTCTTCAGCTCATTAGTAGAGTACAAGACCTGAAATGGATGTATGAGAGACGCTCGACATGTGCAGTCTTGGGGGCTCCAGAAACACTGGCCTGGACAGCGTGCGAATGTTCCTGTCAGTCTGAACAGACATATTAACAGCCGTTTGTTCAAATTTAAATGTTCATCAGTCTTTTTGGATTGTGGTGGTGTTTTGCATTTTGAACTTTAGAGTATGCCCACATTGTACATCACACTTAGATTTCAAAATACATGTCCCTTAAAGACCATTTTTGGCCAACGAATGCGCACATACCATGTAGACACTGTGTCACTGACCTGTTAAAGCAGTTGACCATGGCACTGCCTGACAAGCTGCCAGTGATGCTGGCCCCGGCGAGGGCCATAGTGCTGGCGTTCTCGCTCAGGTTGTCTCTCATTGCTCCAATACGCTCCATGTGGCTCCCGCTGGCACTCAGGCTGCCCGTCAGACCTCCCACACTGCCCTCGCCGATGCTGGGGTTATGCCTGGTCTCTGCTACCGAAGTGGTGTCTGATAGAAGAGAATGGATAGAAAGGGGTCATTACAGCAGTGTGAAGCATTCTGGAAAAAAATAAAAAATAAATAAACAATCCGTAGTACAGTTCCAGTATTTGAGATTTGCACTACAAGCCTGATTAGAGCCCTATGATTTCCGTGAGGCAAAAAATGCAGACAATTGCGGTCATAAAAATGGAATTTACTGTATAAGGCCAATTTAAATCAATCAAAAGCACAGCTGTACAGTTAATGAAGTTACAGTATGGATTAGTGTGTGCAAATATTAAAGTGCACAAAGACTTTAAATATAAAGTTTGTAAGTTTCTGTGTAAATGAATGGCCGTTTCATCTCCTATTCAGACTCAAGCATGCGTGACGCTCACTGTGTTTTCAACATCTACTCTATGTCTCACTGTATGAGGACGTGAACATGAACTTCATCTCCAGAGCTGCTCTCAGAGCCACAATATCACAATTTTTCACCCATGTTTTAATTTAAACGTAAGTCTCATCATTTTGTTTGTCAAAATTCCATTTGATTACATTTTACAAGACTGTTAAAGGTTTATGCATCTTTTTGATTATCAGCATTATTGAAGTTTCAAAATCCTTTTTAATTATTCAAATTTAAAACCATTAAAACAGAATCCAGAAAAACGACAACAGAAAACACGTTAATTTAGGAAAAGGCAGAATTTGAGAAACCAGATTTCTTACATATAGCACAAACATGTTTCTAAACCTTTTGCCTCTAGCTCACACTGTACATCAGGACAAAAGCTACTCGTTACCAGAGTTACACGAGCTTCACGGGAATTATTTGGTGTTTGAGAAACAAAGCTACTTGAACCTCGAGTTTCAGGAGTTGTCCCTGGAAAAGGATAAACTCAAAAGTCTCTTCTTTCAATGCATGTCTGTGGGGGAAGCAGTAACTCTAACACTTTTTAGCACACTCCGCTTTAAACTAGAACACACTTCACACGTTTGCATTAAACATGAGCGAGGAGGAGAGAAAGTGTGAAATGTAATGGACAACTCTTGGGGGAGAGACAGCCAAGACAGAGACTGTAAATTAGAAGAAAGAGACTGAGAAGGACAGATTCTGAACGCTTTTAAACACTGTTTGGCTTCTCAGCGTGTGACATTGAGCATTATAAAGGTGCTGTGAATAGGCGCGTGTTTGTATTCAGTGAGGATCACTCACCAGTCACAGCGGCTCCGGTGCCCACGTTCATGTCGTTCTCGTCATCAAACTCGATGCGCACGCCTTTACCATTCCCCGCAGACACGCCGCAACCACCACTGCGGCACAGAGAGATGGGCACCACACCGTAGACGTACGCCAACATGATGGGCACTCCTATACCTGCACAGACACAATATAACACTTACACAAAACTGCAACCTCTAAACCAGATTATCAATCAGATTTGTACTTCCTGATGAAAATACCACTCACACCAAGGACGATAACTATAAAGTTTTAATAACCATTCTAATTCAATGAGAATATGGAAGACCACTATAACAATAACAAAAAAGGGACGATATTGTTGGAAGCATTTTCTGAACAATTTTTCCAGGTGATGAACAATAAAAACACTGACAGCCAAACACACCGATGGCAGACGACAAAACTGCAGCTTGTGTTTATTACGAACAGATCATTATCGTGCATTGGGTGGTGTTTCAACACCATGCCAGCTCCCTTGGCTATTTTCATGGTTAGTAACAAGTTGAAATAGTATAAAAGATCAATTTCAAAACCTGTAGACTCTAAAACAGATTCTGGAATGTCCTTTTCAGCATTGTGTATGTATGATCTGATCCCAGCGATTACTGAAACTAAAGATGCGACTTCATACAGCTTGTTGGTACACTGATTCCGGTCATTTTGCCATTTGTTGAGGATGTTAGATACTATAGTACTTTTAAGATCTGTGGGTTTTATGAAACACTTTTCAAAATCTGTGGAAAGTGCTTCTTTAGCAGCAGCGTCTACTTGTTTTATTCCTTTGATTCCACAATGTCCAGGTTATTGTGCATTGGTGTGGACACTACTATACTGTAGATAATCTAGCTATGGTTCTTGATTAAACAGTCTGTAGTATTACATTTTTAGGCAAGCTTAATTCTAGGCTTTGGCTGTGCAGTGTTAAGCCGACTATAAATAGTTGCATGCTGCATTTTTATTGCAAATATTTACAATGAAATCACAGTCGGTTACTTTTTAAATGAATCAATGTGATATTTTAAAATGGTTAATCTTTAATTATACAGCAAAAAATGTCTGATGAGTTTCAAATGCAGTCTGTATGTTAAGAGGTCGGGGCTGAATTAACTGCCGACATTTAATATAGGTTTATGGGTTTAGAACAAACAAATGATTCCTTTCATAATAGTACAAAAAAAATAAAATACAAATCATAAAGTGATTCATCAGACAGAAAAAAGAAAGAAGTCTGCTTACCGACAGTGACAGCAGCAACCACCGGAGACACGATCACTGACAGCGTCACCCCGCCGGCTATGACGAGGTTTCTCTTGTGCTTGGAGATGTCCTTCCCCTCATAACGATTATGAATCTGAAGCAGATGGATTCAAAGACTGAGAGTGAGTAAACACATATGCTCATTATTCTTGATTAAATTACTCATAATGCTAGCATAATTTCCCACTTGATGATCTAACAAGAGTCTCTTGCAGATCAAACAAGGCTGATAAGTGTGCGGTAAGACATGTAGGTTGTCATATTTCATAATGCAGTGCTCAGTTAGGATTCAGGGCAGATAAACAGACCGTTATGGAAATCCCTTCATAAGGAAATTCAGACTGAACAGCACATATCTGAAGTGTTATTAATCATTGTACAAGTGACCCAGTTTGCAGTGGATTAATCTGGTTCAGAGACAGGCTGCATATTAACTCACACAAAACCAAATCCTTAATGCAGTACACAAATTATACTACAGGAGTGTTATTTGCTGGACATTTAAATCTTTAAATCTATTAATACAGATGTAAGAATAGCACTTGTCAAACTGATTTCAACACCAGTTTCCAAAAGAATTTATAATAAGCAGTGTTCTTCTAGTCAGATAAAACTAAGGCCCTTATCATCTTGTAGTCATGACAAAGGCATTTGGAGAAACTGGTTCACAAAAGAAGCGGTCACAGGAAATGCTGCCAAATTAAAAGAAATTAACTGATGACTGTTTTTCTGCAATTTAGCCCAGGCCATGTGCCAATGAGTTCAATCCAAGTTACGGTTGATAATGCAGTACTGTAATGGCTTTCTAATGATTACTGATGACTAAGATTATGCACTATTATCAGGATCATTAGCATCCATGAACATTATTAAAATATATGCAGGCTTTGTACACGCAGGCATAACGTAAGACGACATGCAATATAATTCATATGACTAAATATTCATAGTATTCTTTTGAATTATTATTATTACTTAAAAAAAATGTAATGACAAAATCTGAATTTTATTAAGGGAACCCCTTTGAAAGGGTCACATACCGTGGAAATGAGGCCTATGAAAACTTAAGTGGAAAGATTAAAAAAATAAATAAATAAAAATATAAAATTGATATGGTTATGGTTATTGAAAAGGATGGTTTGAAAGTCTTCAGACTACACATTTTTCAGCTATTTAAATTTTATTTTCTATGCAGATACACTGTCCTATAGAATCACCCAAACATTCTAGAATTAATAATTCATTCCAAATAGAGCTAGTCATCTGGTGAAAATTACTTTATCTTTTCATATTGCAAAAATATTTTTTCCCAATATTGTGCAGTCCTATTTTTTTGTTATTCATGACATGTATGTGATAACACACCTACTGAAATTAGTTCTGCATTTTAAATACTAAATGGAAAGCCAAAAAAATGGAAAGACCAAAAAAAATGCTTCAATGTATACATTTCCACAATGACAGCTATTCTCAGTTGTTAAAGAAAATCTCTTGGGCTATGCCCCGGTGTAGATTTACCAAATATGACTGTCTGAAAAATGAATCCAATTTCATACCATGCAATCAGTTCAAAAGATTGGGTAGAAAACAAACAAATGAAAACCTCACCCTTGATTCTCAACATTCAAAGCCTGAGGGTTTGTATTAGCCACCCACCTTTCTGCCCACATACACAGGAATCCCAATGATCATTGCAGGTACGGCAATGCCAGCAATCAGTGCAATGCCAACCGGAGCACCCACAAGTGTGCCCAACTGCCACAGGATTTTCTTCTTCCTGCTCCAAGGCTTCTTACCCCAGAACGTGCATCCTGAAGGACTGTGTCAGGAACAGAGAAATAAAACACAGAAATAAAACCTTAGCGCAATAACAAATAATTCTGACGACTTTAACTTTCATCAGTTCTCACGTAGTGTCAATAATTCCGTTAAACTCAGATATCTGAATTATGTCATTTGGCCCTACACTGTGAACACTGCAGTGGGGTTCAGGACACTGACCTTAAGTAGTGCAGGTCAGAGATCTCCTTCATACACAGCCAGCAGAACTCACAGCCACACACAGCGCAGGTCATGTGATTACAGCTCCCATCGTTCATCTTGATGATGTAGGCCGCACAGCGGGGACACGGCTTTATGTCATCGGCTTAGAGAGACACAGACACAGCAGTTAAAACCACTGCTTGTTGACATTTACAAGATTTAGGACGTTTTCATACTAGGTTTGAAGATTTGGTACAAACCACAATGTGTCATTTGATTAGAGAGCATTTGATTTAGGAACAACCAAAGAAAAGGCAAAAATTACTTACTCCTCATGAACAAATAATTTTAGTAGCGCTAATAAAAATCAGTGTATGTTTGTATGCATGTTACATTTGATTACTTTATCCAATTTTCTGTAGTATTTCTAACCTAAATACTGTTAGACAGACTTACCTGAAAAACTTTAAAGCACCATTTATTCGTTCTATCGCTTGTCATTTGTTTTGTTTTTTTGTTCCAACTGTTTACTTGTCTTCAATAAGTTTGAGTGCTTCTTACTTATATTAGTTGTAGGGACTACTAGTTTTTCATATTTCTTTATTAAATAACTTACAAAGTAATTTGAAAAGTTTCTGTGAGACGTAATTTCACAAACAGCATGAGGCTTGCGCTGGGTGTAAGCTATTGTGCAGCAATTGTCCCATTGTAAACACAAAAATGCACTGCATGAACATTTAGAATGTCTCACAATTGTTTGTAATTATGGGATACTTTTTTACTAACAAATAGCACCAATATGTCTCAGCTATTTATACATTATAAAACATAAGCAAACAAAAAATTCACTTGAATCATACCTTTAGTTAGGCCCACAGCTGACATAACAGATATTACAAAAATAAAATGAACCAAACTCTGATGTCAAGTCTGCACCAAAAGCCCTAGTGTGAGAACACTTCTAGTTGACAGATCCACTGGATTTGAAGGTTTGTGTATGTGTGTTTGGTGGGCTCACCAGCAGCGCCGCTCTCCTGGCTATAGCTGAGTGATGATGATCTGAATGGTCTCAGCCGGAGACTCTGAGCTCTCTGCTGTCGGGCGGCGTCACAGGTCTGATTTGGGTGCCACAGCTGTTTACAGTGGTAACAGAACTCAGTCCCACAGCCCTCACGACCACAGGTAATCTTTGGACAGCTGGCACAACCGAAGGCAATGACTGCATACCTGTCAAATCAAACAGACAAACACTTTCACAGCTATACACGATGCATAAGCTCACACATATCATCAAGCAAGAAAATCTCTATTAGCATTACTACAGTAAACAAATTTTTTACTAATACTTCATGTTTGTTCAAATCTCCAAACTCGAGTATGAGCAATGACTAGGGTTGTGACGGTGAGGAAATTTTCCCACTGGTTAATCGACGTGTGACAACACCGGTAATACCGGTATCACACACAACCGCGGGGCAGGGCTTTCCCCCTTCTTTTTCCTCGCTTTCCTTTGCTTTCAATAGCTTGTAAAAGCGCGCGCATTTTACTTTCACTTTCAAATAGCGGCAATTGGGTGTAAAGCAATTGTTAGTTTTTAGTTCGTTTGAATTTTCCCTCGCTTTCCTTCGCTTTTAAATAGGTTAAAAGCGCCGTGCGCATTTTACTTTCACTTTCGAATTAGCGGCAATTCGGCATCAATTGCTTGAATGCAACAACAAAATACAACGACAAACTCCTTTAGCCTATATATAAAACAAGACTTTTAATTACTAAACTAATAAAAGACACCATGCTACAAGGCATGCTATGCCTAATTTGTTTATAAATAACCTATAACTACATAAAGTTAAAATAGGCAGACAAACTGGAAATAAGTAAACGTATATATTATATAACCAAATAAATAAACGTAGAATATTTATTAGCAAAACGAATAAGGAAGTGTGAGGCACGGCATACACCTTGATGTAAAAAATAAATAAATAAATTACAGTTTAAATAAAGTAAAAATCAGCAAACACTGTGGAACCAATTAAATAAGAAACGAATGTTTAAAAAAACCCTTCCAAAATCACTAGGAAACGGCAAAAGTCAACAGGTTTTTTAAAATCCAAAATACTGCCAAACAGGCGCTTTAGCATTTCGTTTCGAAACTAAATCATCCGCCGTCATCTTGTCTGTCTCACCGACGGTGGGGGTCGGTGCCGCGGTGGGCAAGTGACGTAACCGGTGTTGCAGCTTAACAATGGTATCACCGTCAACACAGTCTATCGCGGCAAGCCTAGCAATGACCACATTACCCAAAACAGCTGCAGCTATCTGTTAGCAACATAAGTCGATGATGGTCGATCTAAATTAATAGACCTGCTAATCTGAACTGATGGCATCATCAATTACAACAGGCACCGGCCATTATGACCCGATCCTTATTAATGAGAACCTATTGAATGAAGCTGGACTTTGTGCTTGTCTGCAGAGCTAATGGTTGTTGGAAAGTCACAAGAGGCAGATGGACAGATCTGATACCCCTTTTCCATCAGCATGAACTGGGTGCTAGTTCAGAGCTAGTGCTATTGCCGGTTAAGAGTTGGTTTGACTAGCAAGCCTTCTAAGAACCAGTTTGTCTTTCCATGGCTAGTGAGCCACCACAGAGCCAGGTCTTATGTCACTGAATACATCTCATCTTTCCCAGCAACGCTAGCGTGGCAGTGCCAAACACAAACACACCATTAACAATGGCGGACGTTGCATTGCTATTGGTGTTCACGGCTTTGCGAGCCTACACCGGCATCCAAACACTGGCTCTGAACCAGCACTTAAACTGTCTTGGTGGAAAAGGGGTATGAGAGACAGTGACAGGATCACTATGCTAAGTGATGTACGTGCTAGGCAGAAGAGTTACATAAGAGCCTTTAACACTCATTATCATGTGATAAAATAACACTAGAAGCGGAGAAAAGATCCTGATTGTGCACTACATGATCAGGCAGTTATTCCAACCACAGAAACAGGATCTCAAAACCTTATTAAAGAGTTAGCATGTGGATTGGCATAATTGCACAATATAACTTGATACAAAAGAAGCTAACTCCATGGTGCAAACCAGATGTCATCTGGTCAACTGTCGGTTTTCCGTCTGAGAAAAACCTCCACTACATCGATTTCCACAAACAAAATGGCCTTTGTTATTGGAGTTGCCCATATTTCTACATGACTCTGAGAGGTATAAGAGTAAACACAATGTTGGAGATATTAGAGACATCCGATCTACAATGAACCCTAACAAAAGACAGCAATGTCAAAATAAGGATAGTGACAGCACCAGAACAAACGTCAAACAAGATTGCTCCTCCACAGCACAAAGAAAGCCCCGCATGCACCACACAGCATAAAACATGGAACAAAGATTTTCCACTAAACAGACTTTTTTTTTTTTAACACTGCATATTTGTCTTCCACGACTGCGTACTCTCAGCCAGTCCTGCAACAATGCAGAATCCCTCAGTCTGCTGTTCACATTAACCATGAACACACTCTACTAACATCTGATGGCCAGGAAGTGTTCAGATACTTTACCCTCATTCTGATCAGCGTGTCTCTCTTGGAGACAGTCGAGTTTACTTAATTTTGGGGGAACCAACAATTTCACTTTACTCACAAATAAACGATAACCCTATGTATATTTTTACCTAGCTCAGGAAAATTGGCTTTAACATAAAAGAGAAATAAGAATATTCACACAGTATGCACCTTTTTTGTCGTGTACATACACTACTTTTTAAAAGTTTATGCTCATCAAAGCTGCATTTATTTGATTAAAAATACAAGAAAAAAGAATATTGTGACACTACTACAGTTTAAAATAACCAGTACCTATTAGGGATGTAACGAAATTTTTTTAAAAAAAAAAAATTGTTTTTTTTTTTTTTTAAATAATTAAAAAATTCATTTAACAATAAAAAAATTTGTTTTTATTTTTTAAAAAAATAAAAAACATAAAAAAAATTTTTTTTTTTAAAAAAATTAAAAATGTTTTTTTTTAAAATAACTAAATTTTCAGATAAATTTATATTTTATTTTAAAAGAGTGGTTTTTAATTTTTAACAATTAAAAACTTAAAAAAACAATAAAAAATTTTTTTAAACAATATACGAAAATTTAATTTATTTCAAAAAATAATTTTTAAACAAAACAAAAAACATTTCGACGAAAATTTTATTATTTTAAACATTTATTTTAACCGCGAGCCTGTTGAAAATCGATATAAATATGTGATGATTCAAATCGTTTGAGATGCTAAACAAATCACGATTCAATTAGGGGTAGGGGTAGAAAGAGCACAGACAAAGCCTTATTTTGTTTATATGAGGGATTTATTTTATTTGTGTTACTTATTTATTTGATTTGGGGATTGTTTTAAAATTTCAATTTAGTTTTGCTATTTACATTATATTTAAAATTTTAGTCATTTAGCAGACATTTTTATCTAAAGTGACTTACAAATGAGACAATAGAAGCAATCAAAACCAACAAAAGAGCAATAATACGCAAGTGCTATATTAGTATATCATTATAGTGTTATATTTCAATTTCACAAAGAAATGTGCAGCATTTTGTCCAAGCAATAATAAGACACATTTAATTTATAATTTGTCTTAAATCTCTTTTTGTTAAAAAAATAAAATAAAATCGTGAATCGAATCGTGAGTTGAGTGAATCGCTACATCCCTAGTACCTATTGTAACATTTTAAAACGTAATTTTTCTTTGTGATGGCAAAACGTAACTTTTTAGTGGCAATTAAGATGTTTTAAAATGCTTTTTAAAGACTTCTCTTATGCTCACCAAGGCAGCATTTATTTGATCAAAAATACAATAAAAACAGTTGTGAGAGAAAGAAAATTGTCAGATATTACTACAATTTAAAAGAACATTTTTCTATGTGAATATATTTTAAAATTTAATTTATTCCTGTGATCAAAAGCATATCACTGCAGTCTTCAGTGTCACATGACCCTTTAGAAATCAGTATAATCTGCTGATTTGTTGCATAAGAAACATTTATGATTATTATCATCAATGTTGAAAACAGTTGTTAAGAAATAATCGTGTTTTTATAAGTCACCTTTTTCTGGTTTACCTGTGTCTGATGATTGGCCCTCAAGCACTAAGGCTTCCAGGACAATACAAAACCCCATTTCGCAGATTTAGCATTTCAACAAATACCATCTTGATATGAGAAGCCATTTCTCAATTTCCAGAAATATCTCTCTGATCACCCATCAAAGCATACCTCAACATACATAACTGCTACCAAACCTGCCATGACATGTAGACTAGTTCTTGTTTTCTAAACTGATGATGCACTGCCACGTTTAAAAAGTACCTAGCAAAAAGTACCTAATTTCTCTAAGTGTCTGGGGAGAGCTCTTTGTCATGCACACAAATATACACCCCCTCCAAAGTGACGGGTATAATAGTGCCTACTGAGAAAATAAAGTGTAATGATTACCAGAAAGGTCAAGAGAAAACGGGCAGCTCAAAAGGTTGTGTTATCATTGAAACACAGGGCACAGCTGGGTGCAGATCTGTGCAGAGATGAGTGCGTAGCATGCTCGCCACTGGCCTGATAAAAGACTCCATTCAAAGTGACAGTGTCACCAGTGCCAGGCCTCCAAAAGCGCTGATCACAACACAATACTGTGCCTTTGGCTTGTGCTGACTTCAGATGACGTCCCAAATATACTTGGCTCAGAGTCCGAGCCGAGCAAAAAGAGATTTAACAAGAGAAATGCTAAATCCCTCCCTGACCAATGACTGCAATTATAATCAAGTTACAAGACAAAACACTCTGGAGCCTCCTTTGCAATTAATTATTTATCCCTTTTGCAACACATTCAAGAAGTACTTTTACACTAAACTAACCTTCAATATGTGGGCCCATCAAAAAAAAAAAAAAAAGGCAATGTTATGCAATGCAATAAATTAATCAAAGATGACAGTAAGGAAAAATGTTACAAAAGATTTCAAATAAATGCTATCATTTTTAATTTTTTCACAATATTATTATTTTAAAATAATTTTTGATTAAATATATGCAGCCAAGAGACTTTTCAAAAACATTTTTATAAATCTTGCCTACCCTAAACTTTTGAACAATAGTAAATGCTCTTAAAATTAGATTTCAATTGGACTTAAGACACTATTCATTTTTTTTTTAAATATCATGTAAACACTGGTCTTACTTAAATTTCAATTATGCATCAGGTGTACTCTGACAAAAAGATTAAGACTGTAGATCGACTATGCAAAAGCCTGCTGTAGCTTGATTATAATTGTGCAGGTGAATATACTTATTGACTTGGCTTAAGTCAATTTAGGTAAGAGGCTGTTTAATAAATGCTCACACATTCACACAAAATGACCTCTACTTCTTCTAAGACTAATGTGCCTAAACGAACAGGCCACAAATAAGCAAATACACACACATGCAGTGATAGCAGCTGTGGCAACACAAAGCAGCTGTGGCAACATCACAGCCATGCAGTTAAAACCAGAGCAGCCGTTTAGACCCAACCAGGGAAAAAATGTGTTATGGAAATTTCAAGTCCTATCATGCTGCTTTAGCAACAGGATGTCAGCATTGTGTTGTACTGGTGACATAATGCAACCATATCACAGAGGCCGTACAACGCATAAAGGTTATACTGTATCATCATAATACAGTGAAAATTAAAAAAAATTAAAAATCTTTTTTTTTTTTACTTGAAATATATTTGTAATTATTTTATTTCAGATAGTTGCCAGGGAAATGTTTGATGCAGTAATATAACAAATTAAAACAGCCAAAAAAACTAAAACAAACAAAACAAAAAAAAGTATAAGTGTGTGTATATAAGAATAAAAAAAAAAGACAAAAAAATTAACTACAATGGAAATGGAAAATATAGGCTACATTTTAAAAAACTAATGGAAACTATTAATAAAGACTATAATAGTATAATCCCAATGATATTACAATAACCTACAAGTTGCACATTTTCTTAAAACTCCTAGGTTTCAAGTGTATTGGGATTTAGTTGCCACAGTCATTTCACCCTGCAGCCCAAGACTGGTTGCCCACTGAAGCTAAGCAGGGTTGAGCCTGGTCATTACCTGGATGGGAGACCTCCTGGGAACACTAGGTTGCTGCTGGAAGAGGTGTTAGTGAGGCCAGCAGGGGGTGCTCACCCTGTGGTCTGCGTGGGTCCTAACGCCCCAGTATAGTGATGGGGACACTATACTAGAGCCCGACCGATATGGGTTTTTTGGGGCCGATACCGATATTAGGGGGTAAAAAAAAGGCTGATACCGATATAATAACACTGCGTTACAATGTGCTATTCTACCCAGTTGACACTTCGTCAATGTTATTTTACTACTACCTAATACTTTAATTAATTTTATAGACCAGGTGATAAGTGACATTCATCTTTAATAGTTATTAGACATTATCTACTTTTAGACATGTAGAAGAGCATATTTTGCTACCGTCCTATCTAGGGCTCATCACCAAGCTTCTGCGTCTTGCCCACTGTTGTTCCACATTGTCAAACTCCAAAATCAGATGATTTTTTAATTCTTAAAAAAACGCCATTTATTTTATTTGAAAAAAAAAAAATGAACAAAACAATATATATATATAATACTTTTTTTTTAATAACAAATATTTTAGTTTGTCTGTATATGTTTTTTCATTGATCAGATAAGATTTTTAAGCTGTCCTATGGTCACCTTACAATATGCCCTCTCAGATGTTCCACTTCCGGCTTGCATGTTAATGTTCACATTGCACTTTCCATTTTTTCTTGGGGGGGGTGCGGGGGGACGTGTGTAAATAACGGAAAAAGTACTAGACAGCCACGCTGTAAAATTTACTGTGCTATACATAAAATATTTCTTATACTCTTCTTGACTCCCTACTGTTGTTGGACTTATCTCACTAACCGGCGTACTGATATAGTCAAAAAGTGTTACTTTGTGCCCCGTCTCCCCTACCTCTGTGTAAATAAATACAATATAAATTCATGTCTCGCTCACTTTAATGCCCTTTGATTGTAATGTGTATGTTCCCTTGGAACTGGAATCATGGTGGAGTTTCATGTGAAGTCCACTTCGCAGGGCTCTTATGGTCGAATAAGACCACGCTTGAATGCTGCCTGAACAAGAGACCTCCTTACTGAAGTGAAAGTGTTGGCTGGTGTCACTATCTCGTGAACGCACCGGCGGATCTCCACCAAATTGGGATCCCTTCAGCTTGAGGAGCCCTCTTGAACGCCACCCTCCGCGCGTCGGTAGCCCCCCGGGATCGCTTGATCGGTCGGCGCCGGACCGCGAATTTAATCACCTGTAACTCCCGAACCCCGGGGGCTATCGACTCGGGGGTGGTCTCATTCGAAAGAGGGCCTCGAAACGTACACTCTATTCGCGTTCGAGAGGGTTCCTTGAGCTGAAGGGATCCCCCGAATTTGTTGCGGATTCGCCGCGCCATTACGGAGATGTGGCCGTTCAAATTTTCAATGGTTTTCCATTGACTTAAGTTTTAAAGCGTTTCATCCAGGTTGCCAGTAGTAAACAATGGCGCGCGCTGTGCTTGTCAAACTAAGTAATTACACCATTTCAAACATTTTTTCTGCATTATATGTTCTGTAAAAAAGAATTTCATATCGGCGGCATATTCGCCGATACCGATATATCGGCGGCAGGCTCATATCGCCCGATAATATTAGCAAAACGATATATCAGTCGGGCTCTACACTATACTGTCAAAAAGCACCATCCTTCAGATGAGACGTTAAACCGAGGTCCTGACTCTCTGTGGTCATTAAAAAATCCCATGACACTTATTGTAAAGAGTAGGGGTGTAACCCTGGTTTCCTGGCCAAATTGCCCCCCTGGCCTTTGTCAATCATGGCCTCCTAATAATCTCCATCCACTTGATTGGCTCTATGACTTTCTCTCCTCTCCGTCTGTAGCTGGTGTGTGGTTAGCGCACTGGCGCCGTTGTCCTGTGGCTGCCGTCGCATTAGGGCTGGGCGATAAATCGATTTTATCGATTAACTCGAATGTGTAGTTTACGTTGATTTGTTTGAATGAAAATCGGTTTTCTCTTTAATATCCGCCGACGCTCCCCTCTGGGCTCGGCCCTCCCCCCGCGCGTTTGCCATAGAGATACTCAAACAACATGGCAGCGAGCAGGGAAGAACTCATTTCCAAGAAAGGCACAGTGTCATCCGTAATTTGGAATTGGTTCGGTTTTGCGGCGTCAGACACAAGAACAAACAACACCCCGCAGCAAAGTGTCAAACAGAGGCATGCTGCCGAGTGAGAGAGATGTTGCGCCCTATGAAATGAACAAGACCGCGGCAGCACAAGCACACCCGCCAAAAAACAACCTACAGCAGCTTGGGGCAGTGTTACTTATTGCGCGTCTCGTTATGTTCTCTCCAAGCTTTAATTTGTGGCTCGCATGGCAGTAAATAATATGATGATGTGATCATGCAGTCAATAAAGATATTTCATAAAAACATTCAAAACAAGCAGGGCTATAACATAAACCCATTAAAAAAAAACTCACACCATGTCGCTACTTAGTCCGAGTGGTGCGTCAAGCCAGCGACACACGCATAATCTCCTATCCCCATCAGTAAACTGATGCCTCGTTCTGTTTATGACGAACTGTACTGACACTACGTTCAGGTGATTTGCAACTGTAGTGTCAACAAGTGTAGACAGACTTTTAGCAGAGCGGGGCGCGGTACAACAACTGTCGCGTCCGGTGTGTAGACACGGTCAGACAGTGTCTGCTCTATCACAAATAATTTATATATTTAAAAAAAATACCTAAAACAGTGGCATTACAAGATGGAAATATAGACTAGAAAATATATTTACACTTGCTCTGTCCTACATGGGCTAGTATAAAAAATAAATAAAATAATATTAAGGTAATCCTGCTTTTTTAAAAATCATCTTGTCTTAGTTACAAATTTGACTGGTAAATGATAAAGAAGGATAGCCCCTTTTGCATTGCATTGCACTGCATATCAGGGATGACATATTGATAAAAAGACATGCTATTTATGAATGGATGTAACTTTTGATACTTCGCGGTAAAAGTGGCTCTCCAATTGACTTTGCCCTATCAGTGCGGCTCCCATAAAAAAATTGTGAAGACCACTGACCTACAGTCTCACAAACATTTACAAACTGTATCCGGTATGATAAGAATGTTATGTTACATTTTATGTTATGTTGCATTTTCACTGTTTACAATGGCAGGGCCTGCCATCTTTTCTTTTTGGCTTGTTGTTTCTGTTTGCACTTTAAGCCCAAGGGGGAAATCCAGATCAAATTCCAGAAGGGAAAATCAAAACAAAATAAAGTTCAAACTTGTTTTGAACAATTTCTTTGTCATCTGCAGAATGATTTTAAGTAGAGGGGAAAAATGGATTTAAATCGTAAATCTGAATTTTTTGTGAAAAAAATCAGGGATTTTTTTTAGGCCATATCGCCCAGCCCTACGTCGCATCATCCAAGTGGATGCTGCAAACTGGTGGTGGTTGAGGAGAGACCCCACATGATTGTAAAGTGCTTTGAGTGTACAACAATACACAATAAAGCGCTATATAAATGCATCATTCATTAATTCATAGTTCCTATGTGGCTGGCTGGATGGCACATCTTTCACACATGCTGTTACATCACAGTTTTACAGAAAGTTTGCATATACACCACCGTTCAAAAGCTTTGGGTCTTTCATTTCAACAAGGCTGCATTCAACTGATAAAAAGTGACAGTAAAGACATTTATAACGTTATAAAAAATTATATTTCAAATATATGCTGTTCTTTTAAACTTTATATTCATCAAAGTATCCTGAAAAAAAATGCATCATGGTTTCATACAATATAGCATCACAACTGTTTTCAACATTAATAAGAGCAAGAAATGTTTCTTGAGCAGCAAATCAGCATATTATACAGTTTTCTGAAGGATCATGTGACACTGAAGACTGGAGTAATGATGCTGAAAATTCAGCTTTGATCACAGGAATAAATTATATTTTATAATATATTCAAACAGACAATTCATTAATTTTTCACAAAATTACTTTTTTTTTTTTTACTGTGTTTTTGATCGAATTAATGCAGCCTAAGATATAGCTTTCATAAACAGTTTTTTTTACCTTAACTCCAAACTTTCAAACAGTAGTGTATGCATATATAGAAAAATCTCAAATAAAGTTTTAATAAAAGTGCCCTTACCCGCAGTCTGGAGCAGGGCACCAGCGGCAGTCAGGGTCGGCCACCAGCCAGCGGCGCAGCATGAACTCCTCATATTTCTCCATGAGCACACGGTCGTTGAGTATCATGCGGATGTCGTGGGGGTTGAAGCGCTCGGAGCACTCTGGGCAGCTGATGTTGACCCTGCTCTCAGAGATCTCGATGCGCAGATACTGTCGGAGGCAGTCGGCACAAGAGCGGTGGTGGCATGTCATGATGTCAGGGAAGCGATCTCTGGTGTGGCGCAGCAGGCACAGCGGGCACTCCAGCAGTTCAGAGGTGGAAGCTGAGGATGAGGAAGATGAAGATGAGGTGGAGGCCACACCGGGAGCAGAAAGCGCAGAGGCGTGATCTTGCTGCTGGCACATTTCCGACTGCACGCTCTCCACACTAGCGATGCCGTCCCCTCCGGCGGCTAGTGCACGCGACTTGCGGGATTTGGGGTCCCCGCAACGCCGGCGGAACAGAGAGCGCAGCGAGATGCGGCGTTTTTTAGGCGTCTTCCGTACGGAGGGCAGACTGACGGATGAGGCGGCCGAGGGAAGGTCCCTCTCGGACCCCTGCTGCGGCTGATGCAGACTCATTTCTCCAGAGGAGGCACTGTGGTTTCCAAAGGATGGGGAAGCTCATACAGGGAGGCAGGAGGGGAGGAGGAGGAGGAGGGGGAGGGAGGGGAGAGACGAGGGAAGGGGGGACAGGGTTTTCAGAGGGGAGCGTGAGGTGTTAAGACATGGTGGTGAACTCTCCGCAAGCTGCTCCCTTGAGCCAGGCAGCTCAAGTTGGGACACACGGGTCAGTTTGGAGTCACCAGTCTGGATCTCGACCTGATCTGTGAAGAAACAGAGACATGGCCGAGTGAGACACAACGCACATCTAACAGTTGGAAAGACTGGATGACATCATTTGACATACATTTTATACTGATTCTACAATATTTTGAGATATCAGTCAACATATTTATAATTACAATTTTTGCTTTTTTTTGTGCAACCATTTGCAATAAGTTCACAGTTCTAGTAGTATGAGAAAAAGTGTCTATGTGCTATTTTCTGTTTAGGCATGTTTAATCCCCATATATTTGGTTAATGGTTATTTTGTGTGTGTAATATTGCATATGAAAAGATACAGGAATTTTCACCAGAGGACTTGACTAGCTCCATTTGGAAAGAATGAATAATTCTAGTCACTGGGTGTTTTAAGGGCGTGTATCTGCCTAACAAAAAAAATTTTAAATATCCGAAAAATTTGATGTTACTCTGAAGATTTTGAGAACAATCCATAATGTTCAGTAATTTGTTATTAAAAAACTAACATAATACAATAATGCTATAGACGTAAAAAAAAGAAAAAAAAGACCATTTTAAAATTACAAACTTAATTTATATAGTATTAATTAATTAAAAAATGTGTATGTTAAACAATTAAGCTTTTATTTTTGGCAATTTTCTGGCAAACCTGCAGTGCATATATGCTTTTAATTAAATCACGTTTAGTTTTTTTTGCAATTTAATTTACACTCCACGCCATACTGTGATACCATTATTATTTTGATATACTGCTTCATTTTACCCATCATTTGTTTAACCTGATGTTGCAGATGTTATTGTGGAAGTGCTAAATGTTTATGTACCTGTATATAGACTTTATATTGACTGTCATTAAAGAGATAGTTCACCCAAAAACAGAAATTTGAAAATTAAATCTACTCACCATAATGTCATTCTAAAATCTACTTTTTGTTCTGTGGAACAAATTATATTTTGAGAAATTCTAAGAGTTTTGTAACCATTTGTAACGACATGAGGACGAGTAAATTGGAGTGAAGTTTTCTTTACCGAGAAATAAAAAAAAGACATGCATATTTGGATGATGTCCTTTTTTTCCAGCTTTAAATCTACTTGAAATTAAACGTGATTACTGTATCAAATAAATGCTATTTGTCCTCCATATCGAGCAGCCCTAATAATTAATCATTCAGTAAATGAGGGTGGTTACTCAATTAACACCTGACTGACTCATTGAACTGCAAGTCATCACGACTTTCATTCAAAACCCAAATGAAACGGAAGCATGTTGCATGTACTTCACCTTATATGGGTTTTCATGAACTGTTGTAGTTATAACTATAAACGAGTTTTTGGCTTTGCTTTTAAAATAAATAAATAAATACAGTGTTACAAAATTCTGGGTAACTATTTCTTCTGGGTAACACTTTATTTTACAGTGTCCTTGTTACACGTTACTTGTACTTACTGTAGTAATAACAAACAAATTATGGATAATTACACAACTAACCGTAACTTAAACCCCAATCCTAATCTTATAGAAAGTAACTGTTGTTAATTCATAGATAGAAATAGTAATACAATGTATAGAAATGTTAGTACATACTTTAACAATTGCACATTTTCAGTGTTCTGTTCATGAATTTCATGTGAGCAGCAAGTTTAAGGGCTGCAATTGATTCCTGCAGTCTGAAAACAAATGCCAAGATGAGTTTTGAGAAGCACTGACTCAGTGGAAAAGTTGATGAAAAGCTAAAAACAGCAAGTTCACAGGAATGAAACCATTACAAAAATACTGCAGAACCACTTTTGAACATGATGTGACCTCACTGATACTGTAACAGGATAGACCAGGGGTAGGCAGCCTATGGCACACGAGCAATAGGCCTGTTAGGAGCTATAAATACTATTGAAGTGTGAGAATTAACCTGCGCAAGTCTACAGAAGCCCGTGACAACCGCTGCACATACTTGGCGCTTTAGGTCAAAGCCTCAGCGGTTTAACAGCGTTCGTCAATGTCAAAATAACTGAGATGGCCAATCAAATCAAAGTAGGCGGGGTTTACTCTTCACAGAAGCAGAGTGTGAATTCCAGTGCAAAGCGTCAGTTTAACGTTGAAAGAGTGAGGTAAAGATGGAAATTACAAATGTAATATTAGACAACTGTTCTACGATAGAAATGTTAAATGACAGACAGCTATATCCAGTGATGCAAACTACTCGACTTCTCAAATATGGCCATTTTTTTGAGAGAGAGAGACCAAGAGAGAGATTAAAAGTTGCGTGTGTGAATTACCAGTGTCTGTCACTCTTTCTAAAAAAAATTTAGTTTAGTTACTTGTAAAAAAACAGCAATTTTACTCCCTTGTTGCTTGTCTCGGTGTTCTGTGCTCCTGAATGTTTCTGTCTGATCTCTGTGTGTGAGTGATGTGTGTTGTTTGTGTGCGTCAATTAAAGCAGTGCATTAATTAAACTGAACCGTTTTAATGCACTATTAGCCTGGTCTCTCACACACATACGGTGGAGGGTTATTAGCAAAGCGGTTATCAGAAAACTTAAAACTACACGCCCAAAAGGTTGCCGACCCCTGGGATAGATGCAACTACTGCATGCCAGAGAAAGCCACAGAAACCATGATGGTCAGAAACCTGAGACAGCAGAAAAGGCAAGAGAATGAGGATCCTCCTCCTCATTCATAGATGCGTTTCCTCACCCAGCCTGCAGGCCTTTCACAAACACACCAGAGAGGCTGGCGAGATCTCTCGTTTCAGAAAAAATTTAATTTACTTTCAGATCTAAATGAATGTCTGTGGGTTAAACGTACCATATTGTGGGTGCACCAAGATACTTTAGTTAGCACAGAAAGTGTTTTTGCATATGAATAGGTGTGAACTTATCACATGCAGCACAATAAAAAAAGTGTCAGACTCAACAGAATGAGGAAGAGACACTGGTATGAATCATCTGAGCTTCCCAAAAACGCTGCAGCCTGTCACATGAGAAGTCACAGGAATAACAGAGGACATTTACTGAACGACTCCTGACAATAATAAGAGGTGTTTTCCACACTCTGGTCTCTTTGGCAATTTGCATTAGATGTTTCTTTTCTTTGTGATCCAAGACTCTCTGCTGCCTCTAAGCCATACCAGAAATATTTTAACCTCCTTGTGCAAATACACACACACACACACTTTCCAGCTGGGGTTTTTCACACTCTCCATTCAAAACACACTAGGGTATTTGCTCATGAGTTTAAAGGAAGCAGATAGTCAGCCAAATGAGTTCCACTATATGATCAATGATACCTTTGTTTTTTAGACAAAGTCTGATAGGAATTGTGATGCACATTTCCAGAGCATCAATTGCTCCAAAAATACTCCACAAATTCTTACAAGCATGGGCAGATGTGTGAGACCAAAACGTAAAGGGGACATAACACACACAGTTTCTGCCAATCTCATGTTAATCTTTAGTACCTATAGAGTAGTAATGCATCCTTCATATCTCCGAAGAGTCTTTAGTTTTATCAGATTTATAAAAGAGAGAAACAGATCTCCTCTACGAAACCAGTCGAGCTCCTGGAGTCGTGCCGTGGGTGGAGCTAAAGAGTCACGAGCATGCGCAGCTTTTGCATAGCGATCATCTGCAAGCTGTGACATCGACAAATAAAACAGGGACAATAACTTTGAATTAAATTAACTATGGCTAATGAATTCACATGTTGATGGGCTGCTCTTGCTCTGGTTGATGTGTGCGAGCGCTCTTCTGGGAGAAGTGCCCATACAAGGAATCCCACCCTTTATGACGTCATGACTTGAAAAAACATATACTTGAAAAAACTTTCAGAAACTTATACGAACCCTGAAGGAGTGTATTTGGTACAGAAATACTCCGTCATACGTCCAACTCGTTTTTTTTTTACTTTGGCCATGCTTAGCATGAGAACCAACTCTTTAACAGTGTAAATAACTCCGAATGCATGAAATAGCCTTAGACCTGTTAGGTGGCGTATCCAATGAGATCTCACATACAAGATAGCAAAAAGCAGATAAAAGTACACCACATAATGCTCCAAGTCTATACATCCTGAATATAATACAGTTACATTAATGAACTACATTGCTTGGAGAAAGATGAACTATATTACTTGTAATTACTTTAAATAATACATTTACTAATCTATTTAACATTGGTGCCACATATCTGGTGACTTAAACCTTGATTATTTCACAGCCAGGCAGCAGAGGAATCTCAACCTTCAACTAGCTGACCTGAGCAAGTTTCAGGGATTATTATTAACAGCAGATGCCAAGATCTCTATGTGTGTGTTTATGTAATACAAGGAAACTGAGATAGATGCTTGTTCCAGCATGTTCCCCAGATAACAACTGAAGGAAGAGCAGGAACACTTAGAATAAATAAACTTATTTGGCCTAACATATATTTTAACGCGCGTTGTGTTCAATGCTGATTTCCTGCATTCACCTAAGATACACCCAATACCACTCAGGTGACTTGTCAAAACACACGTAAGGACATGTATGAGCCCTTGAGACAAATGCCACGGCAAGCTGATAACACTCAAGACAGACAAGATACCATTAACAGCCACATTACTCTCATTTGGGGTTCATCGTATTCCCAACACAACACAAAAATTGAAAACCTCTTCACTGTTTTGCTCTATAAGTTTAGTCTAGTCCTGATAACACTGACTGGTATGTGCAAACAGCTCTTGCTCATTTTAAATCAACATTTGCTGGTTGAGCTGATGATGAGAAATAAAGCACACAGAATCAAATAAAAAAACGGATTTGAGAGCTGCAATGCAAAACAGCTGACGCTGTTGAACACATTCCCACAACACACCTACCTTGTCTAACCAGTGTGGTATGCTGTTTAGACACATTATATGAACATTACTCATTTTTCTAGCTCATCAAGGACAGTTTCCCATGCTTGATTTCCCTCAAGGCTGCAACCACTGTAAACATTTGTTTTTCTTTTATAGATCTGGTACTTTTTAGAAATGATCAATCATAAAACTACTTTAAGGAAAATGAATATATTAGTGAGCGGAGAACCCCAGTGAGGCATATTTCCATGTGATTACCCTAATTAGTCATTGGTATAACAAAAGACATCATAAGCATTAGCTTTTAATATTCAGTCAGGGCGCCATTATGAGAATTTCAGCTCATCACAATGCTACAGTAAAAGTCAAAACTAGTGATGTTCCAGTGTGGGGTCTTGGTTTACTAAAGGGGTCTTGGGGAGTTCATGTAAACACTGAAGCTCTCATAGTTGTTGTTAACTCCTCCACAGAAATTCATTTACTGGGTGTAAACGCTTTTATAGTAAACAAGCACACACCGTGCCCAGGAGACAACAGACAAACAATCCAGCCTGACAAGCTGGGGCAAAGGAAAACTATTTTCTGAACATTATTTTGTTATCACAACCATCTTTAACTACTCAGAATCTGTTTATACCACTAGTAAAAGGCTGACTGCTAACAGGTAGTTGACGTACAACATGTTCACTGACTTATATATATATATAAATAAATAAAAATGGGGGAAAACACCCAGATATTAGGATTAACAAATAAATAGTTAAATAAATAATTAAAACTACTGTACCAAGCAAAAGTGATGACCATCCAAATTTCTATGAAACCTTTTTTTAAACAAAAGTAAAGAGTGACAAGAAGCAAGTGTCCATCTCATATCCAAATCACTGAAATCAAATTCAGTATATAGTGCAAGAAATGACAACATCAGACGTGTTTAGCAACTAATAATAAAATTATAATCAAAAACACTTTTTAAAGGAGTATTTACCAGAATTTATTTAGGAGAAAAAATGTAAATGTGCAGTAGGATTTCTGGGAAAAACTGAATAATAATAAAAAAAATAAAAATATATATATATATATATTATATATATATATATATATTTTTTTTTTTTTTTTTTTTATTTTTTATTTTTTTTATAAAATCAAATTAAGTGGAGATGCTTTTTGATTATTAAAATTTAATGGAACCATTAAAATGGAATCCGGAAAATAATGGAAAACAGAATTTGGTAGAGATTTGAAAACTGTAAAAATAATTAATTAGACAGGCTTTGTGATAATAAATTTAATATAACAATTTAAAACAGAGTATAGAAAAATTAAAATGGAAAAAAATTAATTTGGAAATAAAACGGAGGGCCCGTTTCATAGGGCCCTATAATTATAAAAAAAATTTTTGTGGTAATAAAAATAGATGCAAGTTAACAATAGTCTTTAAAATTACTTAAAATACATATATAATAGCAATGAGGCAATAGTAATTAGTTAAAATAAAGTATCAAAAGCAAGAAATAATATGTTTTATTGAAGAAAAACTGTTAAAATACATAATGTATTATAAACAAGGGCTAATGTACATTACGCACTACAACAAAGGCCTGCAGAGGGCGCCAAAGGCCTGACGATTGTTTTTAGAGAGTGAGCAAGCGCAAATCCTGGCAGCGGATTGAAAATTAGTATTTGTCGTGTATGTTTTGCTTGATGATATGATGAATGGATGCTTTGTTTTTAACAGCTGATTCAGTGACGTTAGAGCTGATCAGCACGTCACTGCACACGTCTGTGGCGCGTTACAGCTCCACGGGAACCGGAGCTGATCGCGGTACGCCTTTTTCCTACCCGCTTGGTGCTTGTGTTTATACCGGCCAGCCGCAGAACGTTTCTGAAGCGCCTCTCCAAGCAGCGCGCTTGGCTAAAAATAGTCTTTTGTGAGTTGGCACAGAGTGGAGGACAGAACAAAACCTTGTCGGAGCTATAAGGGATAACGGTAACATAATACGCTAATCGTGGGCTGCTTTTAAATGAACATTTAATTATAAAACAAAATATCTTCTTTGGCCATATTAGTCTACTGAATAGCATTAACACAGGCTTTACTCCTTTCAAACTTTATCTGGAATGTCACAGTTTCGGTCACTGCAACTTCCCGATCAGGCGAAAAACAAACACACACACACACAAAAATCATAATGCCTCAGAAAATCAGTTATTAAAAAGAATGTAGTTAATATTTGCAAATTTATGATTATTTTTATCCACCCACAAAAATCAGAATGCATTTTTTTATTACCTGACCCGTGGATTCTCGCAGGCCCAGTGGAATAGGAAAAGCTAATATGTTTGCATTTTTGTTTATTTTTTTTTTTTTTTTTTTTTTTTTTTTTTTTTTTTTTTTTTTTTTTTTTTTTTTTTTTCTTTTTTTTTTTTTTTTTTTTTTTTCTTTTTTTTTTGAGTTTTTTTTTTTTTTTTTTTTTTTTTTGTTTTTTCTTTTTTTTTTTTTTATTTTTGTTTTTGTCTGTTTGTATTTTTTTGTTTTTTTTTTTTTTTTTTTTTTTTTTACTGAGTAAATCGACGGACTTATGAAAATGCAAATTCATTCCTGACCTAGAGACAGGGAGGTGCTAATTATTAACAGCGGGCGAAACCGAAGTTTCCCAGTAATGGCTGTACACAAAGCAGCGCTGAGCTCAAAAACTCTGCTTTATCAGGCATATAACATGAAAGATGAAATGAAAATGACATAGAACATTTTCTAAAGATAGTCTTCCTTCAGAAATACAGTGATAAAAAAACACCCGCGCCTCGTTTTGATTTCTAAACGTGCAGTACGTGCTCATGTTTATTCAACCAAGCCTTTTGGAAAATCGGTCAGTTTTGATATTGTGGCGAGTGCCACAAATAAATAAATGTACGGGAAACACATTCCACAGCACAACCACCTGAGCCCAACATCACTCTACTCATCACCTTAACTTTAACTGAGTTTGTAGCCGGCCCCATAGCCAGACTGATTATAAACCACACAGACGGCCGAGGAAATTAACTTCGGGCCAGGCGGTTTGCCACCAGAGGAAACATCCTATATAAAAGCTTGAAGCTCAGGAATTTTATAATTTGAAAGTATCTGTTGGGGAGATAAATGTGTAAAAAATAACAAAAGCTTCATGTACATAACAAAAACATCTAAAATTAGCTTTTATCCCCGTACAAAAAACAGAACGCATAAGGGGAGCTTCTTGAAGCGTTGTGAAACAGCTCTTGTAAATACCTTTGTTTTTGTTCGTTTGTCGGTCATTTCGAGTAAGTTACATACGTTCTTCTTAGTTAATTGGCCCTAACATCGATACGACCCTGTAGACGCCATAATCCCACACTGTCTCTCTCCTGTTTTCGGTTTTGTTGTTTTTTTTATGGTGGGCGTTTACGCAGTTGGCTAGAGCAGTGCTGATTGGGAAGGACAGAGGTGCGCTCACTCGATTAGTTAGTAAGACTGCCACTCAAGGCTGGCAGTCATCCATATGCTCTGGAACAGAGTAATATCGCTTCCACATTGCAGGCTTTGCGATTAGCAAATCTCAACATCTCAAATTTCGCTTGCGATTCGATTTCGATTAATCGCACAGCCCTAGTACTCAGTATCGGCTGCAAAAATCCTGATCTGAGCATCCCTAACATAAAACATAAGAATTTTGGTCAATGGTTTTAAGCCCTCCAAAACTATTTTGGCCCAAACCAAAAATTCTTTAATTTCTGCCAAATATTTTCAGTTGCTGAAATTTCAGTGCCCAAAATTTAAACACGTTAAATCTAAATTGTTTTTCATTAAGACAATAGATACATCCCAACTTGCATACTTACACTATTTATGCATTATTTAAGCCATTTTGTAGTGTAAGTAGTATGTTCACAATGAACCTTTTTTAAGTGCATTTTAAACCGAGCCTTAATTGAAAAACATGGAATGAAAGACACTTCATGCACTCAACTGTTGCAGTTGTATTTATGTTGAGTACGGAGAGGAGCTTTTTTTAACTCATACACTGAGTCCACTGTGCATAGTTGAAGTGCAAAGTGTACAGTACATCATTTAGGACAACTAATATGAACAGAAAATATAAAAAAACTACATGTATAGACAAAACTAAGACAAAGCATAAAGCTTGTGGGGAAAAAAAGGTCAGAATAAAATGAGTAATCCATTAAACCGGGTTCCTGCTGAATGTACCATTCAAATTTGCAACTCCATTTCTCACATATGGAAGCCATTTAGCTCATATATAAAACAGCAGCCAGCATCATAAAGAGCAGCTCACATGAGTGAGACATTGGGAGATTTATATGGCCACTACAGTAATGTCTGACTCCAAGGAACCATGCAAATCAGCTAAGTTGCTAAGAAGTTTCCCTCAAACCAAAGTGGATGAGAAAGAGCAGTCAAAGCAACAGGCAGGGCAGACACGCCAGCACAGTATAAAGGATCCCACCCTTCTCCCCCCCCCCCATTTTTCTCCCTTCCGCCCCCTTTTCCAGTCAGCTGAGGCCCGGGAGGAAATTATGTCAGCAGCTAGGCATTTTGTGAGGCCGAGTTCATCTGCTCTGTGTTTGTGTGTTCACCAAGAGACCAAATAGGCTTTTCTTCATCAGCACAATTGCTGATTATGCCAGCAGGAGAGCTCTTGCCACTGTCCCAACTGCTTCAGAAACACACACACACACACACACACACACACACCTACCTCTCAGAGGCTGGCAAGCATCCTGTGTGCAGGCATGTGTACAGAATGCAGTGGGATTTCTGTAATGAGCTTATTAAAGCAATTTCCGGGAGCATTCTTCACTGAAGAGAGACTTCCTCACCGTGACGACGTACATTCGCTCTACTCCTAAAGCCCGGCCTGCTACTTCCTGGTCACTCACCACGTTTCACCTTGTATGGTGTTGATCACACTGATATTTATACTCCACACAAAGCTCTGATCAGATATTAAGCCTAACACACCAAATCCAAAATCCCCGAGCTGCTTTCCAAACTGCTGTCAGCTGAGCAGCTAAAATAAAAGGCTTATTCAGGTTGGGTATAATCCGTCTCCATTCCAATCTAAACAGGAAAGAACACAGCAGACTGAACAAGGACAGGTGGAGCTAAAACCAATAGTGTTCAATGGCTCTAATACAATATTAACCAAGCAAAATGACCTCTGGCTAACAGGCACGCTTGTGCCAAGAGACATAACTAAAAAAGAAATAGCTCAGTATCCTGTGTGTTTACATATGGAACAGAACAAACAGTATTGTTAAACGACAAAAGCACAACTTTTTTTTTTCCAGAGTATTGTGATAAATGTCGCAGGTTATGTCGTCAAACTTCAATGAGCAAGCTGCTCTTCACTGAGACAAACTGAAGCAATAACTAAACACATCCCACACAAACAATGATGTCTTGTTCAAATCAGCATTTTAAGGGACAACTCATTCATTTTGTTGGTTTGTTTGTCCAGAAAAGCAAACATTTAGCAAAATATGCAGTAAAATACTTTTGTTCCTCACAATGTTTTCAATTCAGTTACATAAATTAGGATGTTTCCTGGTTTTTATTACCTGTATCAAGCGTAAATATATCTGTTTGTGTTTAAAGGAATAATTTATGGCTGGGTATCGAGTTCGATACTTTTTAGGCACCGACCGAATTGCCTCGAGACCGTCGAGTATCGAAAAACGTCTCGTCGTTCGGTACCAAATTTCGATACCTAAGGGGTTTAATCATCGTCAGTGAGCCAAATGAAGCCTGCAGCACCTAGCCCCGGTGTGTCGACTGAGAAGAGGTGCGCGGCAGATCGATACCGCGAGAGCGATTCGAAAGTGCACGGAGCAGTCTGCTCTCTTTAGCTCTCGTGGTACTGTAATACACCGATCGGTCTGCACAGTCGGTCCGCATCAAGTCGAGCACACCTACTAGTTAACACCGGTTACACTCAGAGATGTGGCGCACGTGAGGATTTAGTGTGAATGCGTCCCGGCCCCCTTAGATGTAAGGCTACATTTACACTGGTGCGTTTATGTCTTAAAATGAAAACGATCCTCGTCATACTGGCGTTTCCACTGCGTTTCAAGCCGGCTTTCCAATACCTCCGACAAGCGACAGATCAGTCATTCATTTCCAATGGAGAGTAGCGCGGGAGCTGCGTGGAGTTCATACTAACGTTACACGGACAGAATATGGACACGTGTTGATGTGAGCCACCGTCGTCACATGCAACACATGTGTCAGCGATCATGCGACATAAGAGCACGAAGTTAAGACAATAAATGTTTATATTCTGCTTTTACTCAAAACTCATTTTAAACCACCATCAAGTGTTTGTAATAACTTCCGATTACCGTCTAATATGTGTTTTGGCCATGTAATATTGCTGAAATTAAATATGTTATTACCTATGAGTCAGAGCAGCGATCATGGAAGAGAGAGCACAGGCAGACAGCGCTGGAAGCTGCTAATGCTCATCAGTAAATCAGTGGAAAATAAATAGAAATCATGATTCTGTCTGAGCTATGCGTTTTACCACGAACACTAACTAGTGTATATGTAGGCTAACAGATGTGTAAACTGAAGACTATTTGAACTTTATTAAAACCATTTGCACTGATTTACTGTGTTGGTTACATTTTGTTCCTTTGTGAAGTGGCTCAGGAGGGAGTATTTGAGTTTGTATAAACATCAACAAGATGAAAAAAAAAAACGTTGGTTTTTTTTAGATAATGTAATCTTGTTCAAATTGATTTCATAAAATTGGTATTGAAAAAAGTATCGGTCAGGAAGTGGTATCGAAAATGTTTGAATGATACCCAGCCCTAGAATCATTAGCTGAAAATGTCCTCGCCCTCAGGTCATCCAAGATGTAATGACTTTCGTTTCTTCATGGGAACAGATTTGGAGAAATGCAGCATTACATCATTTGATCATCGATCCTCATGAGAGCCAAAAAGCTGATAAAAACTCACAAATAATCACAAGTACAGGAGTGGTTGTGGGTTATTGTGATGTTTTTATCAGCTGCTTTGACTTTCATTCTGATGGCACCCATTCATTGGTGAGCAAGAATATCATCCCCAGAAAGAGCTGCAAAATAATTTTAACAGTTTGTTAGTAACTATTATTAATTTATCAGAAGAACTGCTTGACTGTAGTTGAACCTAACTTACAAACTAAAATTACCATTGGGAAGCAACAAATTTCAAGTAGCTTCTTCCCCAACACAGTCGTCTCAATTAGAGCCCGACCGATATGGGGTTTTTTTTTGGCCGATACCGATATTTGGGAGTACATGATATAAAATATATAGAATACAGTATATACATACACATTTTTTGCAATGATCACTCAAATGTGGTGATCAAACACTTATAATGATGTGACAAAGATACGTAATGGAGGCAGGACATTTAACAATTTAACAATAAACTTTACTATCCAAAATGAGTCTGACATCAGTGCACTGAACAGTAAAGTTGAAGTTTATTCAACTTTAATTAAATTCAATTCCATTCAACTTTATTCCGTTGAAGTTTATTTCACTTCGGAACATTCATTCACGGATTTGCGCTACTGTCTTCACACACAGACGAAACTTACTAGAGAAGTGTGAAGTGTGACATAATATACCTATAGACATAAAGTAGCCCCCCGGGATCGCTAGATCGGTCGGCGCCGGACCGTGAATTTAATCACCCGGTACTCCTGAACAAAAAAAAAAAACAACCCCCCCCCCCCACCCCGGGGGGAGTATCGACGCGGGGGTGGTCTCATTCGAAAGCGGGCCTCTAGACATACACTCGACTCGCGTTTGAGAGGGTTCCTCGAGCTGAAGGGATCCCTCGAATTTGGTGCTGATTCGCCACGCCATTACGGAGATATGGCCGTTCAAAGTTTCAATGGTTTTCCATAGACTTGAGCTTTAAAGCGTTTCATCCAGGTCGCCAGTAGCAAACAATAGAACACCTCTGCTGGACAAACTCTGTAATTACACCATTTCAAAATTCATATCGGCGACAGGCTCTCATATGGGCCGATAATATCGGTAAAACTATATATATCGGTCGGGCTCTAGTCTCAATATCATGACACACAGCAGGATTAACAAGCTCTAACTGGTGAATGATAGTGTTAACACTGCTGCAGGTTGAGTAGCTAATCTAAAAGGAGCTTCACTCTCAGATGCTGAATGAAGGACGGAGATTAAGACGTCACCATCTGATCCAAATGCTCCCAGTTCAGCTGGCCTCCACAGCTCATTCAGCAGTATGATTTAGCCACAACTGATGAGCGCTAAACACAGGCTTTCTATATACGGCTGCTGTACACAATATCAGCTGGGGAAAGTGAAGCTGAAAACATCAACACTGTGTGCGAGTATGAATGCATGAGTTTAAAATTAAACTTCACTGGCAAGAGTAATGCAAACAAATTGAGAAATATAAAAAGCAGTCAAGCCTCCACATCGAAACACCTGCATCCATGTGGCTTTCAAAACAGCACGTCACTTGCCATCATGTTCCTTTTATCTCCGGATATAGAGCGTTCTTACAAAAGTGAAAGTGTCCGGATCAGATTTATCTGTAGCTTTTAGGAAATGACAGCTTTCATGCAAAATTACGTAAACACATATGGTTTATGTGGAAAAACTCAGTATACGTAAACCAGTAATATCAGTCATTTATTCTCTTTCATGAAGTGATTCATGTTCCTGGCCCTTTTCAAAGGGCAGTTTCTGTTTAAAGTACACGAACTAGAGCCCTACCAGATTAAAATACATAGAAATGGCGTTACATAGACACACTATGTACACACTTCCTTTACCAAACACGTGTCTCCCTGAATTTCCTGAACACTGTTTCACAAGACACAGTCACCACAGCAGTAAAGGAAACACTCCCTTACAGCAACGCAGCCAGAGCACAGAAAGACATTTTCACACAACAAAGAAAACAGCTAAGCATACGCACAAGTAAACTTATGACACTGAAACATGGTATAACGTTAAAAGATTCAAATTCAAACAACCACTCGATCATATTCTGCAGCAATTAACATTTTGACAGAACCTCTAGTAAAGAAATGTGATTCTCAATTTCGCCAGAATTGCGCAGCTCTACTGCAGTGGTTTCATCTGCCACTTTAAATGCTCAATCCTTTATGTTTGGTTGATTCGATGGCTGTAAATGTTTTATCCTTGGGGCCGATCACAGAAAGCAGTATCTGCCGATACCGATCTTTTTAAAGCCTTCTTTTTATCATTTATAACTATTTATAGTGATACTACAAACAGGATTTTTAGATATTTATTCAGGGCCTGAATTTCATTTTTGAAAATGGGGGGAATTCCCCTCTTAGGTGTCTCTTGTGAGAGAAGAAGCAGCTTTCACACAGGAGTCCGCTACTGAATCATGGCTGTTTACCACAAACACAACATTTATCCATTATTTTGATTTCAAATTTAAACATTGTCACTGAAAATGCTTTTTAAGCATTACAATTTTTTTTTTTACACAGTACAGTAATAAAAAGACATGTTTAAATAATAAATATAAACAACACATTCAATGCTTTTTACTTTAAAAGTAAGTTTTTTACAAACTTACCATTGACAGAAATAGTCAGCCCTACTGCCTTTCCTTTTGCATTGAAATCTTTATTACAAGCAATCCTGCGGTTCATAAAGAACTTGCCTACCTTTTCCTACCTCCACGAGTGCCATCTATAATTGCCTTGTTGATCTAAAAGTGCTCTTTCCCTTTAAACCTAGCCAAAAAGCCATAGCCTATATGTGTTGATTGTGAAACACAGTAGACTTTAATATGCATTTATGGTGTAATTACTACATTTTCGTTTCAATCCATGTTCATATTTACTGCAAACAACACTGCAAACGGAGTAATGTGAACCTGGCATTATGTGTGTGTGCTGCGAGTGTGCATGAGCGCTCCAAGTTTTCCCCCCCACCCCCCTCCCCCCCCCCCCCCATGAGAGCGCGCGAGCGCTGAATGTTTAAACACTGGCAAGAATTAAAAAGTAATGCAATTTATACACTTTAGTGATGATGTGACACTGCCTCGATTGTGCAAGTGACAATTCCTGTGTCAACTGTGCATCATGCAGCTCGCTTATAGACTGATGCGATGTGTGATGATTTGAAGCCATTTGCTATTTTGAGAGAGAACGAGAGAGAGCGCGCGCGGTGATTCACTCACGCTGTTTGTGAAATAACGTCTCACACAAGGTTTTCAAATTACTTTATAACTTATTTAATGAAGTAATATGAAGAAATACCTCACCTTCAGCATTATAATTATTTCACCCGCGCCGGACAGAGACTGAGACGGTGCCGCTGCATGTCGTGCCAAACCTCTCACGGCAGCGTCATCAGCTTGAGATCGGTTTTTTGAGATCTGCCTTTTTAGAGACCGCCGATCAAACATCCCAACGTGATTATCGGCCGATAGTGATCGGTAGCCGATCGATCGGAGCACCTCTAGCAAAAATCATTTTAAAAGTGATTCCAACGACACCATTCCTCTGTATTACCTACTTATGATTTGGACTTTCCTTTCTCACAGAATTAGATTATTAAAACTTTCTAGCTATCATTATCATTCTTAGTGTGAACAGCCCTATGATCACTATTATTTTGAAAGCTGCTATACTAAATTGTTAGCTGCATTATAAGAGAAATTACCTACTAGTCATTAGATAAATGGCTGCAGCACGGATCACTGCCAGTGAGGTCTTTGAAACAACTGCATTGTGGGGACTTGTGATGAAAGCATGCATAAACACTGTGGCTGATGTAATGAGGACCTGACCTCTACACGCAAAGAATTCATCAACTACATTACCAGCCATGCTTTGAACACTGATGCCTGCGGCAGGCAGGCAAAAACATTTGTCTCTACAGCAAAGAATTTGAATTTCATGTCACTGAAAACTTTTTTCCTAGAAGAATTAATGCACTGTGTTAACACACATTGGCTAAAGAGGTACTACAACAACATCCCTTGCCATTCTGGGGCACATCTGGCTTTCAAAACACACAAACTCTTATTAGCTCAGTTTGGTGTGCGTTTAGTAAGCCACCTGATTTCATGGCACTTCCAGCTCAAGCATAAAGCACTCGTTGTTCTCCAGCTACGCAGAGAGAAACAAGCCCAAGACTTTGATTAAGGTCAAGAACAGGACCATGGGGAATTTGTAAACAAGGTAAATACACACAGATCTCAACGTCACGCTGTTTTTCCTGAAAGAACTTCATCACAATCTTCTCAAGCAGATCCTCTGCTACATTTGTGGTCATCCAAGTTGCTAAATCTGGTCTAATAACCTGTGGCAGAATGAGATCACCCAGATATTCAGGTTGAGGACATCTAAATCCTGATCCTACATAAAAGACAGCTTTGCATTAAATCATATAGGCATCATAATAAGAGAGTAGCAGACTGTTTGCTTAAAGTTTAGAATCGGAGTCAGAAAGAGCTTTACTGCCAAGTATGTTTGCACATACAAGGAATTTGTTATAGTGTCACAAGCTTCCAGTACACAGAGACAACAACAACACGCCGATAATAAATCACAGATACGTTTATCGACTTAATTTGGCATAATATTTCTGATAAATATTATTAAATATAATAAACTATATACATGATAAATAGTACTTGTAAACCAATAAATATAACTATATAAAACAGTATTATACATTATATATATTTTACCAGATTTTATTGACCCTTAATTTAAGGCATAACATTTCTGCTAAATATGATTCTATAATAAACAAATGGTGTGTGTTTGTGTGCTATATATACCACACACACAAATACATGAAATATATTTTTTCAAAGTAATTGTTTACTTGCATATAAACAAAGTATATACATCACATTTGATTAAATGTTTATGTTTATTTGGCATAATATTTCTTCATATTACTTACTATATAAACAAACAACAAACACAAAGAAAACATAAAATCTATCCACACACCCACACACTACCACATATATATACATATCTATATATATATATATATCTTATCAGAACATTATGCCAATTAGGTCAATAAACATGCTGCGTTACATATGATGCATTGATTAGCCATTAATAGCGTACTGTAGATAACGGCATAACAAGTACAATTCTGTACAAGTCCAGTCTATTGTACAGTATAGTATTTTTTCTGTCACTTTCAAAAATACTAAGTCGTTCCCTATGACAAATGTCTTCGGTCATCCGCTGGTGCTGTAGGGTTCAAAATGATCTGTATCTCCCTTGGTTTCCCATCAAAACCAGACCACATTAGTAGACTCTGTGCTTTTTCGACCTCTCTGCAGATGTTCAAATCACGACTTGCACTCACAGGCATTTAATGTGTAGTTTTTCAGGTATTTACTTACGCGTTTTAATTAATTGCTATTATTGTTTTTGACTTTCTTGTACGGCACTATAACGGTATAACTTCACGGTTTTTAAGGTGCTTTATAAATAAATGGCTGATTGATGGACACTAAAGAGAAGCTGCTTCCATGCAGGACATGCATCAGATGCTGATCCCCTAGAACGATGAGAACAGACCTAACTAGACACCCTACAACACGCATTTCTTTCTCTCACATCTCTAAGATTGACTCATAAGTCAAAGTGTAGGCTGAATCAACATCTACACCAGACACAGGTCAACACCTCTCAACCAACAGTTTCCACAGGTCTAAGATTAACCAAGACTTGGTTTTAGACAACAGCCGTGGGAGGTTTCCAGCCATGCTCCCAGAAACTAGTTTACTCATTCTCATTATTACTACAATAAACTCTCTTGGGGTAAGCTGGGGACAATCACCCTTTGAACTGTGAGGCTGGAAGACGCATTTACTCACATCTGAATCCTCACGTTCAGCAAAACCCACTCGATTTCTACAGAGCTGTAAGTTACTAGATCATAAGGGTTAACCATTAGGCACAATATGTAACAGCAACATGTTTACCAGTCTCAACACGAAGCACAAGGACTACAGTTCGATTGCCTGATTGATTATGTAACGCTAGTCTGCATCTATCCAGTCATATTAGGCGTGAGATCTGTTGCTAAATAAACCCCCAAGCCATTAACAAAGGCTCTAAAACATCCCATCCGTGTATAAGGCCGATCAAAGGTTTAGTGACATTTAACGGCAGTGGTAAAGCTAGGTAAATGTTTAATTTGAGCAGACTTCCTGGTTACGGTGGTGTGAACTTAAACTGAACCAGCAGAAACAAACGGACAATGCGAAAGCTAGCTAACGCTACATGCCTAGGTAAGTTAGGTGCATCTCATGTCGGACCCACCACAGGCCCCTTCAAGCAATTTTACGACCAGCTAGCGGGCGTACAACAGCTCAGAGGCGGTTATCTGTTGTAATAGGACAAGTGTGAGATTCGTCTTTGTGAAATAAAAGCGTAAATGCTCGCGTTCACGTCCCCCAGCGCGAGCGAACACACGACCGTTAGCCCAACCGTCAAACTAGCCTTATATTTCGACGACTCACCTTTCAAGTCATCCACGTAAAAGCATTTCATCCCAGGCGACAAACTCCGAGTGCGGTGTCAGAAGAAGGCTAAGTTACTTGAGGGAGTTGTTTAGTCGGGTTGCAGTCGGTCCGTCCTCGTCTCTGACTCACTGGCCTCCGTCTGGCGGCGGCTCCGCCCACATATCGGTTCAAACTCAAATCTCGCGAGAGTCGGCGTGCGTTCCTCAAAGCCAAATGACTTTAGTAAAGACCAGATCTGCTTATAATCTACTCATAGCCCAGTTTCCCCAGACTCGAGATATTTCTTTGTACACTGTTTTGATCCAGCGTCTTTCTTTGCTAGTTTTTACACACGGACCTGCCCAAACATCTCTTCTTTTATAAAATTATACCCTTTCATTAAAATAGGACTGCTTTAGGTTTATAAAATAGGATAATAATTGATATCCTTTTGTTGCTTTTATCATATTTTTTTTTACAAGTTTTATCATTATTATTATTATATGAAAATGTATTTAATCTCGCCCATTTTCAGCATGATAAATAAATGAGCAAAAGGTGTTCTCATGCTTATTTCAGAAAATTCATAAATTAAATAAAACTAGCTATTTGTAACCTTTTCTGGGCTAGGTTTTTGGACCTATCCCAGCCTTTTAATATGGTATTTTACCTTTTTTACCTGAAATTCTTTGAAATGCCTTAGTATATGTAATAGTATCAAATATTAATGATATTTGATTCTATGGTTGAGAAGGATTACCATATATTAAACTACATTTAATAATTAATAAGAAAAAACAAATGTAAATGCATTTAGACGTAAACATAAAAAGTGAGCAAATGATAGTGTGTGTATATAATGTTTTACACACAATATATATAATAATATTATTATTACATATATCAATTGTTCACTTCATGTATCTATATATATATTTACATTCACTTTTATAATTGATTTAGTTTTTAATAGTATTTTTATTCTTGTTTTAATGCGAGCACCACGTACATTTTTGTACTTTGGAAACTAAAGCTTCTAAAGTGTGAAGTCTTTTTATTAAAATACCATGGTATTACCATCACTTCACCACACACAGCCATTTTTTGTAAGGTTAAGTTATTTATATTATGAAATAAATGGTTTCAAGTGTATTACATGTCGGGAAACCCTGGTAATTTGCATCACTGTGGTCAAAACTCACAGTCAAGCGGCAAAAGCTCTTAAAAGCTTATTTCCATTTGGAGCAATTGAGCTGCTGCCTGATGGTGTCCAAACCAGAGCTCTAATTATAGAGAGTTTCAACAAAAAACCTTCCTCATATGAAGTCAATCAGAGCCAAGATAAATATTCCCTTTTGTGGGATACTGGTAAATGATGACAGGGCACACGGTTCAGTGTTTTCTGAATAACATAAGTTCTTGTGACAAATATAAACGGCCATTTGTATGCATTGCAGCAATGCATGTGACAAAGGGAATTATCCAGGTCTCAAACCGAGCAGGAATCCAGCAGAAGAGCAGCGTCCTCCAGCTGTGTGTTACGTCACAACATACACTCTAAAAAATGCTGGGTTAAATACAACCCAGTGCTGGGTAAAATAGGGACAAACCCAGCTGTTGGGTTGTTTTGAACCAGCGGTTGGGTTGTTTTGACCCAGCAATTGGGTTGTTTTGAACCAGCGGTTGGGTTGTTTTGAACCAGCGGTTGGTTTGTTTTGAACCAGCGGTTGGTTTGTTTTGAACCAGCGGTTGGTTTGTTTTGAACCAGCGGTTGGTTTGTTTTGAACCAGCGGTTGGTTTGTTTTGAACCAGCGGTTGGTTTGTTTTGAACCAGCGGTTGGTTTGTTTTGAACCAGCGGTTGGTTTGTTTTGAACCAGCGGTTGGTTTGTTTTGAACCAGCGGTTGGGTTGTTTTGAACCAGCGGTTGGGTTGTTTTGACCCAGAGGTTGGGTTGTTTTGACTAGCGGTTGGGTTGTTTTGAACCAGCGGTTGGGTTGTTTTGAACCAGCTGTTGGGTTTTTTTGACCCAGCTGTTGGGTTGTTTTGACCAGCTTTTGGGTTGTTTTGACCCTGCGGTTGGTTTGTTTTGACTCAGCGGTTGGGTTGTTTTGCCCCAGCTTTTGGGTTGTTTTGACCCAGCAATTGGGTTGTTTTGACCCAGTGGTTGGTTTGTTTTGACCCAGTGGTTGGGTTGTTGTTTTGACCCAGCGGTTGGGTTTTTTTGACCCAGCTATTGGGTTGTTTTGACCTAGCTTTTGGGTTGTTTTGACCCAGCGTTTGTTTTGTTTTTTGACCCAGCGGTTGGGTTGTTTTTGACCCAGCTATTGGGTTGTTTTGACCAGGTTTTGGGTTGTTTTGACCCAGCGGTTGGTTGTTTTGACCCAGCGGTTGGGCTGTTTTGACCCAGCTATTGGGCTGTTTTGACCCAGCGGTTGGGTTGTTTTGACCCAGATATTGGGTTGTTTTGACCCAGTGGTTGGTTTGTTTTGACCCAGTGGTTGGGTTGTTGTTTTGACCCAGTGGTTATTGGGTTGTTTTGACCCAGTGGTTTGGTTGTTTTGACCCAGCGGTTGGGCTGTTTTGACCCAGCGGTTGGGTTGTTTTGACCCAGCTATTGGTTTGTTTTGACCCAGTGGTTGGGTTGTTGTTTTGACCCAGCGGTTGGGTTTTTTTGACCCAGCTATTGGGTTGTTTTGACCTAGCTTTTGGGTTGTTTTGACCCAGCGTTTGGGTTGTTTTGACACAGCGGTTGGGTTGTTTTGAACCAGCGTTTGGGTTGTTTTGACCCAGCTGTTGGGTTGTTTTGACACAGCTGTTGGGTTGTTTTGACACAGCTGTTGGGTTGTTTTGACACAGCTGTTGGGTTGTTTTGACACAGCTGTTGGGTTGTTTTGACACAGCTGTTGGGTTGTTTTGACACAGCTGTTGGTTTGTTTTGACCCAGCGGTTGGGTTGTTTTGACCCAGCGGTTGGGTTGTTTTTGACCCAGCTATTGGGTTGTTTTAACCATCTTTTGGGTTTTTTTGACCCAGCGGTGGGCTGTTTTGAACCACGGTTGGGCTGTTTTTACCCAGCGTTGGGTTTGTTTTTGACCCAGCTATTGGGTTGTTTTGACCCAGAGGTTGGGTTGTTTTGAGGTTGGGTTGTTTTGACCTAGCGTTTGGGTTGTTTTGACCCAGCGGTTTGGTTGTTTTGAACCAGCGGTTGGTTTGTTTTGAACCAGCGGTTGGTTTGTTTTGAACCAGCGGTTGGTTTGTTTTGAACCAGCGGTTGGTTTGTTTTGACCCAGAGGTTGGGTTGTTTTGACTAGCGGTTGGGTTGTTTTGAACCAGCGTTTGGGTTGTTTTGAACCAGCGGTTGGGCTGTTTTGACCCAGCGGTTGGTTGTTTTGACCCAGCGGTTGGTCTGTTTTGACCCAGCGGTTGGGTTTTTGACCCAGCAATTGGGTTGTTTTGAACCAGCGGTTGGTTTTTGACCCAGCGTTGGCTGTTTTGACCCAGCGGTTGGCTGTTTTGACCCACGTATTGGGTTTTGACCAGCGGTTGGGTTGTGTTTTGACCCACGTTTGGGTTGTTTTGACCCAGAATTGGGGGTTGTTTTTGAACCCAGCAAGTGGGCTGTTTTGACCCAGCGGTTGGGGTGTTTTGAACCAGCGGTTGGGTTGTTTTTACCCAGCGGTTGGGCTGTTTTGACCCAGCGGTTGGGTTGTTTTGACCGGCGGTTGGGTTTGTTTTGACCAGCGGTTGGGTTGTTTTGACCCAGCGGTTGGGTTTTTTTGACCCAGCTATTGGGTTGTTTTGCTTTTGGGTTGTTTTGACCCAGCTTTTGGGTTGTTTTGGCCCAGCGGTTGGGGTTGTTTTGACCCAGCGGTTGGGTTGTTTGACCCAGCGGTTGGGTTGTTTTGACCCAGGTGTTGGGTTGTTTTGACCCAGCGGTTGGTTTTTTTTGACCCAGCGGTTGGGTTGTTTTGACCCTGCTTTTGGGTTGTTTTGACCCAGCTTTTGGGTTGTTTTGTCCCAGCGGTTGGTCTGTTTTGACCCAGCGGTTGGGTTTTTTTGACCCAGCTATTGGGTTGTTTGACCCAGCGGTTGGGTTGTTTTGACACAGCTGTTGGTTTGTTTTGACCCAGCTATTGGTTTGTTTTGAATCAGCTATTGGTTTGTTTTGAATCAGCGGTTGGGTTGTTTTGACCCAGCAATTGGGATGTTTTGACCCAGCGTTTGGGATGTTTTGACCCAGCGGTTGGGTTGTTTTTACCCAGCTGTTGGATTGTTTTGACCCAGCGGTTGGGCTTTTTTGACCCAGCGGTTGGGCTGTTTTGACCCAGCGGTTGTGTTTGTTTTGACCCGCATTGGGTTTTTTTGACCCAGCTATTGGGGTTTTTTGACCCAGCGGTTGGGTTGTTTTGACCCTGCTTTTGGGTTGTTTTGACCCAGCGGTTGGGGTTGTTTTGACCCAGCATTGGGTTGTGTTGAACCAGCGGTTGGGTTGTTTTGACCCCAGCGGTTGGGTTGTTTTGACCCAGCGGTTGGGTTGTTTTGACTAGCGGTTGGGTTGTTTTGAACCAGCGTTTGGGTTGTTTTGAACCAGCTGTTGGGTTTTTTTGACCCAGCTGTTGGGTTGTTTTGACCAGCTTTTGGGTTGTTTTGACCCCGCGGTTGGGTTTTGGACCCCGCGTTGGTTTTTTGACCCAGAATTGGGGGATTGTTTTGAACGCGCGGTTTGGGCTGTTTTGACCACGGTTTGGTTGTTTGACCCAGCAAGTGGGCTGTTTTGACCCAGCGGTTGGGTTTGTTTTGACCCAGCAATTGGATTGTTTTGACCCAGCGGTTTGGTTGTTTTGGCCCAGCGGTTTGCTGTGTTGACCCAGCGGTTGGGCTGTTTTGACCCAGCGTTTGGGTTGTTTTGAACCAGCGGTTGGTTTGTTTTGACCCAGCGGTTGGTTTGTTTTGTTTTGACCCAGCGGTTGGTTTGTTTTGACCCAGCTATTGGGTTGTTTTGACCCTGCTGTTGGGTTGTTTTGACCCAGCTGTTGTTTTTTTTTGACCCAGCGGTTGGGTTGTTTTGAACCAGCGGTTGGGTTGTTTTGACTAGCGGTTGGGTTGTTTTGAACCAGCGGTTGGTTTGTTTTGAACCAGCGGTTGGTTTGTTTTGAACCAGCGGTTGGGTTGTTTTGACCCAGCGTTTTGAGACTGTTTGACCCAGCGGTTGGGCTGTTTTGACCCAGCGGTTGGGTTGTTTTGACACAGCGGTTGGGCTGTTTTGACCCAGCAATTGGGTTGTTTTGACCCAGCATTGGGCTGTTTTGACCCAGCTGTTGGGTTGTTTTGATCCAGCTCTTGGGTTGTTTTGACCCAGCTTGGGTTGTTTTCTGAACCAGCGGTTGGGTTGTTTTGACCCAGCTGTTGGGCTGTTTTGACCCAGCGGTTGGGTTGTTTGACCCAGCGGTTGGGTTGTTTTGACCCAGTGGTTGGTTTGTTTTGACCCAGTGGTTGGGTTGTTGTTTTGACCCAGCGGTTGGGTTTTTTTGACCCAGCTATTGGGTTGTTTTGTCCCAGCTTTTGGGTTGTTTTGACCCATCGGTTGGGTTGTTTTGACCCATCGGTTGGGTTGTTTTGACCCAGCAGTTTGGTTGTTTTGACCCAAAATTGGGTTGTTTTGACACAGCTTTGGGTTGTTTTGACCCCAGCGGTTTGGGTGTTGTTTTGACCCAGCGTTTGGGTTGTTTTGACCCAGCGGTTGGGGTTGTTTTGACCCAGCGGTTGGGTTGTTTTGGCCCAGCGGTTTGGTTGTTTTGGCCCAGCGGTTTGGTTGTTTTGGCCCAGCGGTTTGGTTGTTTTGGCCCAGCGGTTTGGTTGTTTTGACCCAGCGTCGGGCTGTTTTGACCAAGCGGTCGGGTTGTTTTGACCCAGCGTTTGGGTTGTTTTGACCCAGCGGTTGGGGTGTTTTGACTCAGCGGTTGGGTTGTTTTGAACCAGCGGTTGGTTTGTTTTGAACCAGCGGTTGGTTTGTTTTGAACCAGCGGTTGGTTTGTTTTGAACCAGCGGTTGGTTTGTTTTGAACCAGCGGTTGGTTTGTTTTGAACCAGCGGTTGGTTTGTTTTGACCCAGAGGTTGGGTTGTTTTGACTAGCGGTTGGGTTGTTTTGAACCAGCGTTTGGGTTGTTTTTGACCCAGCGGTTTGGCTGTTTTGACCCAGCAGTTGGGCTGTTTTGACCCAAATTGGGTTGTTTGAACCAGCGGTTGGGTTGTTTTACCCAGCGGTCGGGCTGTTTTGACCTAGCGGTTGGGTTGTTTTGACCCAGCAGTTTGGGCTGTTTTGACCCAGCGGTTTGGTTGTTTTGACCCAGCGGTTTGGTTGTTTTGAACCAGCGGTTGGTTTGTTTTGAACCAGCGGTTGGTTTGTTTTGAACCAGCGGTTGGTTTGTTTTGAACCAGCGGTTGGTTTGTTTTGAACCAGCGGTTGGTTTGTTTTGAACCAGCGGTTGGGTTGTTTTGACCCAGCGGTTGGGTTGTTTTGACCAGCTTTTGGGTTGTTTTGACCCAGTGGTTGGTTTGTTTTGACCCAGTGGTTGGGTTGTTGTTTTGACCCAGCGGTTGGGTTTTTTTGACCCAGCTATTGGGTTGTTTTGACCTAGCTTTTGGGTTGTTTTGACCCAGCGTTTGGGTTGTTTTGACCCACCTGTTGGGTTGTTTTGACCCAGCTGTTTGGTTGTTTTGAACCCAGCTGTTGGGTTGTTTTGAACCAGCTATTGGATTGTTTTGACCCAGCAGCTGGGTTGTTTTGACCCAGCGGTTGGGATGTTTTGACCCAGCGGTTGGGCTTTTTTGACCCAGCGGTTGGGCTGTTTTGACCCGGCGGTTGGGCTGTTTTGACCCGGCGGTTGGGCTGTTTTGACCCGGCGGTTGGGCTGTTTTGACCCGGCGGTTGGGCTGTTTTGACCCAGCGGTTGGGTTGTTTTGACCCAGCTTTTGGGTTGTTTTGGCCCAGCGGTTGGGTTGTTTTGACCCCGCGGTTGGGTTGTTTTGACCAGCTTTTGGGTTGTTTTGACCCTGCGGTTGGTTTGTTTTGACTCAGCGGTTGGGTTGTTTTGCCCCAGCGTTTGGGTTGTTTTGACCCCAGCGGTTGGGTTGTTTTGACCCATCTGTTGGGTTGTTTTGACCCAGTGGTTGGTTTGTTTTGACCCAGTGGTTGGGTTGTTGTTTTGACCCAGCGGTTGGGTTTTTTGACCCAGCATTGGGTTGTTTTCAACCACGTTTGGGTGTTTTGACCAGCGTTGGGCTGTTTTGACCCCGCGGTTTGGGTTGTTTTGACCCACAATTGTGTTGTTTTGACCCAGCGGTTGGGTTGTTTTGTTTTGACCCAGCTGTTGGGTTGTTTTGACCAGCTTTTGGGTTGTTTGACCCAGCGGTTGGGTTGTTTTGACCCAGCAATTGGGTTGTTTTGAACCACGGTTTGGGTTGTTTTGACCCCGCGGTTGGTTTGTTTTGACCCAGCGGTTGGCTGTTTTGACCAGCTTTTGGGTTGTTTTGACCCAGCAATTGGGTTGTTTTGAACCAGTGGTTGGGTTGTTTTGAACCCAGCGGTTGGGCTGTTTTGACCCCGCGGTTGGGTTGTTTTGACCAGCTTTTGGGTTGTTTTGACACAGCGGTTGGGATGTTTTGAACCCATCGGTTGGGTTGTTTTTTACCCCGCGTTGGTTGTTTTGACCCCGCGTTTGGGCTGTTTTGACCCAGGGCGGTTGGTTTTTTTTTAACGCAGCGTTGGGTTTGTTTTGACCCAGGCGGTTGGGCTGTTTTGCAGCGGTTGGTGTTTTTGACACAGAAATTGGGTTTGTTTGAACCAGCTTGGGTTGGTTTGACCAGCGGTTGGTTGTTTTTTGAACCAGGGTTGGTTTGTTTTGGACCCAGCGGTGGGCTGTTTTGACCCAGCGGGTTGTGGTTTGTTTTGACACAGAAATTGGTTGGTTTGACCCAGCGGTTGGGTTGTTTGACCCAGCGGTTGGGTTGTTTTGAACACAACTGCTGGGTTTGTTTTTGGCCAGCTTTTGGGTTGTTTTGACCCAGCGTTTGGGCTGTTTTGACCCAGCGTTTGGGTTGTTTTGACCCAGCTGTTGGGTTGTTTTGACTCAGCTGTTGGGTTGTTTTGACCCAGCCGTTGGGTTGTTTTGACCCAGCCGTTGGGTTGTTTTGACCCAGCCGTTGGGTTGTTTTGACCCAGCGGTTGGGTTGTTTTGACCCAGCGGTTGGGTTGTTTTGACCCAGCTGTTGGGTTGTTTTGACCCAGCGGTTGGGTTGTTTTGACCCCGCTATTGGGTTGTTTTGACCCAGCTGTTGGTTTGTTTTGACCCAGCGGTTGGTTTGTTTTGTTTTGACCCAGCGGTTGGTTTGTTTTGTTTTGACCCAGCGGTTGGGTTGGGTTGTTTTGACCCAGCGGGTTGGGTTGTTTTGACCCATCGGTTGGGCTGTTTTTGACCCAGCGTTGGGTTTTTTTGACCCACTTGGGTTGTTTTTGACCACGGTTGGGTTGTTTTGACCCAAGCGGTTTGGGCTGTTTTGACCCAGCGGTTGGTTTGTTTTGATCCAGCGGTTGGGTTGTTTTGACCCAGCGGTTGGGCTGTTTTTTACCCAGCGGTTGGGTTTTTTTGACCCAGCTATTGGGTTGTTTTAACCCATCTATTGTGTTGTTTTGACCCAGCGGGTTGGGTTGTTTTGACCCAGCTATTGGGTTGTTTTGACCTAGCTTTTGGGTTGTTTTGACCCAGCGTTTGGGCTGTTTTGACCCAGCGGGGTGGGGTTTTTGGACCCAGAAATTGTTGTTTAACCACGGTTTGGTTGTTTTGACCCAGCTGTCGGGCTGTTTTACCAAGCGGTTGGGTGTTTTGACCCACGGTTTGGTTGTTTTGACCCAGCTTTTGGGTTGTTTTGACCCAGCGGTTGGTTTGTTTTGTTTTGACCCAGCGGTTGGTTTGTTTTGATCCAGCGGTTGGGTTGTTTTGACCCAGGGTTGTTGGGTTGTTTTGACCCAGCGGTTTGGGATGTTTTGAGTACCCAGCGGTTGGGTTGTTTTGATCCAGCGGTTGGGATGTTTTGAACCCCGCAATTGGTTTTTTTGAACCAGCTATGGGGTGTTTTTTGACCCTGCGGTTGGGTTGTTTTGACCCAGCTGTTGTTTTTTTTTGACCCAGCGGTTGGGTTGTTTTGACTAGCGGTTGGGTTGTTTTGAACCAGCGTTTGGGTTGTTTTGAACCAGCTGTTGGGTTGTTTTGAACCAGCGGTTGGTTTGTTTTGACCCAGCGGTTGGTTTGTTTTGACCCAGAGGTTGGGTTGTTTTGACTAGCGGTTGGGTTGTTTTGAACCAGCGTTTGGGTTGTTTTGAACCAGCGGTTGGGCTGTTTTGACCCAGCTGTTGGGTTGTTTTGACCCAGCTGTTGGGTTGTTTTGACCCTGCGGTTGGGTTGTTTTGACCGGCGGTTGGGTTGTTTTGACCCGGTGGTTGGGTTGTTTTGACCGGCGGTTGGGTTGTTTTGACCAGCGTTTGGGCGTTTTTGACCCAGCGGTTGGGTTGTTTTGACACAGAAATTGGGTTGTTTTGAACCAGCGGTTGGGTTGTTTTGACCCAGTGGTTATTGGGTTGTTTTGACCCAGTGGTTTGGTTGTTTTGACCCAGCGGTTGGGTTGTTTTGACCCAGCTTTTGGGTTGTTTTGACCCAGCGTTTGGGTTGTTTTGAACCAGCGGTTGGTTTGTTTTGACCCAGCGGTTGGGTTGTTTTGACACAGCGGTTGGGTTGTTTTGAACCAGCGGTTGGGTTGTTTTGTCCCAGCGGTTGGTCTGTTTTGACCCAGCGGTTGGGTTGTTTTGACCCCAGCGGTTGGGTTGTTTTGACCCAACGGTTGGGTTGTTTTGACCCAGCCGTTGGGTTGTTTTGACCCAGCGGTTGGGTTTGTTTTGACCCAGCGGTTGGGTTGTTTTTGACCCAGCGGTTGAGTTGTTTTGAACCAGCGGTTTTGGTTGTTTTGACCCAGCGGTTGGGCTGTTTTGACCCAGCGTTTGGGTTGTTTTGACCCAGCTTTTGGGTTGTTTTGGCCCAGCGGTTGGGGTTGTTTTGACCCAGCGGTTGGTCTGTTTTGTTGACCCACCGGTTGTGTTTTTTTGACCCAGCGGTTGGGTTGTTTTGAACCAGCGGTTGGTTTGTTTTGACCCAGCGGTTGGGTTGTTTTGACTAGCGGTTGGGTTGTTTTGAACCAGCGTTTGGGTTGTTTTGAACCAGCTGTTGGGTTTTTTTGACCCAGCTGTTGGGTTGTTTTGACCAGCTTTTGGGTTGTTTTGACCCAGTGGTTGGTTTGTTTTGACCCAGTGGTTGGGTTGTTGTTTTGACCCAGCGGTTGGGTTTTTTTGACCCAGCTATTGGGTTGTTTTGACCAGCGGTTGGGTTTGTTTTGACCCAGCGGTCGGGTTTGTCTTGACCCAGCGGTCGGGTTTGTTTTGACCCAGCGGTTGGGTTATTTTGACCCAGCTGTTGGGTTGTTTTGATCCAGCTGTTGGGTTGTTTTGATCCAGCTGTTGGGTTGTTTTGAACCAGCGGTTGTGTTGTTTTGACCCAGCTATTGTGTTGTTTTGACCCAGCTATTGTGTTGTTTTGACCCAGCGGTTGGGTTGTTTGTTTTGACCCAGCGGTTGGGTTTGTTTTGACCCAGCGGTCGGGTTTGTTTTGACCCAGCGGTCGGGTTGTTTTGACCCAGCGGGTTGGGTTGTTTTGACCCAGCTGTTGGATTGTTTTGACCCAGCGGTTGGGCTTTTTTGACCCAGCGGTTGGGTTGTGTTTATCCAGCGGTTGTGTTGTTTTGACCCAGCTATTGTTTTGTTTTGACCCAGCGGTTGTGTTGTTTTGAACCAGCGGTTGTGTTGTTTTGAACCAGCGGTTGTGTTGTTTTGAACCAGCGGTTGTGTTGTTTTGAACCAGCGGTTGTGTTGTTTTGACCCAGCGGTTGGGTTATTTTGCACCAGCTTGGTTGTTTTGACCCAGCGTTGGCTGTTTTGACCCAGCCGTATGGCTGTTTGGAACCAGGCGGTTGGGTTGTTTTGACCCACATTGGGTTGTTGAACCAGGCGTTGGTTGTTTTGACCCAGCGGTATGGGCTGTTTTGACCCAGCGTTTGTTTGTTTTACACAGCGTTGGGTTGTTTGCAACCAGCTCGTTGGGTTGTTTTGACCCAGCGTTGGGTTGTTTTTGACCCTCAGCAATTGGGTTGTTTTGACCCAGCGGTTGGTTGGGTTGTTTTGACTCAGCGGTTGGGCTGTTTTGACCCAGCGTTTGGGTTGTTTTGAACCAACGTTTTGGTGGGGTGGGTGCGGGGGGGTTGGTTTGACCCAGCGGTTGGTTTGTTTTGACCCAGAGGTTGGGTTGTTTTGAGGTTGGGTTGTTTTGACCCAGCGGTTGGGTTTTTTTGACCCAGCTATTGGGTTGTTTTGACCTAGCTTTTGGGTTGTTTTGACCCAGCGTTTGGGTTGTTTTTTGACCCAGCGGTTGGCTGTTTTGACCCAGCGGTTGGGTTGTTTCTAACCCAAAATTGGGTTGTTTTGACCAGCGTTGGGGTTGTTTTGACCCCCGACGGGTCGGCTTGTTTTGACCATCTTTGGTTGTTTTTTGACCGAGCGGTTGGCCTGTTTTGACCCAGCGGTTGGGTTGTTTTGACCAGCTGTTGGGTTGTTTTGACCCAGCTATTGGGTGTTTTGACCCAGCGGTTGGGTTGTTTTGACCCAGCGGTTGGGCTGTTTTGAACCAGCGGTTGGGTTGTTTTGACCCTGCTTTTGGGTTGTTTTGACCCAGCTTTTGGGTTGTTTTGGCCCAGCGGTTGGGGTTGTTTTGACCCAGCGGTTGGGGCTGTTTTGACCCAGCTGTTGGGCTGTTTTGAAACAGCGGTTGGGCTGTATTGACCCAGCGGTTGGGCTGTTTTGAACCAGCGGTTTGGGTTGTTTTGTCCCAGCGTTTGGGTTGTTTTGTCCCAGCGGTTGGTCTGTTTTGACCCAGCGGTTGGGTTGTTTTTACCCAGCGGTTGGGTTGTTTTGAACCAGCGTTTGGGTTGTTTTGACCCAGCGGTTGGGCTTGTTTTGACCCAGCGGTTGGGTTGTTTTGACCCAGCTATTGGGTTGTTTTGACCTAGCTTTTGGGTTGTTTTGACCCAGCGTTTGGGTTGTTTTGACCCAGCGGTTGGGTTGTTTTGTCCCAGCTATTGGGTTGTTTTGACCCAGCATTGGGTTGTTTTGACCCAAAAAGGCGGTTGGGGTTGTTTTGACCCCGCGTTGGACTGTTGTGTTTTGACCCAGCGGTTGGGTTGTTTTGACCCTGCTTTTGGGTTGTTTTGACCCAGCTTTTGGGTTGTTTTGACTCAGCGGTTGGGTTGTTTTGACTCAGCTTTTGGGTTGTTTTGACCCAGCAATTGGGTTGTTTTGAACCAGCGGTTGGTTTGTTTTGAACCAGCGGTTGGGTTGTTTTGACCCTGCTTTTGGGTTGTTTTGACCCAGCTTTTGGGTTGTTTTGTCCCAGCGGTTGGTCTGTTTTGACCCAGCGGTTGGGTTGTTTTGGACCAGCGGTTGGGTTGTTTTGACCCAAAGGTTGGGTTGTTTTGAACCAGCGGTTGGTTTGTTTTGACCCAGCTATTGGTTTTTTGTTTTGACAGGCGGTTGGGTTGTTTTGACCGGCGGTTGGGTTGTTTTGACCCGGTGGTTGGGTTGTTTTGACCGGCGGTTGGGTTGTTTTGACCCAGCGGTTGGGCTGTTTAGACCCAGAGGTTGGGTTGTTGGGCTGTTTTGACCTAGCGGTTGGGTTGTTTTGACCCAGAGATTGGGTTGTTTTGACCCAGCATTTGGGTTGTTTTGACCCAGCGTTGGCTGTTTTGACCCAGCGGTTGGGTTGTTTTTGACCCAGCTATTGGGTTGTTTTGTCCCAGCTTTTGGGTTGTTTTGACCCATCGGTTGGGTTGTTTTGACCAGCTGTTGGGTTGTTTTGACCCAGCTGTTGGGTTGTTTTGACCCAGCTGTTGTTTTTTTTTGACCCAGCGGTTGGGTTGTTTTGACACAGCGGTTGGGCTGTTTTGACCCAGCGGTTGGGCTGTTTTGACTCAGCGGTTGGGTTGTTTTGACTCAGCGGTTGGGTTGTTTTGACCCTGCTTTTGGGTTGTTTTGACCCAGCTTTTGGGTTGTATTGACCCAGAGTTTGGGTTGTTTTGACCCAGCGGTTGGGTTGTTTTGACCCGCGGTTTTGGCTGTTTTGACCCAGCGGTTGGGTTGTTTTTGACCCAGAAATTGGGTTGTTTGACCCAGCGGTTGGGTTGTTTTGAACCAGCGTTTGGGTTGTTTTGACCCAGCGTTTGGGTTGTTTTGTCCCAGCGGTTGGTCTGTTTTGACCCAGCGGTTTGTGTTGTTTTGACCCAGCGTTTTGGCTGTTTTTGACCCGCGGTTGGGCTGTTTTTACCCAGCGGTTGGGTGTTGACCCAGCACTTGGGTTGTTTTGAACCAGCGTTTGGGTTGTTTTGACCCAGCGGTTGTGCTGTTTTTTGACCCAGCGGTTGGGTTGTTTTGACCCAGCAATTGGATTGTTTTGACCCAGCAATTGGGTTGTTTTGACCCACCGGTTGGGTTGTTTTGACCCAGCTATTGGGTTGTTTTGACCAAGCAATTGGGTTGTTTTGACCCAGCTGTTGGGCTGTTTTGACCCCGCGGTTGGGTTGTTTTGACCCAGCTATTGTGTTGTTTTGAACCAGCGGTTGGGTTGTTTTGACCCAGAAATTGGGTTGTTTTGACCCAGCGGTTGGGTTGTTTTGAACCAGCGTTTGGGTTGTTTTGAACCAGCTGTTGGGTTTTTTTGACCCAGCTGTTGGGTTGTTTTTACCCAGCTGTTGGATTGTTTTGACCCAGCGGTTGGGCTTTTTTGACCCAGCGGTTGGGCTGTTTTGGACACCAGCGGTTGGTTTGTTTTGACCCAGCGGTTGGGTTTGTTTTGACCCAGCGGTTGGGTTGTTTTTACCCAGCTATTAGGTTGTTTTGACCCAGCAGTTGGGTTATTTTGACCCAGCGGTTGGGATGTTTTAACCCAGCTATTGGGTTGTTTTTACCCAGCTATTGGGTTGTTTTGACCCAGCGGTTGGGGTTTTTGACCAAGCGGTTTGGGTTGTTTGACCCAGCGGTTGAGGCCCTTTTTTTGACTCAGCTATTAGTTTTTTTTTGACTCAGCTATTGGGTTGTTTTGACCCAGTTGTTGGGTTGTTTTGACCCAGCTATTTGTTTGTTTTGACCCAGCGGTTGGGTTTGTTTTGACCCAGCGGTTGGGTTGTTTTGACCCAGCGGTTTGGTTGTTTTGACCCAGCGGTTGGGTTGTTTGACCCAGAAATTGGGTTGTTTTTGACCCACGTTTGGGTTGTTTTTGACCCAGCGTTGGGGTTGTTTTGACCCAAAATTGGGTTGTTTTGAACCGAGCGGTTGGGCGGTTTTGACCCCAGCGGTTTGGGCTGTTTGACCCACGCTTTTGGTGTTTTGACCCCGCAATTTGGTTGTTTTGAACCAGCGGTTGGGTTGTTTTGACCCAGCGGTTGGGCTGTTTTGACCCAGCGGTTGGGTTGTTTTGAACCAGCGGTTGGTTTGTTTTGAACCAGCGGTTGGTTTGTTTTGACCCAGAGGTTGGGTTGTTTTGACTAGCGGTTGGGTTGTTTTGAACCAGCGTTTGGGTTGTTTTGAACCAGCTGTTGGGTTTTTTTGACCCAGCTGTTGGGTTGTTTTTACCCAGCTGTTGGATTGTTTTGACCCAGCGGTTGGGCTTTTTTGACCCAGCGGTTGGGCTGTTTTGAACCCAGCGGTTGGGTTGTTTTGAACCCGCGGTTGGGTTGTTTTGACCCATACGTTGGGCTGTTTTGACCCAGCGGTTGGGTTGTTTTGAACCAGCGTTGGGTTGTATATATATATATATATATATAACATTAATAATTTTTTATTATGTTTGGGAAAAAGGATCTCAATGTTGTGTTCAGCAGATTGATGTTTTGATTCATCTAAATACGGGTCGTACACTTTGTTTAAAGATTTGGCTGAGAGTATCTGTAACAGCAGGGTCATAATGGGCATGTTCATTCATGTGTACCATCTGAACCGCATGACCATCTCTCAGTATTGCCCTGTGCATAGTAACTGCTGTCCATGGAGATGACTGGGAGAGACGCGTGCCGTGACCCTTCACCCGTACACGCTCTCCCTCCCCTTACAAGAACACAAGCTGCTTTTCAACTCCAAGTACACCTGAGATGGAGGCTTCCCAGAATGAACTCAACTTAAGACAACTTCTGTACACTTCAGCAGAGGACAGTCTTTTTTTCATTCAAGGCCACCCTTGTGAAAAAGAAGTACACTTAAAAAAAGCATACTTTTAAAAACAGTACTTATTAAGGAAATAATATGCTTTAAAGGGCTAGTTCACCCAAAAACGAAATGAAGTTCTGTCGTCATTTACTCACACCAATGTCACCTAGTGTATAATGACTGGCTTCTTTCAGCAAATCCATCGGCGTTCTATTTTATTGTCCTGGCATTTTTAAGCTCTATCATTGCAGTAGGCGGGTCTTTCTGTTCAACAGTCCAAAACACGTTAAATAAAGTGCACGCATCCATAATAAAACGTCCCTCACATGGCTCGGGGGGGTGAACAAAGTCCTCATGTAGTGAATCAATGCGTTTTTGTAAAAAAAATAGCCATATTTAAAACATAATAATCAATTTAATGTAGCTTGCGCCAACAGTTGTACACGAAGCAGTTCCGGGGGAATGACGTATGAATATCACCGGTGAGTCTCGTGAAAACCACGTTTTTTGCAAAGCAAAGTTTCCTTACTTTAGCAAAGGAGAACTAGTCTCCTCTTGGCTTATATCGAAATCTTCCGACATTCTTCTTTGCAAATCTTCAGTTTGTACTTCTAATTCATGACCGGCGTTTGTTTTTGATCGCGCCGCTGCGCTTCCGTGTTCGTCACTTCTGAGCGGCGCATGTGCAACGCCGACATCTTACGTCATCCTCTCGGAGCTGCTTCCATGTACAACTGTTTGCACAAGCTAGATTAAAGTGATTATTCCATTTTGAATATGGATATTTTTCTTATCAAAAACGCATCGATTCGCTACAGAAAGCCTTTGTTCACCCCCCCCGGAGCCGTGTGAGACGCTTTTTATTATGGATGGATGCGCTTTCTTTCACTTCTTTTGGACTGATCCACTGAAACACCCTCTGATGCCATTAAAACGCTTGAAAGATCAAAGACATTTTATTATTATACTCCGACTAAGGATTTTTTTTGAAAGAAAGTCAATACACCTAGATGCCTTGAAGAGTGAGTAATGCATGGGCTAATTCATTTTTGGGTGAACTAAAACCCTTTAAAGAAAACACGAACCATACACTCTAACGCTTGGAATAGTCAGGCAATTTAATATAACTCAGATTAGATCTTCTTTCAGACAAAGTCTATACACCTAAGATGGCTCGAGGGTGTTAAAACACAGGCTAATTTTCATTTGGGGTGAGCTAACCCCTTTAAACAAATAGGTGACCTGATCGTACTGTTTCCATAGACCAACGCATGTACCTGAAATGTAATGGAATGTATTATAGTTTAAATTTATATTAAATTATTTAAACTTAAGAGTGCTTTTTGACCAACTTAAGTAGGACTTAAGTATATCTTTATATGTAATTTCATAATTACTTCTTTTAAATATGGTTAAAGTTTACTACTGAATGTACTGACAAGAATTTACGGTAAACTAAAATATACTTTAATGTCATTTCTATTGAAACTTGTATGTTATGCAATTAAATATATTTGTAATTACACATTTGTAATGATGAAGTTTCACTTTAGTGAATATATTTAAAATATATTCACTTTAAATGTAATATCGAATAACAAACTACAGTAAAAACTATAATCAAGTACTTTACATGTGCTTTAGTATGTCAGTCAACACATCAAACTAAGTGCACTTCTTTAAACACGACAAAAGATTTTAAAACAATGATTTAAAATGTGCTTTAAAGTAAAACTTTTACAAAGTGTACTTAGGTACGTTAAGAAACCTAGTAATGAAAGTGAACTCACTTTAAGTAGGCTACACATAAATGCCGTTTTTTCATATTTATTATCCGCAAGTACAGTTTATCATATATACTTTATATACTTTTAAGATCTGAAGTACACTATAAATGCACATACAATTCAATCAAGCACACTTTTCACTTCCTTACATCATTACTACTGTACTGTAGATGTAAAAGCAGGCTGTATGCATTAACTTTGCTGCATACTTCTACAGACATCCAGTGCAGTCAGTGCTCACGTTATATCAGTGTTTCATGGGGAACAAACCCATGACCTTTGTGCCGCTTGTGCCACACTCCAGCAGCTGAGAACATTCAGATGCCTGAGGCGTTTCACGGAACAGCTGTCGAGACAATATGTTATGTTCACCTGGCTGGGAGGGAAATCAGTGAGTACTTGTAATGGCTGGCCCTGAGAGAGTCGTTAAGGGCGCAGGCACCCAAGTGTGAGCAAGTAGTTATGGCCAGGTAGATACAGACATGCGCTGTTGGGCTCGGATTTATGGAGACAAACCAGCAACTGAAAGCATGTTTTTAGTTCTGTTGCAGTGGGAAAGATGCTGTGTGTGAATAACAGTTGTGTTTGCTTGGGCCAGTATATAAGCATCTACTAAACGAGCACCCTAACACCCCTCAGAATCCAAACCTAAAGCACCATGTCACTTGCAGTGTTATAGTATTTATTAATATTTAAAATTTGTTTTATTTTTATAGTTTTCATTTTAATTTTAGTGTACGGTTTAGTAATTCTGTTATGCGCTTTTGCCATTTTTTTATTTATTTTTTCTTTTTAAATTTCTATTTAGCTTTCATTTATTTGCTGTAATTTTAGAGTTTATTTCATTGTTAATGTCACACATTATAATTGGGAAAAAAAAAAAAGTTAGCCATTACATTCGTCTTTCAAAACATATTTTATGCAAACCTTGTTATGTTCAAACTAATTTAAGACTGGGTAGATTATTTACAAATTGTAGTTCATTACTGATTACAGATTTCATCATGAAAACAGTAGTAACAATCTGTTGGACTACACATATTAGCTTATATATTCAGACTACACTTGATTACTTTTAGATTACTTTAGACCCAACCAATAAAATCTATTCCATTCTTTGTTATCAACATCATGAAGTGTATTAAACATGGCATTGTGCGAAGCAAATAATTAAACCATGAAATGTCAAATTTAACTAATTAACAATAAACCAGTAGGACCATTAACTGATGACAGCAAACGGTGAACATGTGAATGTGTTGTTAAATTATCGAGATATTACTCAATTATCCATTCTGTTTGCTATGCACGTGTGGATTATACTGTAAATGACATGAATGGAAGGCGTTTGTCTTTCAAACACATTAAAATTCACAACGACAGTATACGTTTTCAAACTCATAATGATTCGTAAAAGTGTGTTTGTCATTACTGCTCTATATGCCCGTTGAGGGAAAAAGCATATCTCCAAATGCTTTTATTTTTATTTTTAGATTTGACATGTAATTCTTTGCAGTCAGTAGGAAATGTAGAGTTTATACTGCACAGTAAATATTTTGCCATATTTCACTTTAAAGGGGTCATATGATGTGATTTCAATTTTTCCTTTCTCTTTGGAGTGTTACAAGCTCTTGGTGCATAAAGAAGATCTGTAAAGTTGCAAAGACTAAAGTCTCAAATCCAAAGAGATATCTTTATAAAAATTAAATACTCGTCCCCTCCGACCTAAACCGGCTCGTCTACCCACCCTCACTGTGCCTACATCACTATTTGGGAAGATTTGCATAACACCACCCAGATGTTTATGCAAAGAAAGAAGGCGTAATTTTATTCTCGCTGTAGTATTGTTGTGGCCGCCATGTCGTGAAGGCGCTGTGTGTTTCGTTGTGAAAGTGAAATTATTTTGTTTGGTCTTCCAAAAGAGGATGTTATCTGCTTCGTCATGCCTGGAGCTGTTCTGTGCTGGTCGCTGAGGAAATACAACATCTTTGCGCTGTGGATCGCCGGATCGGCTTTCACCGTTTACGAAGCGGAGTCCAGCCCGGGGTCGTCACATGTGGTTGCCGCAAGCTCCTTCGTCGAATCCGCTGGCCTCCGCTCACTCTAGGCCGCCGGCCTGAAAGCGAAACTACTTTGTTTGGCCTTCCAAAAGAGGACACAACTAGAAATCAGTGGTTAAGTTGTATTTACAACACTGTTCCAGAACAGTTTTAACCCAAATATTCAGATGTGTGCACACATTTTTGGAGGACTGTTTCCTGATCCTGGGAGAGTAGACTACATTGCCGGCTGTTCGGACTCACAGAATGTAAGTACGTTTTTATATTTAAAGAAATTACCAAATGAAGCTTCGAGTTTTGATCGGTTTGGCTTGTAGAGTAGGCTTGTTGGTTGTCCTTTCTTTTCTCCGATCACAAATGCAGACATGTTTTTATGTTTACGCGGTGCGATGCAATGAAAATCGTAAAAAGACAGTATAAGTCATTATAATCCGTAATTATCCCCCACTGGATGCAATAAATGCCTCGTTTATAATATGTTTTAATGTTTTTGTCTCGTCACTCCGGCCGGGACAGGGCATCACAGTATGGTGAGGGGCGTAATATTTCTGTCTCACGCTTGAGGTATTCGTCCAATCACAACGCACTGAATGCTGGCCAATCAGAGCACACCTCGCTTTCAGACCGATGATCTTTGTAAAAATAGACGCATTTCAGAAAGACGGGGCATAGAGGAGAAACAATAATGTACAGTATGTGGAAAATAATGTGTTTTAACCTTAAACTGCATAAACACATTTCATTACACCATATACACAAAATAATGTTTTTTTAGCATCATATGACCCCTTTAAAAATTCAGTGTGGTCAAATTTTCTGTGTAATTACACTGTGAAAAATGTTCACCTTTCAAATTAAAAACTTCAGTTGCTGCCTTACATTTTTAAGAATAATCTTTAAACTGACTTAAAAAAATCTTGTTGAATTTCATATAACTTATAAGTTGAAATTGCGTTGAGTTTAAGTAAAAGCATAAGTCGCCACGGCTTACTGAACATATAAATATATATATATATTACAGTGTATAATCACCAGACTAGCTGATGTGTGCAATTCCATAAACCTGGAAGACTTTCTGAATATAAAAAGCCGTGAAATGTTTAGAAAGGAAAATTTAAGAGAGAAAATTATCGGGCAAAATGATGAATTATAGTAATTATATTTTACTGCACTTGGGATGATCAATCATGTAATCTATAAAAAATACTGAATATGATATGCCGTTTTAAAATGTAATATAATCTAAAGACATGGATGTAAGTAAACGAAGTACTTAATATTTGGAATCTGATTATGTAATCCACATTGCATGTAATCAGATATAACCAGCACTGTGTAAGACTAACTGTTACATGGTTGAATATCAGCAGCAATGGTCCTACCAATCAACATTTACCCACTTTTGCCAGTAACCATACGTTTAAGTGAAAAATGCTCATTACTTTTGAACATTGCAAAATATAATAATTGCCGTTAATAGTGTTGATCGTCTGTTTTATTACGTCTTAAATTGATTTTTCCGTATATTTCTGCCATATGTACATTAACTGATAGTTACCACTGATAAGCTACCACTAAATATTGTAGAAACTTAATTTACTGTAAAATTGCTTTGCAATGATTTGTATGGTGAAAAGCGCTGTACAAATAAACTTGACTTTGCTTATTTAGCGCTTCTAATATTCAAATCCGTTAAAGAATTTTTAGGCTGCATTAATTAAGACAACCGGAAATGGGAACACTTCCCATAACACCCGATACACTTGCTACATCGTTAGAAGAATGACATCTACGCTAATATTAGTCTATTTCTCTCATATTCCGAGGTCACCGTAGCCACCAGAACCAGTCTGTATCCAGATCAGATGGTCACACTGCAGTCACCGATCAGTACATATTCAGACCATATGGTTGATCAGCACCTAAAAGGACCTCCACAGCGGAGACTAGGACAACTAGAGGAGCCCCAGATACAGATCCCCTGTAAAGACCTTGTCTCAGACGACCACCGGGACAAGACCACAGGAACCAGACAAGTCCTCTGAACAATCTGACTTGTGTTGCAGCCTGGTTTTGCCATGCTGGTTTCGTCTGGCCAGAGAGAACTGGCCCCCCGACTGAGCCTGGTTTCTCCCTAAGGTTTTTTTCTCCTTCTGGTCTTGTCCCCCCCCCCCCCCCCCACCGATGGAGTTTTGGTCCTTGCCGCTGTCGCCTCTGGCTTGATTAGTTGGGGACACTTCATTTCCAGCGATTATCGTTGACTTTATTGCACAGATATTTAAACTATTTAAACTGAACTGAGCTGGATGATAACATCGCTAAATTCAATGATGGACTGTCTTTAACTGAAAAATAAGTGTTTACTATTGTCATTTTGCATTATTGACACACTATTTTCCTAATTAATGCTGTACAGTTGCTTTGACACAATCTGTATTGTTAAAAGCGCTATATAAATAAAGGTGACTTGACTTGACTTGACTATTGATCTTAAAGGGATAGTTCATACAGAAATGAACATTCTGTCATCAATTACTCATCCTCATGTCGTTCCAAACCTGAACTACTTACTTTCTTTTGTGGAACATAAAAGAAGATATTTTGAGAAATGCATCACTGACTTCCATTAGATGGAGAAAAACACTGAGACATATTTCATGTTCCACAGAAGAAAGTAAGGTGTGGAAAGACAAGAGGATGAATAAAAGATTTTTTAAATTTTTTATTATTATCCCTTGACAAGGTCAGCACACCCAGAATATTCTCACACCACTATGTAACACACTAACAATTACCAAGGACACCCTAGCAACTGCATAGCAATGCACTAAAAACCACTTAGAACATCTTGGCAACCTCATACTAACACTGCGTTCCTGCTGAAGGCACTACAGAACGATCTCGAGCAATCAATTCATCCAAACCCTATAATTTCACAGTCTAGACAAATAAACAGCAGCGCTGAGTTTTGTAACCTCATGCTGTAACTCAGTATTAGTTATCGCTCACACACCTGTGAGGATCACAGCCCATGCACGTTGATGAATCCTGACACGAGAAAAACCCGAGATCAATGACAGACAGGCGATTAAATGTTTCAGCTGGGGAGAAACTATTTATCAGAGGAGTTTGACTGAATCAGTGTTTGTTACTCACATCAATAAATCAACAGAGACATCAGATCTCCTCCCAGTGACGTACTAGTGCATACTGCAGAGTGTACACGCGTGATTTCGATCCAATTCTGTATAAAAATTATATAATTTCACAATCCAAAGAATGAGAAAAAAAGGAGATAATGTAGTATCACTTAGCGTGAGACAGACATGTGATGTTCCTGTCCTTAAAAGTGGAAGCAAAAACTATTTTTCAGGTCTGAATACCAGTGTACACTAGCAAGTGTTAACATATCTTGACACACTGAAGAACTGAGCACCGAGGTTTCAACACTTGCTCATTTTGAAACAGGTCACATCAAACACAAAGTGAATCCTGATAAAGCATCAAAGGTTACCAAACTTGCCCTTTAAGAGTCTGATGGTGTTGAGTAAACGTGCCATTAGAGACCTGAGCCCCTTGATTCTGTTACCATTTGGTAACACTTTACAATAAGGTTCCATTTGTTGACATTAGCTAACTACAACAGATCACATGAAAAATTATTCTAAAGCATGTAATCATCTTAATGTTAATTTCAGCATTTGCTAATACTAATTTAATTCATATAAAAGTTGTTTCTATTATTATTTCATGGACCTGAGCTAACATGAACTAACAGTGAACAGGTGAACAAAGATGCTGAAATAGCTATCTACATATTCGCTCCATATTGGGTAATGTTAATACGGCGTAACTAATGGGACCTTAGTGAAATTGTTACCCAAGTCTCCATATCGGAAGAAATAAATTAAATTCAAAAACCGATGGGAAAAAAAACTAAATGTGATCAAATGTGAGTTTTTTTTTCTCAGTTCTTTAAACTTATGGAAACACAAAATTACTGTGTAAATTTATGAACAGAGTTCTGCGCTTGTGTTAATAAAACGATTTGAAAATGAGCAGCTTTGAAAATAATTGAAGCAGAAATAAGAAATATTGTAGCTTATATGAGGGGGTCTTTGCTAAAATATGCTGAAACCACTGAGATTTCACCTGCTTTTCAAATTTTTTAAGGGTCCATTATGTTTTTCACTTTTTTATTTGAGTCAGTGTGTAGGTGTATGTTTTGGGCATTAAAAAATATCAAACTTACAAATCTCAAAAGTCCACTCTAAAGGGAGATATTTCGTTTTTTTAAAATCCCTTTTCAAGAACTACAACGAACGGCTCTTTTGGACTACAGCGTTGGTTTTCCAGGTTTTGTGATGTCCAAAGTGCCCATTAGAATATCAGTAAAAAATTCCCAGCCCTACAGAAATTTGAATGTTTGGGGTGGGAGGGCTGCTGTAGCTTCAAGTTTTCGCAAGTTATTACACATGCGCCTGAATAATTATGTATGTAAATATGTATGTTACAATTATGAAAATGTTTTTTATAATAAATTGCTGACAGTACAATATTTGACAATGATGTAATCTGCAGAATTTATGAGACTACAGTGTTTCCCATACATTGAGTGCCGGGTGTTTTTATATCACTGTATTTCTGAAGGAAACCGACTGTCATTTTCATTTAATCTTGCATGTAATGTCTGATAAAGCAGTGTTTTTTTGAGCGGAGCGCTGCTTTGTGTACAGCCCTTACCGGGGAAACCCCTATCTCTCACGCTTTACAAGCGCCTTCTGCTGGCAGAGAATTAATTTGCATATATATGCCGCCTGGGAAAAACTGGACTATGGTATAAATAAATTCAACTGTATAACATTTTCACTGCAATTCATGTTATAATGTTAGAATTAAATAACAATAAACATAATACATATTACTGTTGCACTTATCTGTACATAGTAAATACAGTTATTTTTTAAGCGGTTGTTGACATCCTATCTAAAACGTGATTTAGCCAAAAAGAAAAAACAACAACAATAACATTACCACTCTAATATATCTTGCAATATCTGTGCGTGCAAAGGTTCTTGCGCGATCCTCTTGTTCAATATTCTAGGGGTCTGAATCCGGCTCAAACTGATATGGCAACATTGACGCCATCCTTAACTAACTTGCTGCTTGGCAAGGGCGGAGCAGTACGAAACCGCTAAGCTGTTCGCCCATCACAACGCCCTGGGACAAGCTAACCAACCACACCATTTAGTTTTTTCGGAATGCGGGCCCTTCATCAAAAACCCGAACATACAGCCGTTTGTGCGCAGGCTGGAGAAAGTATTTTATAATGTAAATTATGTGAAAATAATGATTCCACCCCCAAACAAATTCAGACTTGTAAAAGAGCATCAAAGTACCCTTTAAAGGTGCTATGATTTGCTAAAGAACAGTAGTTTGTGTTTTGGTGTTATGAAATGTGTTTATGCGGTTTAAGGCAAAAAAACACATTATTTTCCACATACTGTACATGATGGTTCTTTCTCCTCTATGCCCCGCCTTTCTGAAACTTGTCGATTTTTACAAAGCTCATCGGTCTGAAAAGCGAGGTGTGCTGTGATTGGCCAGCTAATGTAGAAGATTTTAATTAATCAAAATGTAAATTGTTCAGGTATAATCAGTGTGAATGTGGCCATTTATGTATTAAGTTATTCTACAATTATAATCATGTGTATTTGCCTGCATCTGGATGAGAATGGAATGTGCAGCGATATGGTGAAGTGCATGATAAGCACATGATGGCACATAAATGGGGCCCTTATTTTCACAGAACATAAAATGAAGGCCTCATGACTGCATCGTGATGATCCCATAACAAATATGAATGAAACCATTAAACAGGCCTAAGAACGAACATAATAGGTGCGAAAAAGAGTCTGAGATTGCTCTGGCAGAGTTCTTCTCAGGTTTTATGTCCTCGAAAATAAAACTCTTCTCTGGCATCAATACTTGCCAAGACTCTGAGAGAAGAATTCTCACAGCAGCGGCAAACCACACACTATTCAGTGCGTTGTGATTGGCCGAATTCCGCAAGCGTGTGATGGAAATGGTACGCCCTTTACTATATTGTGATGCCCTGTCAGGCCGGAGCAGCGAGACAAAAACATTTAAAACCCATTACAAACGAGGCATTTTTTCATCCAGTGGGGACATAATTACTGATTAACTGCCTTTTTACGCGTGCGTTGCACCATGCGCCGTGTAAACCATTAAAACCATGTCGGCATTTGTGATCTAAATGACAACCACAAGTCTACCTGACACTGCGCAAAACTCACTTGAATCATCAGTGGCAATCCTGTAAAGTATAAAAAACATACTTTTACAGCTCTTGTCTTGAACAGCCGCATTGAAGTCTACTCTCCCATCAGGAAACAGTCCTCGTCCTCTTTAAAAAGCGTTGGCAACACATCTGACTATTTTGGTTTGAAGTGTTCTGGAGACAAGTGTTTTGTACATACCACTTAAAACCAGTTAATTTCTATCCGTGTCCTCTTTTGGAAGACCCACAATATTTCGCTTTCACATGAGCCCACAAGCGTCTCCCGACAGCACATAAGTACGCCTTTCTTTCTTTCTCTGCGTGAACATTTGGGCGGCGTTATGCAAATCTTCCCACATAGTGAGGTAGATATGTGGGGGCGTGTTTAAACGAGGCGTTTTAGGTAGGCGTGGTTGATTTTTAACTTTTATAAAGAGTATCTCTTTGGATTTGAGACTTTAGTCTTTGCAACTTTAGGGATCTTATCTATTCACGAACAGCTTGTAACACTCCAAAGAGAAAGGAAAAATTGTAATCGCATCATATGACCCCTTTAAGATTTTAGTGTGCAGGAGATAAATTCAAAAAACCAACATGAAATTAAATCTAAAAGTTAAATATAAACAGTTATAATATATAAAAGTGAAACTCAATATACAAAAAAACATTTTAAATCTATTCTTTGAAACTAGAATTCTTAGAATTCTCCAGCACAGTGAAGGTGCCTTCTTTGAAGGATCACCCATACAAGGTGAAGGCACTTTTGTAGGATGTCCATGTTCTTGCTACTCAACCTGGTGATTACCTACACCTCTAAACTATGTAAACAATTCTTCAGATTCTTCAGAAAAAGCATCTCAATGACCTACTTCTGAAATTAATGTTGGGGCAGACTTGAGAGGAATTCGGAAACAGTGTGCACTTTCTTTGAAATTAAAATGTCTAAAAATAAATTCATCTGTAATGGTACATCCTAACAGACATAAACACTTGAGTTCAGCAGGGGCTTCACGGCGGAGCAATTAACACTGCTTCCGTTTCCCTACTTAATGAAAAACCCACAACACTTATAACAACTTCAAATGGGCTCCCAATGATGGAAAAAATGATAGTGAGCAAATACTCAAAAGAAATGTGGGTTCAAGTTTTACCAGTATTGTTCTGCCGTCCCATCACAATTACTTCATGTCCTCACTTTATTCTTTACAACAGAACTGTAGAACAATAGGGTTCCACTTATTAAAATAACCCCAACATCCCATTTCTTTATAAACGCCCCAATAAAAAAAGGCAACTTTTGCTCACATTAGTTTGTCAGCCATGCAGTTTTTGTTCTCCTTTTTTGTGCAGTTACACTCCCTTTCTGGCACTCATCATCTTCCTCCTTCATTCCAACATTCCTAACCCTTGTTCTACCCAATAATCACACACAGCCGGTAAAAGTAGAGCTCTACGAGACCCAATCTTCCACTTCAATCTAGTCTAAGAACATGAACTTAAAACATACCATAGCATATCCCAACTCCCCACTGAAAGAGATTCTGTAGACAAGTGAATACACTCACACATTTTAATGAACTTTGAGCAAGCATATTTTCAGTTTAACGTAACTTCACATTGCTGGTTCAGTCAGTTCTCACCTCCCTACTAAGAACATGACATAGCCAGGCTTTAAAAGCAATAAAACAAGGCTGGAATGCTTTACGGCTGTTTATTCCCCATACTGTGGAAGTGTTTTTTTTTAACTCCCAACATTATTTTTGTCCGTTTTTCCTTTTTTATATTCCTTTTTTAAAATACCTTAACTAGGCCTAGAATGCTCGTCTCTAGACCTGGCTCTTTCTAGTTTCTTTTTTAAATATCGTTTTCGATGTTTTCTGTTTTTTTCAATGTTTACTTTTTCCTCTCGGTGAAGATTCGAGGTTGTGTCCCCCTGTAAAACAGAGACATCATGACCTTGCAGTTCTCCAACACAACGAACATTTGATGAGAGCAGAGAAAAACACATCTGTAAACAAAAGGAACACATTACCTTGGCTTAGACGCTTGGCACGCCAGTAGAGTTGGTCACGGTCTTCTGAGCGGCTTCTTTAGCCTGGTGAGCCTGGAGTACGGCCACCGCCTCATCGATCTGTCAGACAGTCGGCAAAACATCAAAACACATCGACAAAACCTCTTCCAATGCTTCATTCCGTAGAGCTCACAAAAACAACCGATCGGTCGAACCTTTGAGCGCAGAGACTCTGGAGACTCCAGCATGTGGAGGAGCTCGGAGTTGTCGATTTCCAGCAGCATACCGGTGATCTTGCCAGCCAAGCTGGGATGCATATTCTGGATAAGTGGGAAGAGACGCTCACCTGTGAGAGGAAAATGAAACATTCTATAGAGTGGTGGAAGGTAGGGTTTTCTCAATGGCATAAATATATCTTACGATACTATACCAGCTGACGCATCCCGATACAAAGTAGCATCACGATACCATGCAGTATTGTGATAATTCATAATTCAAATCTTCAAAATGAACCAAATTTTCATAAATACACAAATAGAAATGAAAACAGACCAGGTTTTCCTAAAACCACCAGTAGGTGGCACACAAGTCTTAATGATTGAATCACTGAATCATTTATTCAACCAATTTGCTCAAAACAGCTGATTCATTCAGGAAGGGATCAAGTGACTCTTTTTATGAATGGCTCAGTGAATCACTGATTCGCCAGATTTGTTCAAAAACACGATTCATTCAGAAACTAAACAAAACACCACCGTGCGTTGCTCGAAGAAGTGCAACAGTTCTATATTTAACAGTGTTTCATTGGAAAAAAAATAGAGTGAAACCATCATCATTAACAAAGCTGTGTCTAAAATGTCATTTAATATGAACTTTTTGTTTATTGAACTGCTATATAAAATCAGTCACATTTGCAATCAGACAGCTCTCTTGCTTGTGTCATATTGAAATTTCCAACACATAATTAATTCATAATGTTAAAATCATAATATGTAACTCTGGACCACGAAACCAGTCATAAGGGCACATTTTCCTTTCTGTTGATGTATGGTGATATTTTAGGATCGGACAATATTTGGCAGAGATACGACTATTTGAAAATCTGGAATCTGAGGGTGCAAAAAAAAAAAATCTAAATATTGAGAAAATCGCCTTTAAATTGTCCAAATTAAGTTCTTAGCAATGCATATTACTAATCAAAAATGAAGTTTTGATGTATTTACAGTAGGAAATTTACAAAATATCTTCATGGAACATGATCTTTACTTAATAGCCTAATGATTTTTGGCATAAAAGAAAAACTATAATTTTGACCCATACAATGTATTTTTGGCTATTGCTACAAATATCCCCCAGCGACTTAACACTGCTTTTGTGCTCCAGGGTCACATATAAGGATTGATACGATTGATGAGAACCGAGTGCAAATGCAACTGTTGAATGGAATTGCATTCGTCACTGAAAAGATGGTTCTATAATCTAACCATTACACTTGTGGTCAAATGAGTGGTCAAATGAGCAATGAACGAACTGAGAGAATACATTCTAATATATAGATATTATAATGTTGAACTGCTAACTTTCTAAATCTTTTCAGTCCTTCAATAAACTGCAGTGCGAACAAAGATGCCCAACGTCTCACTGCAAAATGAACTGAAGCATCGATAAACACTCGATGACGAGTGCATACATGTTCAAATGAACGCTTTGAATTGTGTACTGAAACACATACAACATTACTTAAGGTAATACCGCATTGATGATACCATTCTTAAAAAAAAAAGGTATTTAAAACCTTTAATATCACGATACTGCCCTAGTAAGCTATACCATGCAACCCTAGTTGAAGGAACACCCAATCAAAAGCAGGAAATCTTTAACCCAGCAATCTTTACCCAGCATCTGCTTCTGTTCCTGTGGCAGAGCAGCGGCGAGCATGGAGGCCGTCAGCGGTTCCTGTCCTTGCACATGCACAGCAGGCTGTAAACCAGAGTAAATGAGTACAGTAAACTCAAAAGCACATCTTTCAGGCGTGATGGGATAACGGTCGAGCGGAGTCTTACCTGCTGCATGGCAACCTGAGGCTGTGTGTTCATGTGCTGCTGGGGGCTGCGGACACTGGGTGTGTATTTGTACTGCGGTAGGCCGCGCACTGGAGGAGCAGAAGCCGCAGCCGCTGCAGTCGTGGGTCGTGGACCCATAGTCTGAGCAGCTGAGAGAGAAACACAACTGAATATTAATAATGGGCATGTCTGCATGTGGAGATAAGATCACATTCATCTGTTCCATGTAATGTTGCACACGCATGCCAGGTAATTGTTCTTCCCCTCTTTAGTCATATCTTGATCTCTGATTTGCATATGATTTTTGCATTCTGGGAACTGTTCAGACCCATCATCTGAAGTCATTACTTACGTTATTTTTTTCAACTAAAAACATATTGCATATGACCAATAATTTTTTTTAATGAGTGAATGGGAAACAAAAAAAGTCACATTTTTTGTTACTGTGTTATAAGCCAGTTATTACTACAATTACCATTTTTTGTAAAATCAAGAAATGTTGCAATTTTACATGAACTCCAGAATAACCACTAATGCAAAACTTTTCAATATTTACAAAATGCATACAAAAACAATGCAAACTTATTGTTTAAAAACTGTAACTCATGAATTCAAATTGGTCAAAATACATAAACTCAAAAATGGTGAAAATATATGAAACCTACATACAGTGGGGAAAAAAAGTATTTAGTCAGCCACCAATTGTGCAAGTTCTCCCACTTAAAAAGATGAGAGAGGCTTGTAATTTTCATCATAGGTATACCTCAACTATGAGAGACAAAATGAGAATCACAGTAAATCACATTGTAGGATTTTTAAAGATTTTATTTTGCAAATTATGGTGGAAAATAATTATTTGGTCAATAACAAAATTTCATCTCAATACTTTGTTATATACCCTTTGTTGGCAATGACAGAGGTCAAACGTTTTCTGTAAGTCTTCACAAGGTTTTCACACACTGTTGCTGGTATTTTGGCCCATTCCTCCATGCAGATCTCCTCTAGAGCAGTAATGTTTTGGGGCTGTCGCTGGGCAACACGGATTTTCAACTCCCTCCAAAGATTTTCTATGGGGTTGAGATCTGGAGACTGGCTAGGCCACTCCAGGACCTTGAAATGCTTCTTACGAAGCCACTCCTTCGTTGCCCGGGCGGTGTGTTTTGGATCATTGTCATGCTGAAAGACCCATCCACGTTTCATCTTCAATGCCCTTGCTGAGGTTTTCACTCAAAATCTCACGATTTCATTCTTTCGTTTACACGGATCAGTTTTCCTGGTCCCTTTGCAGAAAAACAGCACCAAAGCATGTTGTTTCCACCCCCATGCTTCACAGTAGGTATGGTGTTCTTTGATGCAACTCAGCATTCTTTCTCCTCCAAACACGACAAGTTGAGTTTTTTACCAAAAAGTTCTATTTTGGTTTCATCTGACCATAGACATTCTCCCAATCCTCTTCTGGATCATCCAAATGCTCTCTAGCAAACTTCAGACGGGCCTGGACATGTACTGGCTTAAGCAGGGGGACACGTCTGGCACTGCAGGATTTGAGTCCCTGTTCGCAGTGTGTTACTGATGGTAGCCTTGTTACTTTGGTCCCAGCTCTCTGCCGGTCATTCACTATGTCCCCCCTTGTGGTTCTGGGATTTTTGCTCACAGTTCTTGTGATCATGTTGACCCCACGGGTTGAGATCTTGCGTGGAGCCCCAGATCGAGGAGATTATCAGTGGTCTTGTATGTCATCCATTTTCTAATAATTGCTCCCACAATTGATTTCTTCACACCAAGCTGCTTACCTTTTGCAGATTCAGTCTTCCCAGCCTGGTGCAGGTCTACAATTTTGTTTCTGGTGTCCTTTGACAGCTCTTTGGTCTTGGCCATGGTGGAGTTTGGAGTGTGACTGTTTGAGGTTGTGGACAGGTGTCTTTTATACTGATAACGAGTTCAAACAGATGCCATTAATACAGGTAACCAGTGTAGGACAGAGGAGCCTCTTAAAGAAGAATTTACAGGTCTGTGAGAGCCAGAAATCTTGCTTGTTTGTTATTGACCAAATACTTATTTTCCACCATATTTTGCAAATAAATTCTTTAAAAATCCTTCCATGTGATTTTCTGGATTTTTTTTTCTCATTTGTCTCTCATAGTTGAGGTAATCCTATGATGAAAATTACAGGCCTCTCTCATCTTTTTAAGTGGGAGAACTTGCACAATTGGTGGCTGACTAAATACTTTTTTGCCCCACTGTATTTTTTTCTAACAAAATAAATAAATTTAACTGAAATGTGTTTAAATATATAACTCAAACTTTTTTTTTACTACACGTCATCTATAAAGCCTCCTTTGACTCAAATCAACCTGAATATTTATATATATATATAGTATCTATAGGAGACATGCTCGCAATGTTAGCTCCTGCACTAAAAGCTATAATTTAGATCTGATCTCTTCATAGGTCAAAACAGACCCAAATTTATTATGAGGCTGTTTTTAAAGGAACCATCATTTAAGCCAACAGCTACTGCAGCCAAAAAAGTTTAATATTGTAAGAAGTAAAATGTTTTCTGCCTTTGTGATTTTAAAGAAACTGAAACACATCTTTATTTGGTTCAGACATGTTTGACTAGGGTTGGATATAATCTCTGCAGCACAGCAGATCTCCAGGATTGAGCACCTCTGAACCAGACTAATGACAGAGTCTTTAAGAAACTTCAAAGGCAAATTAAATGTATGTTCAAAACCTGTTCAATCACACATTCAATCAAACATTCACAAAATCACTGTGAAGATTCGACATCACCAAGACCTCATCGTGCTGTGGTGCATATAAAGGCTGAAACTACTCACCAATACGCTGAGTGGACATCATGCGGGGCACCTGAGACGCAGGACGCATGGTGCTGAAGCTCTGAGGTCTGGGGGCAGATGGGCGCATTGTGCCTGGCATGTTCTGAAAGTCTGTAGACAAGGTTCAGTGTCATTATTAGTATGAATCAGCACATCAGGAATCAGTAACATTTGATTCATTTAATAAAGCAGGTTTCTGGGATAAAAAGTTGACTTGCGCTGAGGCCGCACTCCCTGTGTGGTCCAGCGGGGGCTGGGTCTGAGCTGGGTGAGCTGACTGGTAGGGTAATATGCAGCTCTGTTCTGGGCCTGTGACGCAAGAACATCATTAGGGAAAAATAAAGCACTAATGTTAATCTAAGCAATATGACAACTACGGCTGTCAAAATGGATGAAAATCTAAATTCAATTTTTTTTACTTAAATATTATCAATATTCAAATTATATTCGAGCAAAATATTATGCACGTTTCTTCAAAGCATAATAAAATAACATGACTATCTTTGAAAAAACGTGCATAATGTTTAAAATTATGTTTATAAACCATATATAAAAAATAAAGTTGCTTAAACAATTAGAAAAAAAACAGCATCATGCATGTATGTACCGTTTAATACAAAGGGTCGAAAGCCAATCACAAAGAGTACTTTCCTCATTTAAAAACTTGAGATGCAGTGGGATGGGGAAAACCGCCATAAAGTCTTAGACATGTTTTTGTAAAAGGTGACCTTACATTCATTTTAACATGCTTTCAAACATTGCGGCTCTCTTTTGCGAGACGCAGTGCACCGTGATAGATGTCCCTCTAGAAAATGCCATTAATATGTATTTTTTTTCTGTTGAACGCTTTTTCAGTTGACGTAAAACCACCTCTCTTCCCCGCATTGATGTTCTCTTTTTTCGTAATATTTTGAATGAACAAAGTAGCAGCGCCGCATCTAGTGGCTTCAACTGGATAGGCTAACAAAAGCATTATAATGCAACGACACTTACATCGTCGTCGCATTTCATGCGCCACTGATAAGGCTGCCTGACGCACACTTAAAATTCGAATGCAACGTTTTTGCATTCAATGTGGATTTTTATTTTAAATTCGACGAATATTCGAAATTCAAATTTTTTTTGACAGCCCTAATGACAACCAACCCACCTGTGGAATGGCAGCCATGAAGTATCCTGATGGAGGTGCAGGTTGGTAGGGGTTGATAACGGGATTTGGCACTGCACGGACACTGGCCATCCTCTGCATGTACTGGTTGGTGAGATGGGCCTGCCGTTCCTCTTTGCGCTGAGCAAGAGCCACATACAGTGGCTTAGTGGCCACAATACGGCCATTCATCTCAGTCACTGCTTTAGTGGCTTCCTCAGGGGAAGAGAAACAAACAAAACCGAAGCCTTTACTGCGACCACCGTCCATCATGACCTGTGACAGAAGAGGGGGAAGATGTCAGTTTTTGTCCAAAAGGCAACATGGAACGAAATCAACATGAAATGGCATTTGCAAAGATATTACATAAAGGGAAACACAGGAATCTTCATTTTATTTATCTGGATGGCTGAAGCTGGGCATTTTTATATCAGAATGGAGTCAGGTTACAGCGTCGACAATTGGCAAGACTTTATTACCAGAAATATAGCCTTCAACAATGCTAAAGGGCTCACTGGGCCTAGGTGTCCTCATCTGAAAAGAGAAAGCAGTTTCGGAGGTGGAGGAAGTTAAAGGTGCAGTATTTAACATTGATGGTTAGCAGCTGAAATGAGCACTGCGGTCCAAATGTAAAATATTGGAGAGGGTCGTTTCTCCCGCCCCCTCCACCTCAGACTCGATGCTCATGTAGGTTGCCAGATTTAGGACACGCAACAGGAATGAGCGCGAATGACAACGGAAGTCAACAAGCCTTGCACTGTAAGTTGATTTAGGCATGTTTTAATATTTCTCTGCTTAGAGCTTTTTAGGTGGATCCCGAGGCTTTTTAGGTGGGGTAGAATCTGCGATTTCTGATCCAGTTCATTTGCTGACTTACATGGCTGCAATACACTGTTTTCTGCCAACTGGCAACCCGGGGTGTTGAAATACTATTGGGTAAACTGGCAGTGGGCGGAGTCACACAGACCAAAACAAAAACAGACATTCTGACACGGATATGATGAATGCGGATGAATAACTGGCTGTAGGATTTTTTATTTTTTTGAGAGAAACAAGTATGTGAACTTAGCATGTTTGCTAAATATCTGCAAACATACTGTGGTGTTTTTATGCTTCAGAACAGTCAAAAATAGGACATGCAGCACCTATAAATATTTTTAAAAGACAACTAAGTAACATGCACTAACAAACTGTATACAGTTAGACCAAGAAAGTGTATTAAAGTAAAAGTCAAATTTGATTTCAAGTCAAATTGGGGTTTCCTTTTAGAAAACATCTAATGTAATTTACAGTGGGTACGGAAATTATTCAGACCCCCTTAAATTTTTCACACTCTGTTATATTGCAGCCATTTGCTAAAATAATTTAAGTTCATTTTTTTTCCCTCATTAATGTACACACAGCACCCCATATTGACAGAAAAACACAGAATTGTTGACATTTTTGCAAATTTATTAAAAAAGAAAAACTGAAATATCACATGGTCCTAAGTATTCAGACCCTTTGCTGTGACAACTCATATATTTAACTCAGGTGCTGTGCTTTTCTTCTGATCATCCTTGAGATGGTTCTACACTTTCATTTGAGTCCATTTGTGTTTGATTATACTGATTGGACTTAGGAAAAGCCACACACCTGTCTATATAAGACTTTACAGCTCACAGTGCATGTCAGAGCAAATGAAATCATGAGGTCAAAGGAACTGCCTGAAGACTCAGAGACAGAATTGTGGCAAGGCACAGATCTGGCCAAAAGGTTACAAAAAAAATTTCTGCTGCACTTAATGTTCCTAAGAGCACATTGGCCTCCATAATCCTTAAATGGAAGACTTTTTGGGACGACCAGAACCCTTCCTAGATCTGGCCTTCCGGCCAAACTGAGCTATCGGGGGAGAAGAGCCTTGGAGAGAGATAAAAGAACCCAAATATCACTGTGGCTGAGCTCCAGAGATGCGGTCGGGAGATGGGAGAAAGTTGTAGAAAGTCAACCATCACTGCAGCCCTCGTCCAGTCGGGGCTTTATGGCAGAGTGGGTTGACGGAAGCCTCTCCTCAGTGCAAGGCACATGAAAGCTCGCATGGAGTTGTGAGATGGTGAGAATAAGATTCTCTGGTCTGATGAGACCAAGATAGAACTTTTTTTTTAATTCTAAGCGGTATGTGTGGAGAAGACCAGGCACTGCTCATTATCTGTCCAATACAGTCCCAACAGTGAAAGCATGGTGGTGGCAGCATCATGCTATGGGGGTGTTTTTCAGCTGCAGGGACAGAGCGACTGGTTGCAATCGAGGGAAAGATGAATGCGCCAAGTACAGGGATATCCTGGACGAAAAAACCTTCTCCAGAGTGCTCAGGAACTCAGACTGGGCCGAAGGATTACCTTCCAACAAGACAATGACCCTAAGCACACAGCGAAAATAACGAAGGAGTGGCTTCACAAAAACTCTGTGACTGTTCTTGAATGGCCCGCCATAGCCCTGACTTAACCCAATGGAGCATCTCTGATAGAGCTAAAAATGGCTGTCCACCAACGTTTCATCCAACCTGACAGAACTGGAGAGGTTCTGCAAGGAGGAATGGCAGAGGATCCTTAAATCCAGGTGTGAAAAACTTGTTGTTTCTTTCCCAAAAAGACTCATGGCTGTATTAGATCAAAAGGGTGCTTCTACTAAATACTGAGCAAAGGGTCTGAATACATAGGACCATGTGATATTTCAGTTTTTCTTTTTTAATAAATCTGCAAAAATGTCAACAATTCTGTGTTTTTCTGTCAATATGGGGTGCTGTGTGTACATTAATGAGGAAAAAAAAATAACTGAAATGATTTTAGCAAATGGCCGCAATATAACAAAGAGTGAAAAATTTAAAATTTAAGGGGGTCTGAATACTTTTCCATTTAAACCCCCACTGTATAACTTGGAATGAAGACGATGACTGTACCTGGCACTGGTGATTGTACCGAAGGGAGAGAACTCTTTACGAAGACGTTCATCATCAAGGCCATCATCCAAGTTCTTCACATAGAGATTGACACCCTGTAAAGACAGCAAGAACTGCATCTGTGAGGGCACTTACAACACACTCCCCCTAGATTTAATAAACAAAATTAGACCCAAATGCAGTTACACAGCCTAACTCAGGTCCATAAATAAAAAAACTAAAACATTTGTACATAGCCCTTCTATCCCCAGTACCCACTATATACAGGAACATGGGGCCCATGGACTACAAATTCACTGTTGCAGCCATTTTGGCCAGTGCCGTCCACTGAGGAGGAAACACCGAATTTGACAAGGCTGCAGAGGTCAGAGTTCACCCTCACTGACCTGGTAGCGAGTCATGCGGTCCTGCTTCATCTGTTCAAATTTGCGCTTGAGCTCAGTTTGTCGCTCCACTTTTTTCTGAGCACGACCCACATAGATGAGCTTCCCGTTGAGTTCTTTGCCGTTCATTTCATCCACAGCCTGCAAGAGAACAGCAGAACCACTGAACATGTGCATCCTATGGTTAAGTTGACTTCAGGAAGTCAACTATGCTAATTTGATTACATTAAGGCCCAATCCCAATTCTATTTTATACCCCTTCCCCTTCCCCCTTGAAACAGAGTGTCAAGGGGTAGGGGTGAAAATATTCCCCTAAGAATTGGGACACCACTACTATACGTCACGCGTCATTCTTTTGTCGTCTAGCTCCTACAATACACACACCTATACTGGTGTGCATTAGAGCCTTTAATTACCGTTCTATATTAATGTGCTGCTTACACCCCACGCCCACACCACAACACACACACACACACACATATATATATATCGGAGATCGCGCAGCTCACACATCCAGGAGAAAAGAAACTTGTCAACGCTGCCCCAAGACTTTTATTAATAACAGTTTAAATACTGAATCGCTACATTATATTTTCCAGCAACGAGAGGATAAAATCGCAGTTTTTTAAGTAAATTCACTCTAAAAAGAAAAACACGCAGACGCGCATACACGCAACTTTCATCTCTCTCTCTCTCTCTCTCTCTCGAATTGGCAATATTTGAGAAAAGAGTTTAGCGATTTCTAATTATTGGGGGGACTAGCCCCCCTCAATGTCTACGGTGGTTATCGCCCTGATCAGACATGAAAACATGTTGTGGCACTATCGTGCAGTCTGTAATGATATGACGTTAGTTAGCGAATATTAGCGATTTTTTGCAAACATTCTTTGAGTAACATGACCGTAAATATGAACTCACGATTGAATGTAACATAAAACAAATGATTACTTTTCGTTAAAATCTTTATTAATGCCAAAAATGCTTACATTTATGTGTCTTTTTGTTCGCTCGGGCAGCCATGTTGACGTTGTAGCCGGTTTACGCTGAGATAATTCATACCCCTTCGTTTGAAGTGTGGTCCCGAAAAATCTTCGTTTGAAGGGCTGTCTGTCTACCCCTCCAACCAAAAGAGAATCGAGACACCCCTACCCCTTCACGTGAACGCGCGAAACGTAGGGGTAGGGGAAAGGGGAAGGGCTAAGGGGTAGAATTGGGATTGGGCCTAAGTTAAACTGACCCTTTGTGCGTCTTCGTGCCTCTCAAAACTCACAAATCCAAATCCTCTGGACTTTCCATTTTCATCAGTCATGACACGGATGCTCATAGCAGTACCTATCAAATGAGGAAACCGTTTTTGTAATGTACAAGTCAATGGAGAATAATAATGTATAAACTGAAGTGCTACAAAGAACTTACCATATTTGCTGAAGACGTCCTTGAGTTTGTCATCATCCATGTCTTCCCCAAAGTTTTTGATGTACACATTGGTAAATTCTTTGGCTCTTGCGCCGAGCTCAGCCTCCCTCTCCTTGCGAGATTTGAAGCGCCCTACAAACCTGATAGAAATTAGGAGCGTTTAATAGGAGGATCTAATGGATCTCAAAGCCGTTATTTCAAGAGGCTGGGTGATGTAGCTTACATTTTATCAAGACATTTAGGATTTTTCAACAATATACCATATATCTTTGTAATTAGTCCTTAATACAACCAAAGCCAAAATTTGTATTACTCAATTAACAGGGAAGAATTACTTAACTTGTATAAACTGGTATAACAAATAAGCAATTTTGTCTATTATATACACTAACATTGGGTAAGCTTTGGGGAAAATATCAACAGTTTTGGTTTGGGTAAGATTTTTGAAAGAAATACATTATTCAGCGTGGATGTATTGAATTGTTTGAAAGGGACAGTAAAGACATCTATAATGTCACAATAGATTTATATTTCATATAAATGGTTTTCTTTTGAACTTTCTATTCCTCAAATCCGGTTTTGTTTTGTTTTTTGGAAAATGATGAAATAATAAAAAAACAACAACAACATAAGGTTTCCACAAAATATCAAGCAGCACAACTGTTTTCAATATTGATAACATTTGATCTTGATTTCATGATTTCTGAAGATCTGGGAACGTAGACTGAGTAATGGTGCTGAAAATCCAGCTTTTTCACAGGAATAAATACATTTTTAAAATATATTCAAACAGTAAGCACTTATTTTAAATTGTAATATTTCACAAAATTACTTTCTTACTGCACTTTTTAAATACAGTGGGGAAAAAAAGTATTTAGTCAGCCACCAATTGTGCAAGTTCTCCCACTTAAAAAGATGAGAGAGGCCTGTAATTTTCATCATAGGTATACCTCAACTATGAGAGACAAAATGAGAAAAAAAAATCCAGAAAATCACATTGTAGGATTTTTAAAGAATTTATTTGCAAATTATGGTGGAAAATAAGTATTTGGTCAATAACAAAATTTCATCTCAATACTTTGTTATATACCCTTTGTTGGCAATGACAGAGGTCAAACGTTTTCTGTAAGTCTTCACACGGTTTTCACACACTGTTGCTGGTATTTTGCCCATTCCTCCATGCAGATCTCCTCTAGTGCAGTAATGTTTTGGGGCTGTCGCTGTTCAACACGGATTTTCAACTCCCTCCAAGATTTTCTATGGGGTTGAGATCTGAGACTGGCTAGGCCACTCCAGGACCTTGAAATGCTTCTTACGAAGCCACTCCTTCGTTGCTCGGGCGGTGTGTTTGGGATCATTGTCATGCTGAAAGACCCAGCCACGTTTCATCTTCAATGCCCTTGCTGATGGAAGGAGGTTTTCACTTAAAATCTCACGATACATGGCCCCATTTATTATTTCGTTTACACGGATCAGTCGTTCTGGTTCCTTTGCAGAAAAACAGCCCCAAAGCATGATGTTTCCACCCCCATGTTTCACAGTAGGTATGGTGTTCTTTGGTTGCAACTCAGCATTCTTTCTCCTCCATACACGACAAGTTGAGTTTTTACCAAAGTTCTATTTTGGTTTCATCTGACCATATGACATTCTCCCAATCCTCTTCTGGATCATCCAAATGCTCTCTAGCAAACTTCAGACGGGCCTGGACATGTACTGGCTTAAGCAGGGGGACACGTCTGGCACTGCAGGATTTGAGTCCCTGGCGGCGCAGTGTGTTACTGATGGTAGCCTTTGTTACTTTGTTCCCAGCTCTCTGCAGGTCATTCGCTAGGTCCCCCCGTGTGGTTATGGGATTTTTGCTCATAGTTCTTGTGATAATTTTGACCCCACGGGTGAGATCTTGCGTGGAGCCCCAGATCGAGGGAGATTATCAGTGGTCTTGTATGTCTTCCATTTTCTAATAATTGCTCCCACAGTTGATTTCTTCACACCAAGCTGCTTACCTATTGCAGATTCAGTCTTCCCAGCTTGGTGCAGGTCTACAATTTTGTTTCTGGTGTCCTTTGACAGCTCTTTGGTCTTAGCCATAGTGGAGTTTGGAGTGTGACTGTTTGAGGGTGGACAGGTGTCTTTTATTCTGATAACGAGTTCAAACAGATGCCATTTATACAGGTAACGAGTGGAGGACAGAGGACCCTCTAAAGAAGAAGTTACAGGTCTGTGAGAACCAGAAATCTTGCTTGTTTGTAGGTGACAAAATACTTATTTTACCGAGGAATTTGCAAATAAATTCTTTAAAAATCCGAAAATGTGAATTTCTGGATTTTTTTTTTCTCAGTTTGTCTCTCATAGTTGAGGTATACCTACGATGAAAATTACAGGCCTCAATTCTCATCTTTTTTAAGTGGGAGAACTTGCACAATTGGTGGCTGACTAAATACTTTTTTGCCCCCCTGTACATGATGCTGCCGCCTTGGGGGTGCAGACATTGTAGGGATTGCAGCTCCACAATGTCTGTCATAGCAATATACTTGCATGCATCTTTAACAAATGTAGATTAAAAAGTGAACACCAAAAGTTTGTTCAGAATTTTGATTTAAGAAATTCACACGACTATGAAAATGGCTTCCAAAAAAAATTTCACCATTTCTTCAATTTTCACATTGTCCGAACAATTCCTTTAAAGTTTTATATTAAGAATATTTCGTAAAAAATTCTTTAGGTCACGTAGTTCAACCCTTCCAAACACACGGAATGCCAATCAGTCGTTAGTCAAGCGAGCCACTCCCCAAGTTAGCTGTAAGCTCTTGCAGCAATTTTCCTTCAATAAAAAAAAATCCCTTACACTTTTCTGTCATTCAGCAACATGCCGTTCATTTTCTCAATGGCTCTTTCGGCGGCCTCCTGGGTCTCAAAGTGCACAAAGCCGTAGCCCTTTGAGCCATTCTCGTCACAAACCACCTTGAGAAAGGACATCAGGCGTAAAATCATGCACCCACTGACCGACAGAAGCACTCATGCACAAAAAAATCCAACATTCAATCATCAACTCACTGCAAAGCACATTCAGAAGCGTGTATGTGCCTTACCTTGCAGGTCAGGATGTTGCCAAAGGCAGAGAAGGTGTCATAAAGGGCTTTATTATCAATAGACTTATCCAGGTTCTTGATGAAGATGTTTCCAACGCCGCTCTTCCTCAGAGAGGGGTCGCGCTGAGACCACATGATGCGGACAGGTCTACCCTTGATCACGTCAAAGTTCATCGTGTCTAGAGCCCGTTCAGCTGGAAGCAAAAGCAATTATGAGTCCACTAAAAAGATTAGCACTGAAGGCAAGACAATACTAGCAAAACCACTGTTTTTTTGTTTCATGCACTTATCAGTTTTAGTATTTCTGCATGTTTTGCATCCTTGTCTTTTGGACTAGCGGAAAGATTCCATCCAAAATACATAAAAATGTTTATTACACTATCTATTTGTGTCTGTTTATTTCTTTATGATTTAACGCCATATCAGCAGCAATGGGTATATTCATGGCAAAGTCAACAGTATTATGATATTATCAATATTTCAATACTTTATGATACTTTTTATCTTAAAAACTATCAACATACAAAAACATATATTTAAACCTAAAATAACAATGGGAATAATAACAAATAAATAGAATGTATGATACTGTTTAATAAAATTCTAAAATTATTCCAGGAGAAACCTTTTTAAAAGCTATTCTTCTTTGAATGTCTATTGTCTAATCTGTTTGCTCATCACACAGTTTTTCTTAAGATTATTTCTATTTATATTCTGAAGGTTTTGACAGATTTATGAGGATGTTTTTCTTATATACTATTAATTACTAAAAATATGGGATTTCTCATTTATGGAGTGATAAAAAGTTCCAAAATCCCCTCCGTAAAACTCTCAACTCTAATGAAAAATCTGAATGAAATAACGTGAATTTTGAACCGGTCTTAATCCAACAATCACACTTCTGTTCTGATAGATACAAATTTGTCTTTATCTACAGGTGCATCCCAATAAATTAGAATGACGTGGAAAAGTTCATTTATTTCAGTAATTCAACTCAAATTGTGAAACTCGTGTATTAAATCATTTCAGTGCACACAGACTGAAGTGGTTTAAGTATTTTGTTCTTTTAATTGTGATGATTTTGGCTCACATTTAACAAAAACCCACCAATTCACTATCTCAAACAAATTAGAATACTTCATAAGACCATTAAAAAAAACATTTTTAGTGAATTGTTTCCTTCTGGAAAGTATGTTCATTTACTGTACATGTACTCAATACTTGGTAGGGGCTCCTTTTGCTTTAATTACAGCCTCAATTCAGCGTGGCATGGAGGTGATCAGTTTGTGGCACTGCTGAGGTGGTATGGAAGCCCAGGTTTCTTTGACAGTGGCCTTCAGCTCATCTGCATTTTTTGGTCTCTTGTTTCTCATTTCCTCTTGACAATACCCCATAGATTCTCTGGTTCAGGTCTGGTGAGTTTGCTGGCCGGTCAAGCATACCAACACCATGGTCATTTAACCAATTTTTGGTGCTTTTGGCAGTGTGGGCAGGTGCCAAATCCTGCTGGAAAATGAAATCAGCATCTTCAGAAAGCTGGTCAGCAGAAGGAAGCATGAAGTGCTCCAAAATTTATTGGTAAACTGGTGCAGTGACTTTGGTTTTCAAAAACACAATGGACCAACACATCAACGACATTGCACCCAAATCATCACAGACTGTGGAACCTTAACACTGGACTTCAAGCAACTTGGCTATGAGATTCTCCACCCTTCCTCCAGACTCTAGGACCTTGTTTTCCAAATGAAATACAAAACTTGCTCTTATCTGAAAATAGGACTTTGGACCACTGGGCAACAGTATAGTTCTTCTTCTCCTTAGCCCAGGTATGATGCCTCTGACGTTGTCTGTGGTTCAGAGTGGCTTAACAAGAGGAATACGACAAAAATTCCTTGACATGTCTGTGTGTGGAGGCTCTTGATGCCTTGACACCAGCCTCAATCCATTCCTTGTGAAGTTCAATCAAATTCTTGAATCGATTTTGCTTGACAATCCCCATAAAGCTGCGGTTCTCTCGGTTGGCTGTGCATCTTTTTCTTCCACACTTTTTCCTTCCACTCAACTTTCTGTTAACATACTTGGATACAGCACTCTGTGAATAGCCAGCTTTTTTGGCAATGAATGTTTTTGGCTTACCCTCCTTGTGAAGAGTGTCAATGACTGTCTTCTGGACATCTTTCAAGTCAGCAGTCTTCCCCATGATTATGTAGCCTACTGACCCAGACTGAGAGAACATTTAAAGACTCAGGAAACCTTTGCAGGTGTTTTGATTAGCTGATTGGCATGTCACCATATCCTAATATTTGTTGAGATTTTTGGTTTTTGTTAAATGTGAGCCAAAATAATCACAATTAAAAGAACCAAAGATTTTTCAGTCTGTGTGCATTGAATTTATTTTATACACGGGTTTCACAATTTGAGTTGAAATAAATTAACTTTTCCACGACATACTAATTTATTGAGATGCACCTGTACTATGATTAATCAACTGGGCAAGTACATGGTCAAATCTAGGTATTCATATTTTCATCGGTGGCGTTTTGTCCTTAAAGGAACACTCCACTATTTTTGAAAATAGGCTCATTTTCCAGCTCCTCTAGAGTTAAACAGTTAAGTTTTACCGTTTTTGAATCCATTCAGCCGATCTCCGGGTCTGGCGGTAGCACTTTTATCTGTAGCTTAGCATAGATCATTGAATCTGATTAAACCGTTAGCATCGCGCTCAAAAATGAGCAAAGAGTTTCTATATTTTTGCGCAATGATATTACGCAGTGCCTGAAAATCGTCCCCAGCACGCTCCCTGTTCAAGCAGGTGCTCACGTTGATTATGTTGACAGAAGTTGGCCTATTTTCAGGTGCTGCGTAATATCACTGCGCCTGCTGCACCCATGGTACGGCAGCAAAGTTCCTTGATTATTACGCCGGAATGAGAGTATAGTTCCTAGCCATATCAGTCTAGAAAATCACAACTTTTCATTTTCCGTCGGTCTTAGTACACGATGTAACTACAGAAGAGTCAAGTTTTAAATAGGAAAAATATAGAAACTCTTTGGTCATTTTTGAGCGCGATGCTAACGGTCTAATCAAATTAAATGATCTATGCTAAGCTAAGCTAAAAGTGCTACCGCCAGACCTGGAGATTGGCTGAACGGATTCGAAAACAGTAAAACTCAACTGTTTAACTCTAGAGGAGCGGGAAAATGAGCCTATTTTCAAAAATAGTGGCGTGTTCCTTTAAGCTTACAACAGATGATCTTGAAATTGACTGAAAAGAAAATGCATGGTTTTGTCCCGTGTAAATGATCAAATTGTCCATAGATTAACTAGTCCAAGGATAAAAGCGATAAATTTGTTAGACATCGCTTTGCCCCCCCCAGTTGAATTTTGATTGCATTTTTGCCCAATCCCATTCTATTTTCTGAACCTGTGCTGTGCAACCACCAACACCTACATGACATGCACAAACTGAATCCAAAAAGATGAAGGAATAAGAAATCTGGGGCCGCACACTGATCATGTCCGACCCAAATATGAGAAGTTGCACGTGACACCTCCTCCAATGCGTTTAAACCTATTGCAAACGGCATGATATAGCTTAACGATGCAGGGACATCTCACAGCCATAATCAACGTGATCAAGGCGCTTCCCTGACAAACTAGACGGGGGTTTATCTGTGCTGCACAGCGCACACGCCCTAAATACGACAGGCATGCAAGTCACTGCTGCATGCACGCAGCTCTCATCTTCACCGCTTTATGATTCACAACCAGACCCAGGCGCTCGAGCAGCATACGGCTGAGATGCACAACACGCAACCTACACTACATGCATCTCTCGGCGTCGGTGCCCGGTGTCGCCTCACCGTCCGCGGGCTGCTGGAAGTTGACGTAGGCATAGCCCAGCGACCGGCGCGTGATCATGTCCCTGCACACCCGGATGGAGAGGATGGCCCCGGCCGGGCTGAACTTCTCGTACAGCATGGCTTCAGTCACGTCCTGGTGCAGGTCTCCAACATACAGCGAGGCCATGGGGTAACTGGGAGCGCTGGGGTTCATGCTCTCTCCGCCCGCAGACTCTCACGCGCTTCGCGGCGCTAGCGCAGCTAGCCGTCAAGCTAACCTACACGGGCCGATGTTTAAAACCCAAAACCGTCGACTAAAAGAAGACCCCGCGTTTCGTGTTAAACGACGAACATGTAGGGCAGCTGAAGCTTCTGAAACCCGTAACTGTTAAAATCCCAAACCGCTAGACCTTCGCGAGCTCACGGACTGCCGTTGTTTTTTTCGGGTTTGTTGAGATGTTTCAAGGCCTCCTGCTCCCGCTTCACCGATTTGTATTTTTAAAAGGGGGAAAAAAAAAAAAAAGATTTTTTGGAATTTTTAAAAGTTTTTAATTTTTTTTGTATTTTTGTGTTTTTTATGTAATGTGTGCCGAGGGAGCTCCGGAGCACGCGCGCACTCGCTCAGCGCTAACAGCCGGGCATCTGGAGGAAGGGGGCGGGGCCAGCCGCGCTGCGTCATGCACAGTGAAGCCAAGCCAAATACATCTTACACGCGACATTTAACAATATGGTACTGCTTTGCATAATATTAGAAACAGAAAAGCTGAAAAGACTTGGTTAATTAAATGTTGTAAATTTGACCCCTGGCATATATAATCTTTGTCTTTATTTTTGTGCATGCACATGTTTTTTTTTTCTTTTTCATAATTGTTGTGAGATGTATAGGTTTGTACTAATTTTGTACATAATTAGATAATAATAATAAAAAAAGGTTTTAGATTGGGTGGATAATGTTAGAGCCAGCAGATATGCCCCAGTAAGCTTTTAGAGGGACGAAGAGTTAAGGTCATTCGCTTAAATAGATGTTTAATATCCAGATATGATATGTGAGAAACATCAACGACCAAAGCAAGCATCATACAATGGTAAATGTGGCAAATTGGGCTACAGGACATTTATTTCCCCGTGTGCTTGAATCAAAGGAGGACATTAAAATATCCACCGCAATGCCATTCCTCTCCATTTGGAGATGACACAGTTACAATATTCTGAGTTATATTTATTTATCTTTTGTTTTATTCATCACATGTCAATTTTCATATCAATCATGCTCCTTACTAACACTGTTTTCTAACTTTGCTGGAGGCAAGCTTGTCATGGTTGTGAAAAATGTGCCATTTTCACACAATACATACGAAAATGGTTTGTTTATTTCACTCAGTTATTACAAAACTCAGTTATTATCAGTTTTACAAAACATGATGTGAAATCATAGTTCATAGTTGATTAACAGCATGTATGCGAGTGTGCTGAAGATCCCCGACAGAGGGAGTCACAGACCTGCAGATCTGTGTTTCCTTCAGGTATCCTGTGTGTTCAGACATGAACACGTGTCTCTGGGTGTGTGGTAGTATCATTTTATTACCTTTATTTATTCAATTTACGACCACAAATGCAGTTATTGGTAGTATTTTTCCCACAGCACTAGCAAATCCTTCTCAGAATTAAGGGAACCTGGCAGAAGTTGTCAAAGTCATGGCTATTAAAAAGCAGTTTAACTTTTTGTATTTTCCAGGAAAAAAATACAGCTGATTTAATGCACACTGATGTTATTGTGGGGCATGTTGTCACACAAAATATTTGGATTCTGCAGTTTTTTTGCAGTATTGTTTATTAAAGCTATTATAATAATTGAATAAAAATAATTTAAATGAAGTCAAACTTAGATATAATATGACAAAAAATCTACTTGAACTGAAATTAAAACATTAAAACAAAATAAACAGCTAAAAAAAATGCTATACAAAATAAAGCTAAGAACAAAAACTGGTAAAAATGTCAAGAAGCACACACTGTAAAAAATGATTGTGATTTTAACAGTAAAAGACTGTAAAAATGCTACAGTAAAAACCTGTTAACTGGTTAACAGTAATTTCCATACTATATTCAGTGAATAAATGAAATTACATTTAATGTAATTTTACAGTAAAATACTGTTAAAAATACGGTTTTTGGAAGTGAAAAAGACCGTATAATTTACAGTGAAAAACCGTAAATTGACATTCCCAGAATTCCCTGCATGACACTTCATATTTGATGTTTTTTCTTATCAGTTGTGTACATTAGGGTTTAATCTTACATCTAATGTTGTTAAATGAATGTTTATTGCATGATTGCCGATTCACGGTTCACCGTGGATGGGGTTTAGTGTTTGTGTTGAAAGACACTGTGCCCCTTCTTAATATAAGTATTCCCTCCTCCGGCTCCCGTAGCAAAGCTGTGTGATGAGCTTTGGTTCCTCATGTGACTTATCATCACCAACCAGTTGTGGGGGGTTCTCATTGCATTCAAGGTTTAAAAAGATGTCAGCTTGTCTTAAATATGTTGGTTTATACACATTAATCATGTTAATGAAATATTCGGTATAGTTTTATTGCGAATTAGCCTAAGTCTGTTTTAAAACCTAATAATTGTGCTACATATTTTTGTACGTGTTGAAGTTTCTGGCAACACAGCTGCCGGCTTATTTACCGTTAAATGTCAGTTTTTTTTTACAGTGATACGAAAATTAACATTGAAAAACACTGAAAATAAAAAATAAACCGCTAATTCCAAAATTAGGGTATATTATTAGCGGGCCCTGGTTGGTCTCACAACGCATGGGGATTCTGCTCTGTTAGTTCGCAATTGTTGGTATGTTAACTAAAACTTTAAAATCTAGTTTTGGCAACATAATTAAATTTAAAAGGTAAATAATGACCATTAAAACTCTCACTTAAACTGATACGACAAATAAACTGTATAGGGACAACAGGCGCCACAAGATTAAAAATAATAACAATGACACAAACAATAAAAAAGGAAAAAACATTAAAGGAAAATCAACACATGAAAAGTGAAAGAATAGTAAATAATAAAGGTCTTTAAAATATGTTCTTAGAACAAGACCCACACATTTAATGAGTATCTTCGTTCCAGAATGAGGTACATGTTTCATGATACATCTTAATTAACAAAACTTGCCAGTTTGCGACACCTTGATGTAACGTGATATTTAAGGCTCATGTCATAATACATTTTCTTTCCCTTTGTATTTTTATATAATATCTATGGGACAGCTACGCCTCTGTAAATCAATGTGATTTAAAACAAGTTAGGAAACAATGTAAAGTAAGTACATTTGATTTATCTAGCTATCCCCCAAAGTGCTGAAAAACTAAATAATTTAAAAAAACATTCAGAGTAAGACCCAAACAAGACAGACAATAAATAAAAAATAGTAGAGTAAATTAAAATGCTAAGGAGAAATAATAAGTTTTCAACCTCAATTTAAAAATGTTAATGGAAGGTGCAAGGCGACAGTCTAGAGGCAGTTGGTTCCACAGACGGGGGGCAGTGACAGAAAAGGCTCTGTCACCCTAAGTTTTTAAAACGGGAACGAGGGAGAGATAAAAGAGCCCTGTCAGAAGATCTGATAGATGACTGAGGGGTAAGAAGGTCTTTGAGATAAGATGGAGCTTGATTGTTAAGAGCTTTAAAAACAAACAACAAAATCTTAAACTGAATTCTAAAATGGACCGGGAGCCAATGAAGCTAAGCTAAAATTGGGGTGACGTGGTCATATTTCTTTGCCCCAGTCAGCAGCCTTGCAGCTGCATTTTGTACCAACTGGACGTGTGCAAGCGATGACTGAGGAAGACCCGAGCACAGTGAATCTATATACAGTAATCTAAACGTGAAGTAATAAAAGCATGAATAACCTTCTCCAAATCTCGAAAAGACAAAAAAAAGGTGTAAAGTTTGGAAATATCTGTCAGTTGACTTTGAAAAACGGTTCTTAACAGAATTGATTTGTTTGGATAAACATAATTCAGAGTCCAGGATAATACCATGGTTCATAACTTGGGAGGAAATTGAGGGCGAAATGATTGACAAGTTCCGTGAATGAGAAACCCCTTAATTGTGGGCGGACAAAAAAATTATTTATGATTGTCTATATAGTTGAGTAACGTTATTTAATAACCATTTCTTAATATCCGAGATACATCCCAATAATGGTTAAATGGTATTGCCAGCTTTTAGCTTTGGCACGTTACACTGTATCGTCAGCATAAAATAAAACATTGTGCTTCCTAATAATGTCCCCCAAAGGACGCATATATAAGTTAAAAAGAAGCGGGCCCAGAATAGAGCCCTGAGGTATCCACTAATAATAGGAGCAGATGATGAACTTACCTAACTCCTAAAAGGACCTGTCTTTAAGATATGAAATGAACCATCGTAAGGCTGTATCCCTGATACCAAACAGGTTCTAAAAGTAATCAAAAAGTAGTCCAATTATATTTCCTAAAATGTGTAATGTAACGGATCACGTCACAAGCTACAATTCTTGTCATGTAATTTGGAATCAGTAATGGACTACGATTTGTAAGCAATCTATCCAGCACATTAGGTGGGAAGGAAGAGTTGTAATCTGTCCGACTGAAAGCGAATTGTGTTTTTTGTTCTCTTAAGTATCGTCAGCTTCTTGCGTGAATGCTGCTGAAACTGCTTTCACTGATGCTGCTCATATCAAAGTTGCCATCTGAAGTGAGTAATAACGCACATGTATTGTGTGGCATGACCGTGTGACTGTCCATTACTCAGAGAAGTTTCTGTCTCCCGTCCCTTCCTGCTGATTACTCATCCTCTCTCCACATAAGTACTGTTGTTCAGCGCAGTCTGCTCGTCTCCATGGAAACACGGCCCATCCCACAGCCTTAGCCCGAGGCTCTTCGCTGACACACCCCAACTGAGAGGAACGGGACCTTCTCAACAAGCTTTCCAGAGGTGCTCCAGTTCACTTCAAAAATGAGATACTGGATGGACAAAACAGGGATTCTTCTTTAAAAAGGACTAGAAATTACAATAATAAAAATTCATCATATTTCCAGGTTTTCTATCTTATGTTTTGATGATCAGGTTATCCAGATATTTAGATACAGCCATTGGATCGGTTAAAAAAAAAAAAAAAATATATATTTTAATATATAAATTATTACAGTTTCAGAGAGCAGTTCTAGCACTGGAAGTGCATTAATACATTTTATTTTAATGTGTGTTTTGCGGGTGTTATTATCTTAATTCCCATACGATGGGAATCACATAATTTGAAATCTTTATTTTCCTTGATATTTCCAGGTTTTCTATAATTATGTTACATTACATTTTTACACACTGACAGACAGGGTTCTGCATTTGACCATGAATATATACAGCTGCTGGAAGCTGTATCTATATATTTTAAATTCCAGTTTTAAAGAGCAATTTAGCAACTTTAATTTACTAGTAATTTCAGACTTTTTAAGATTGTAGCAATTCCTGAGTTCTCAGCCTCTCAATCACAATTTTAAAATTCCGTCCAAGTCAGTGTTATTTTATTATCATGATCAGACTGTTCTTAGTTCATTTTCAAATTATATTTTACATTTTTATTTTAGTGAAAGTTTTAGTAATTTTGTATCATTTTTATTTTTTTAAATGCCTACATGTATTTTTGTTTTAAGTGTTCAGTTTTAATTTCGCTTTAGTTATTTTTGTACTTCAACTTTAAACAAAAATAAATGTTGGTAACTCTTAAAAAATATTTTATTTCAGTTATTGATAATGTTGAGTTAGTGTTAAATGTAATGAAATTATTTTTTTTTTGAATGGTTTTAGTTAATAATAACCAATAATTTCCATAAGCAGGATGGCATTTATGCTCATCACTTTGTGCTCAATACTGTAGAGATATCATGACATGAACAACAAATCACATTGCTTGTTCATGACTGGAACCCAGCGGTGATTTCACAGATTCAGCCCATCGGAGTTAGTCAGCATTTGCCTCATTCACCTGTCCTGAAAGTCACCTCTCCTCTCCTCGGTGCAGTGAAACTGGTGCAGGACTCAGATGACTGCAGTCCCACTGAGATGATACGACCCAGTTCCTGCTCTGCATGTAAAACAGGTCTTAGAAGACAACCGCTTGACCACCAACACTAAAGCACTGTCCCAGATGGAAAAGTCAAAAGGAATCTTTTACTGACCCCTCATGTTCTTCCAAACTTTCTTTTTTTTTGTCGAGCTAATCGGCACAAAGTCCAGGTGGCTCTGTCAAATACAACAAAAATGAATGGGGACAGAAAAGAGTCTTACTTGTGCACTGTATTCCAAGAGTCCTGTAGTCACATGACAGTTTGTGTGTTCAACAGACAGAAATTGTTTTAGACATGTCTTCTGATGTAGCTTTCCATTCCCGTTTGTATTAATGTACATTAAACACAGCATGTCAAAAGGTAGTTTCACATCAGTTATGGCCACAGAGACAGTTTTGTTCTCAGTTTTGGAGTTTGATAGCTCCAGTTTCCATTCACTTGGCGACTTCAGTTTCCCTCCCCCATGAAAGGTTTGGAACAACTTAAGGGCGAGTCAATGATGCTGACTTTCATTTTTGGGAACTATTTCTTTGTTTAGTTGAAAATCCTTTTCAATCTTGACTTGTGTCACAATAACCAATCCCACTCCCCCCGCAAGCACTCATCTAAATGAATATTTGAAGTCCAGGATTTTTCTGGAACGGCCAGGTTTGAACAACACCAGAGACTGAATGCAATGCAAAAAGACCAAGAGATCATGTGGTTTGTGTTTTATCTGTTTTAATACCACTAACATGAGATCCAGATCCCTCCGCCCACCCTCCATAACAAATAACAATAATGCTGAGTGTTCCGTATGAAAATTCTAAGACAGCCCAATCAGCCAACTCCAGTCACCCTGATTAACTAAAGCCACATGCAGTTTAGGCAAGTATCAAAAGAGTAAACAAAACAAACTAAAAACAGATCGAGTAAGTAGTAGTACAAATAAAACAAAACCGAAACTCCTAATAGAAAACAGTATTAATCAGATAAGCACATGAAAAGCATTACTTACTGCTCTGGTAACAAGACTTTTATATCAAAGTTACAGTAAAAGCCATGTGTCAAGTCTTTTTGATCTTAGGTCTGTGGTCGACAAAGAAAGACTGTACGCATTATTCACCAATGAGAAATCAAACACTTGACAACTGAAGTAGAATGTCTTGCACAAGCCCAATCTGTCACAAGTTTTGGTTTATTTCCCATGATTCTTTAGGAAAATGAAGAATTCAGTCTAAGCCACAAGAAACCCATCACTAAATGCTCCCCTAGCAAACTCAGAAAAGGGTTCATACTCGCGCGCTCTCTCTCACATATGCACCTACAACAAAGCTGATGTTGGCTTGATGGTGACTGGCATCCCACGAGCACATGCATGAGCACACATCAAGCCAACAAACTACACTGCATTCTCCAATCCACAATTAACACATTTTAAAGACAAACAACTGCTGTTTGCCTGCCTGCCCCCCTCCTCCTCCCCTCTCCCCAAACAAACACACGTACAGTCTCCCTTCACACTCTCAAATCCAAACACACACATAAATGACGGGCTGGTGAGTATGAAGCTGGAACTGGAAAAGCGTCAGCCGTGCTGACTGAAAAGCTTCTTTGTGGAGTTGGCTTTAGTTTTCCCGGCCCTCCTCTGTGTCCTCAGCGTCGGCCTGATTGTCAGAGGTCCACAGCTGAAAACATTAAAACGGGGGAGCATTAAAATGTGCACATCCATATGCATATTTTTTTAAACATGGAAATTTAAAAGGGTAGAAAAGAGCATGACGTCCAGGGCTGTATAACGTATTTGCCGATAACTGAGAAAATTAAATGGTTTTTAATACTGCTAGTGGAAATACAGCGGATCATTTAAACCGAGGTGTTTTAGTAAGTAGTAAGAATGTCTTGTCGTGTGTAAGGATTATTTCAAGATCTACTCATCATTAACTTGTGTTTGAGTGCTTTATAATCAGGATCCTCTACTGTAGGTAATGTTGCATTTTCCATATTTTGTTTAATTTCTATTAAATAAGCAAAACGTGTCAAAAAAGCTTCATCTGAATGTAATTAAGGGCTGTGTTGTGCCGTATTTCTGTTGTTGTTGTTTTCAGTGTCTTACGTCATGAGCTTTGTATTTTGAAGTTAAAGGGGTCTTATATTATAATATTTTATATCTAGAGATTAGTTCTAATATTGGTTAAATATTTGTTTTTCATTATTCATCCTCATTAACAAAAATGCTTCGAGGTGTGTTAGCATCTATCAGAAACACAATTAAACGCTGTGATTGCTAAACTTCCTCGCACCGATTTCACATGTTTCAGAAGGGTGGAAAACAAAAACTCATATTTTAAACTGGGGAGTTAGGTTTGAGGTAAGAAACCTGAAGGGTTTTTATTGTAGAATAACCTCTTATGCGTGTGAATATCAAGGACATTTCGATTTTCCATTTCATGACCCATTTAAAAGTAGTTCACATGTTTCCAAAGCCCTGTTTTTCAATTAGGTAAGAGTTAAACAGCTAGTCAAATCAGTTGTTTGTATGATTATCGGCAGTGAAATTCTCAGCTGTACTGAGTGAATATCAGAAAATAAGGACTCACCGTCAGATTGTCTCGAAGTAGCTGCATGATGAGTGTGCTGTCTTTATACGAGTCTTCAGTTAACTGGTCCAGCTCAGCAATGGCATCATCAAAAGCCTACATGAGAACAGATACATGGATTAATAAATAATACCAAGCTATTTTCTGTGTATGAGCTGTGAGCACCCATACTAACCTTCTTGGCCAGTTCACAGGCCTGCTCTGGAGAGTTCAGGATCTCGTAGTAAAAGACTGAAAAGTTGAGAGCCAGGCCCAGGCGGATGGGATGAGTGGGCTGCATGTTGTCTTTGCTGATGTCAAAGGCGGCCTGGTACCCTTCCTGAGACTTCTGGATGATATCTGTGTACAAACATTACACACAACATTATTTATGCAAGAATCATTTCATACTTTCCCACACAGTAGAACAGATCAAGGCTGACAAGATACTCTACTAGTCAAAAGTTTGGGGTCAGTAAGATTTTATTTTTAAAGAAAATAATAGTCATTCAGCAAGGATGCATTAAATTGATGAAAAGTGACAGTAAAGACATTAACAATGTTACACATGATTTAAAATAAACGTTCTTTGAACTTTCTATTAATCAAAAAATCCTGAAAAACTATCACTAAATACAATATATAATTTCCACAAAAATATTAAGTAGCACGTTTTAAACTGATAATAATCAGAAATGTTTCTTGAGCAGCAAGTCAGCATATTATACTGATTTCTGAAGGATCATGTGACACTGAAGACTGGAGTAATGATGCTGAAAATTCAGCTTTGATCACAGGAATAAAATACACTTTAAAATATATTACAATAGAAAGCAGTTATTTTAAATTGTAATGATATTTCACTATATTACTGTTTTTATTGTATTTTTTATTAAATAAATGCGGCTTCGTGAGCATTTTTTTTTTTTTTTTTTTTTTACGAGATTTTCAAACACATTGAAAAACAAAATCTTACCGAACCCAATCTTGTGAACATTTACAATATTTTATTGAGGATTTGCAAGCCATATCATATTAAATTCCTGGAATCTGATCTGAATGTGCCTTTTATTTGGCCAGTTAAGTGTCCTAAAGCCTCCCTCCTGCCTTGTCAAGTTTTGTGAGGAGTGTTACAGTACCTAAATGATGAAATATTGCTCCTCCTGATTATTTTGAGAAAAACTGTCAGTGGAAAAATATGTGCTTTTATTTCAACTAGATTATTACTCTTTTAAATCTGATATTTAACATTTTGAATATATATCTCATGATGGTTACTGTTGCAGAAAAATACAAATAAATCCAAGACATTTCAAAACATGCATTTTATTATTTTTACATGGCTGAGAATGAGATAATTTTCTTCTCCTCTGCACACTGGAGAGCTGTTAACAATAGTCATGGTGCATTAAGAGCTTGCGGTTGCCTGTATTGATTGGTGCTCGGAGAGAAATGCATAAATATTTGAAAAAGACAGGCAGCTCTGTAAAGAGCGTTTGACGCGCTCTGCCTGATGAGCAGTATTTGTTCATTTAAAGAGATTCAGGAGACCGTGGCCAAGTACTGCATATATTAAAGCCACCCGCAGGAGGCTCAGCCGAAACCCAGCTGGACAACACGCATCAGCCAGATGCTGTTGCCATGGCGATGATCACAGCCCATCACACTGACAGTAGTAGGTCAGCGGCTGCTTATGCTCAAACAGATGAGCGATTCTCTTTCCTCTCTAGAAAAGAACTACGGAAAACCTGCAGCTTAACTATAATACTACACAAACAGACTGATCTGGGATCTGCGGCACAGCCCGGGGTCCTGTCGTTTCCACAGATGGCAGCTTCAGTCAGATCATTCGCTCCTGTGCTGCCATAGAAACACACCAGGCTCTTAAAAATTCATCAAACCCTGCAGGGAGAAGCAGCAGCCCTAATAACCTCCTGCATCTTTCGGAAAGAGTGAGTTATTACTTCCACAGACGGACTCAGCCGAAGAACACATGTGGAGGGCAATCACTCATTAGCCTCATTAATGAAACGAAACGAGGTGGAGCAGACAGACTGTGCTTCCTGCAACAAAACTCGGGGACGGCGCTGCGGCGTGCCTCAATCTGCTGAGACCCGCTTGTGAATCGTATGTGATGAGAGAAATAAAACCACAACATTTGCATTGTCCTCGCCTGAAAGCACACAAAAACACACAGTGCCCAACTCGCAACCAAATCGCTCGACTGGATTGGTTCTTTGTGATAAAGCACAGATACGAGCTACAGTGAGAATATTACATGCGGGCATGAAATGGTCACACTGGACGTCCTCAAAATTAATCTGCAAGCAGCTTGCGTCTCAAGAGCTTCATGAACTAGGACACAAGACCTTCAGATCTAAACCACCAGCCTTCATTTCCACATATATAATTAATGAAAGCTCTGAGTCCGTGGCTACTTCATGAGATTTCTAACTCTATTATGAGGGTTAATTAATTGATTGACCTCTTGAGTTCAAAACATCAAACAGGAAACATCACGCTCCCTTCCAAACCCTAGCAATGTTGCTAACAGCTCGCTATTCTAATAGGTACAAAAATGCACACATATGTTTGGATAAAGAGCATTTTTTATAAGATGGAGCTATAATATCTATTCTCTGAAGTACTTGATCAAGAAAGGAGATTTCCCCTGACACTTGGCTTATAGCAATGCATTCTGAGATTGTCTTCTCCATGAGATGCTGCCATATGTTGGCTAAAACGAGGTGTTGTGTATAAGGCAGCATCATTCTGCTGCATACTGTCTGGATCAGTGTTTGTGTTGGCGTGCGTAAGATGCTTCTAGGTAGGCAGCTAGAGAGTTTGGAGCAGAGCCAGTGTACTCGCTCAAGGACAAACAAATCAGTAAAACAACATTAAAATCTCTATTGCAGTTATGCAAGATTATTCATGTGGACATTATTGCTCTGTTCCAGAACCTAGTGGGCTGTCAATATGGACAGTATTTCAAGACACGCTCACTGGCATGATCCTGATGAAAGACTGTTTTAGAATAAGCATGGACAAGATGCTCATTTAGCCAAATTCTGAGACATATGGATTCATAAACTGTTAAAACACAACACAAAATTTCAGAGAGAGAGAAGAAAAAAAAACATACTTAGGGCACTATTATTATTACTATTTGTGTGTGCGTTTAATAGTGCTATATAAGTAAAACTGACATCAAAATTATAATGTGATCCAGAAAAAAGTAAATGGAAATAGAGGAATTTGGGGGGGGGGGGGGGGGTATTGTATACCTGTAGTGTAGCTTACATACGGAATCATAAACCATTTCTGTTTTAAAAAAGAATTTGTGCAACATTCCCTCAATCATCAGCTATCAAGGGTGTGGAGGCACAAGTAAAGACCTGTTCCACTGGTAGCTATCAAAAAATCTGCATGTGAATGTGGAGGTGTGGCTGCACAGCTGGCAGCAGACATACGCATAGCCTCAAACTCAGAGACACCATGCTGAACACCAAAGACCATCTAATATAGAGATCTGTTTCTCAAATCATAATAAAGGATATTAAGGAAAGACAAATGTGTATATTTCGTATAAGTCTCATATAAATGTTGTTTAGGAGAAGCTCACCGGTTTTCTCGTCTCCTGCGGCGACCTCAGCCAGGTAACGATAATAGTCTCCCTTCATCTTCAGGTAGAACACCTGGCTCTCTGCTGGAGAAGTGCTGCGGATCAGAAACTTGTCCAGGAGATGCTGCAGATGAGAGAAACATGAACGTGAACACAGTTCCAGATAGTAACATTTCTTACATGTTACTGTGTGACAAAAGTGTTTTCCTCATACTTTATGGCCAACAAATTTCCATGATTTTTCTATAAATATTTCCATTTTTATGGAAAAACATCAAGCCTCATAGCTGCTCAAGTTACCTGATGGCAAATACTGGCCAATCAAGGTTTGTTCTACACTTTATGTATCATTTAATGCTTTTTAAAAGTGCTGAACAAGCGACCGGACAGTAGAATATTTTGCTTTCCAAATTGATCCATAGCATTTTTGTACAGCTTTACTCACTTGTCTTTTGCCCTTGTTTTATGGCTGTTTGGAATATTGTTGGATTTTCTACCAAAAGCATCACTCTGCCCAATGCATGTATTCACATTTGGTGTGAACAGCTTTGCATTTTCATTTGGTTTTTGATGCAAATCATCATTTAAAATAATTTTTTCCTGTCAACTTAATTTTGTGATGAACATCAGGACTACCAGCGAATGCACCTCATGAGTTTAACATGGCACTTTATTTCATCATCTAATGGGCTTGACATGTTGTTCATGTCGAAAGTTGTTGAGAGGATGTAAGATGCAACATCCAGCTGGTTCTTTCTTTGCAGAAACCAACTTCAACCCATTACCCTCCTAATGCCAGATTAAACATCACATTCTTCTGGATGCAGTCTAAATAACATCTGGAGAATGGAAGCATATCATTCCATGTGCCAGCCAGAATTTAAGATGCCTCAGGCAGCAATCCAACTAAAACAACCCAGTACAAGGAGAGGCAATGGCCCTGTCTGATTCATTAAAGCCTTACTCAGTTGCTCAGAGTAAGTCTCACATCCAGTTTCCTGAAAGAAAAAACTGTATCCAAAACCACTCCAGAGGAAGAGCTGATTTGGTGACCATTCAAACAAAGGACTCCATTGTTTTTTTGTGCTTCCCTATATAAACCTAGAACTCTCTCTAAACAACCATGATACACTTCTATGGCTGCGGACCTGCCAAAAAAGAAAAATAGAAACACTCACACAACAAACATCTTACAAGAGGACAGCGCTTCATTAAAGGTGCAGTAGGAGATCTTGGAAAATGCTAACTGTAGCCTGATAGCACTGAAAGCGTACAATGCCCACCCTCGCCATTCCCCCATCCCCCCCCACCTCCCCACCCCAATTCCCCCCTTCCCTGCAAATAAACTTTCGAACAATCGGTCCGGTCCAAAAGACCACGCCTCTGAAACGCATGACAACATTACTACAATACATCATGTGTCATTGCAGTCTTCAATTCACCAAAACACCGGCGTGGAAAAACTTTAGTCTAAAATATTAGCAGTTAGGTTAAACATACTACAATAAACCAGGAAAGGAAAGGTCAGTGGTTGTTGAGTTTGCCGCGTTTGCTTCCCATGCCATTCCCTTCATTCTCACATTCTCTTCCCCCTCAATTTCTTCCCCCTCCCCCCTCTTCCTCCCGTCTCTTTCTCTCATTCTCTCCTTTTCTCCCCTCCTCCCTCTTCTCCCTCCTCCCCCCCCTCCCTTCCTTTTCTCTCCTCCCCTTCCCCCCCCCTTCTCCTAATTCTTCTCTCCCTTCTTTCCTCCCTTCCCTCTTCTCCCTTCGTCCTCCCCCCCCTCTCTCCCTCGCTCTGGCCTGTCTTCCACACAGCAATACTTGGAAAGTGCTGATATGACGTATCCTGTCTAAACTCAAACGCGAAAAAGGGTGCGCAGAGGTATGCAAAATACACATGTTGACATTGCAAGTAGGGATAATCCTCTAATGTTCGTTTTTTTTTTACTAACCTGATTTATGTTTTACTTAGAACCGAACATTTTGTTGGACAAAAAACAGAATCTTTTTGTCTTTCTTGGGTCCTAGAGGGGAAAACGACAAAACACGTCCTAAGACTCTCTAATCGCCTTCCACCAAATGGGTATAACTAAATTCATAAATACTTTGAGCCACTTAACCCCTAATTAGATATTGCATCGGGATGTGAAGTGACTTGTTATCAACCCAAGTCATCTACACAAACAAAAAAAATGTTCTGAAGACAATCACCTATTGCAAGACACATTTAATTGTGCAAGTTACGTTTGGTTTCGATTTTGTACAAAATTGGAACCTTAGTTTTCTGAATGATAACGCAGGAGGGCGGGGATCATGAAAATTACACAAAAAAACAAAAAAAAAAGAATTTCGTAAGTCCAACATGAACTCTAACTTTGCTTCTACTGCTCTACTGCACAATTCCTTTTAAATTGCCTTTAATTTTTTTGTAACATATTGCCAAATTGCAGAGTTTTTATTTTGAAATGATCTCTGCACAACCTTTTGGTTAAATTCAATGTTTGTCATGTGGCCTATGTGTGTGTGATGTGTTTGTGCCTTTGTAAAAAAAAAACCAAACCAAAAACCTAAAAATAATGATTCAAAATTAAACGTTTGCTATCCCGGCTTTGTCTTTATTTCATTTCCCTTTTTTTTTCCCTATTCAACATTAGCACAAATCAGCAAAACAAACGACCAATGAAGCCAATTACCTCGATTAATTATCCTTTTCCCTTTATACTGCCCGAATAAAAAAACAAAAAAAAATTCAAAAATCAAGCAAAGTTCCTGTCTTCCCTCCTCAAGTCCTGCTAAGCAAGTCCTCTACGATCCTCTCCTCCCCTCAATCAAGTCCCCTGCCCCTACCTAACACACAGTTACAAAATTTTTTTTTGTTTTTTTTTTTTTTTTTTTTTTTTGTGTTTTTTTTTTTTTTTTTTAAATTTTTTTTTTTTTTTTTTCTTTTTTTTCTTTTTTTTTTTTGTTTTTTTTTTTTTTTTTTGTTTTTTCTCTTTCTTCCGAAAATCTCTTTCTTTTCAACCACTTATCTTTTTTCTATGAAGCTAACATCTCCTGCTTTTCTTTCACAAACTCACTCCCTTTCCCATTTTTCTTTTTTTCACCCTTTTTCTTTTCACGGGTCCTTTTTCAGTTTTGCTGCCTCTTTAAGCTCTCTCTTTTCTTTCCTATTTCACACTCGGGCAGATACTTCACAATTAAGTGGAAGAAAAAGACGATCGCATCTCCGCAAACTTTTTTCCATCCACCCCCCCGGAACTATTTTCCCTTCTTCCAGAACAAACTACATTCCAACCCGATCCATCGCCACAACTTTTCCTAAACCTTTCCTGCTGACATTGAGAATGTTCCTAAGAGGTGGCAACCTCCGTTAAACAAAAAAAAGACAATCCTAAGAATTTTTCCTTCTCAAAATACTTTAAAAGAGGCATTGGTCAGTTTTTTTCCTTCTCTTCTCTCTTGGTCCTGGTGTTATTTTTGACTGTACCAAACCGGCAATTCGTGCCAAAGTCTTGGTTGTTGTGCAAACTGAAGAACAAAACCACCGGCTTTAAAAGAGCTAAAAAAAAAAAAAATAAGAAATATGGTTAAGAATATTTGTTTTTTTTCTTTTTTTTTTTTTTTTTTTCCTCCTTAATGAATATTTTATGAATCTGGCCTCCATCAAGTTCTTATTAATTTCTTTTCCTCTGACACCTGAATTTCCCAGTAACCCCAAAAATTAAAGACCTTTAGCTGACGAACGGAGGGGCTGTGCTGTGTGTCACTTTTTTTTTTTTTGTTTTTTTTTTAATTTTTTTTTTTTTTTGTTTTTTTTTTTTTTATTTGGAAACTTTTGTTTCGAATATTATTCGTCAGTCTATTTCGTTGTCCCTAACCCTATGAGTGCATCAGCCCGTCGGAGAAAGCTTGGTTTGTTTACACAACAGATTGTTTTACACGTCAAAACTGAAACCAGCCGTTCAACAAAACAGAAATGCATATTTAATTCGCATTTCTAGGACTCTATCCACACTGGTGTTGCAAAACTCCATCAGAACATGGCCTCCCCTCAGCGGTCTCCGACGAGACTGAATCAGCGTGTCTTCGCCACAAGAGAGATGGCATGTTTATGACAAAAAAAGACCATAGTAACTTAAATGCCAAAGTTTCAAAACTTTTAAAAAATTCAAAACATGATATTAAAACAAAAGAGACTCCTGCATGGTGGTTTTTTTTATTTTTTTTTTTTCGCCCATCCCACTGTATCAATGTTTTAATGAAGTAGACCTATACTCTTTGTGATTGTTTTTCTTTTCTTTTGGGGCAGGACGGGTTTCATTATTTGATTTTTTTTTTTTTTTTTTTTTATTTTCTTTGTTGGAATAGTTTTAAAACATTTACTTTTATTATTAAATTTTGTCCTTTGTATTAAACTATACAATACATAAGTGTGTGTGCATCCGTTTTTTTTTTTTTTTTGTTTTTTTTTTTTTTTTGTTTTTTTTTTTTTTTTTTGTTTTTGTTCTTATCTACTTAGAAAGCAAAACTTTATAATTATTTATGGGTTTAAAAACCTTATTTTTGAAAACATTAGTGGCACTTTTTTTTTTTACCTTTTTTTTTTTTTTGTTTTCTGGTACATTATATGATATTGCACTTTTTTTTTTTTTTTTTGTTTTTATGTGGTTTTTTTTTTTTTTACTTTTGTTTTTTTGTTTTCTTTCTTTTTGTTTTTTGTTGTTTTTTGTTTTTTTTTTTTTTTTTTGTTTTTTTTTTTCTTTTTTTTTTTTTTTTTTTTTTTTTTTTTTTTTTTTTTTTTTTGTTTTTTGTTTTTTTTGTTTTTTTGTTTTTTTTTTTTTGTGTTTTTTTTTTTTGTGTTTTTTTTTTTTTGTTTTTTTATTTTTTTTTGAATTCTTTTTTTTTTTTTTTTTTTTTTTTTTTTTTTTTTTTTTTTTACATTTTTAACTTTTTTTTTTTTTTGTTTTGTTTTTTTTTGTTTTTTTTTTTTTTTTTTTTTTTTTTTTTTTCAAAGATAGTCCGTTTATTTTAATTACTCTTGTAAGCGTGCATAATATTTTGCTCGATGCTCCCTCTTGTGGCTTCAGGAGAGAAGCCAAAAGCTTTATTCCCCCTAACTGAAATTATGCCTTTTAATTTCGAATATAATTCGAATTTTGATCATATTTAAGTAGAAAATTCGAATTTCATTTTTCAGTCATTTTGACAGCCCTAATTCACCATATCCTATTTAAAACGTCAAGCTCTGCAACAGTTATGATCCCCATCAGTGGTTCTTTCCCTTTCGAAGCTCACCAGAACGTCTTTGCAGATGGCCTTCAGCTCAGACTCAATCTTCTCACGGTACTCTTTAGCCATCTGCTGTTTGTCACTGTCCTCAGTCTTCTGCTCGATGCTGGACACCACCCTCCAGGCAGACCGGCGAGCGCCCACAACATTCTTGTAGGCCACAGAGAGCAGGTTTCTCTCCTCGTCGATCAGCTCCTCTCCAAGCTCAGTCACTTTCTTCATGGAGTCGGCCATGTCATCGTAGCGCTCGGCCTGCTCCGCCAGTTTGGCCCTCTGCACATGTTGGCTCTTGTCCATCGCTGCTTGGTTCTACAGGAGAAACATAGGATTTCAGTCACATGAAGTCAGGAAGATATATTATGTAAATGTATAATTTGTGGTGATAGGGTACTAAATGCTTTGCTAACTGGAGCGCTCAATTATACAATTAAATCTAGCTAAAGATCAATCAAATAGAAACAAAAATGTGATGAATACATATTAAACTCTTGTTGACTTGGTAATGGTTTTTGAACTAAAGTAGTAAGGGAGGACCAATTCAGATGTGATCCGAATAGATTTAGTTTGATACATTCCCCCAGTGCATAATTAACATCTTATAGTTACATCCTCATCTGTAAATGTTAGAAACCCCACGAGTATTTGTTTTGCATAAAGACTTGTCCTTAGAGCATTGAACATCAAACAGACGGAGTACAACAAAATGGGAGACCAAAGTGTGTTACATTAAATGTGTTTTCTTGGATGTATTAAGTATAGGTTTAAAGTGCTACATACAACAGCAGTTGTATTTTTATTAAAGCCGTAAAAGTAAATGGACTGTTATAATGGGGTATACAGTGGTGTGAAAAGGTTTTTGCCCCCTTCCTGTTTTTTTACAATTTTTTGCATATTTGTCACACTTAAAAGATTCAGATCATCAAACAAATTTTAATATTACACAAAGATAATGCAAGTAAATGCAAAAAGCCGTTTTTAAATGATGGTTTCATTTATTAAGGGAAAAAAGCTGTCCAAACCTACGTGGCCCTACGTGAAAAATTAATTGCCCCCTCCTGTTAAATTATGAAAGAACTGCAATTAACCACATTATTTTAGAAAGCTGAGTTAAATTTCACTAGCCACACCCAGGCCTGATTACTGCCAGACCTGTTGAATCAAGAAATCACTTAAATAGAATCTGTCTGACAAAGTGAAGCATGCTTAAATAGCAACACATCATGCCGCGATCTAAAGAAATTCAAGAACCGATGAGAAACAAAATATTTGACATGTATCAGTCTGGAAAGGATTTATAAAGCCCTTTCTAAGGCTTTGGGACCTCCAGCGAACCATGGTCAGAGCCATTATCAACAAATTGAGAAAACTTGGAACAATGGTGAAACCTTCCCAGGATGTTTGTCCGGCCAACCAAAATTACTCCAAGAGAACAACGACGACTCATCCAAGAGGTCAAAAAAGAACCCAGAACAACATCTAAAGAACTGCAGACCTCACTTGCTCAATTCAGGTCAGTGTTCGTGATTCAACAATAAGAAAGAGACTGGGCATCCATGGGAGAGTTCCAAGGCAAAAGCCACTGCTGACCAGAAAGAACATAAAGGCTTGTCTCTCATTTGCCCAAAAATATCTTGATTATCCCCAAGACTTTTTGGGCAAATATTCTGTGGACTGATGAGACAAAAGTTTAACTTTTTGGAAGGTGTGTTTCCCGTTACATCTGGTGTAAAACCAATACAGCATTTCATAAAAAGAACATCATGGCAACAGTCAAACATGGTGGTGGTAGGTGATGGTCTGGGGCTACTTTGCAGCTTCAGGACCTGGACAACTTGCCATAATGGACGGAACCATGAATTCTGCACTCTATCAGAAAATCGTGAAGGAGAATGCCCGGCCATCAGTTTGTGACCTCAAGCTCAAGCGCACTTGGGTTATGCAGCAGGACAATGATCCAAAACACACCAGCAATTCCACCTTTGAATGGCTCAAGAAAAAAATAATTAAGTTTTATTTAGGTTTTGGAGTGGCCAAGTCAAAGTTCGGACTTAAATCTGATTGAGATGCTTTAACAGTCCATTCATGCTGGAAAACCCTCCAATGTGGCTGAATTAAAACAAGTCTGCAAAGAAGAGTGGGCCAAATTCCTCCACAGTGCGTGTGAAAGACGCATTGCCATTTATCGCAAACGCTTGATTGCATTTGTTGCTGCAAAGCGTGGCACAACCAATTATTAGATTTAGGGGGCAATTAATTTTTCACGTAGGGCCACGTAGGGTTGGACAGCTTTTTTCCCTTAATAAAAGAAATCATCATTTAAAACTGCATTTTGCATTTACTTGCATTATCTTTTGTGTAATATAAAAATTAGTTTGATGATCTGAATCTTTTAAGTGTGACAAATACTCAAAAAATAAAAAAAAACAGGAAGGGGGGCAAAACCTTTTTCCACTTCCACTGTACTCGTGTAAAATAATATTACTATATCCCATGTGATGTGACATATTATATCTGTTTTTCTTTTATTTACAGTGGTAGGGATGATACTTTAAAATAACTGTATGAAAATTTCTTATCACGATTATAGTGACCATAATGATCACGGTTATCAGTATTATCACACGGTATTGTTCACATTTGCGGAGTACTGACACATAAATCACTTCCCCAAGTTTTATATTTAAAAATCAACAACAAATAAAATGAGTTTTTGTTTGGATAATCACTAAAACAATAACATTACCATGATGTTCGGATTTTAAATGACAACTTGACTGACATCAGTTTAATATCATGTTGAAATATCTAATGTAAATGTTAAAATAAAGTATAATTCCCTTAGCACAACATTTAAAACCTCCCACGCTTTTCCCGCCCTGATGTTTTTCACTAAAACAGACAACTACGCTTGCATGGCTGTGCCACGTGAGACTGTACTTAAAACTGTTACTTAAAACTGTGCTTTATGCCGGACAGTATTTATTTACCGCGAGTTGTTCAAATCGCGGTAATCTAATACGGTTTTAATGATCATTAAAAGATGAAGCGGTAATACTAACCGTGGGGAATTTTATCATGATTTGTCGTCAAACCGGTAATCGTTACATCCCTAACGGTGGGCATGTTTTAGAATGTTATATTTATAATTTTAATTATTTTTGCACAAAATGTATATCATAGCCTACATAGATACTGTTATTATTTTCATAGCCTTAAATGTAAACACTGTTTGGAGGACACTATTGGGCAAGATGGAATAAAATAATTAAAATAATTTTTAATCCAATTAAACAAAGACATAATCAACAAATTAATTTATTATTAAAATAGTCATTAGTTGCAGTCCTAATTTAAATATGGTAAAATGGCTCCACTTTCTCAACTCCCACTGGCAGTAGCCACAGTGCATCACTGTTCATCTGCATAAACATACAGTGGTGTGAAAAAGTTTTTGCCCCCTTTCCTGAATTTTCTTTTTTTTTTGCATGTTTGTCATACTTTAATGTTTCAGATCATCAAATTAATTTAAATATTAGTCAAAGATAACGCAAGTGAACACAACATGCAGTTTTTAGATGAAGGTTTTTATTATTAAGGGAAAACAAAATCCAAACTACATGGCCCTGTGTGAAGAAGTTTTTGCCCCCCTGTTAAAACTGTGGTTTATCACACCTGAGTTCAATTTCTCTAGCCACACCCAGGCCTGATTACTGCCACACCTGTTCGCAATCAAGAAATCTCTTAAATAGGACCTGCCTGACAAAGTGAAGTAGACCAAGAGATCCTCAAAAGCTAGACATCATGCAGAGATCCAGAGAAATTCAGAAACAAATGAGAATGAAAGTAATTGAGATCTATCAGTTTGAAAAGGTTATAAAGCCATTTCTAAAAATTTGGGACTCCAGTGAACCACAGTGAGAGACATTATTCACAAATGCAAAAACATGGAACAGTGGAGAACCTTCCCTGGAGTGGCCGGCCGACCAACATTACCCCAAGAGCACAGCGACGACTCATCAAGAGGTCACAAAAGACCCCACCCGAACAACATCTAAAGAACTGCAGGCCTCACTTAAGGTCAGTGTTCATGACTCCACCAAAAGAAAGAGACTGGGCAAAAATGGTCAGCATGGCAGAGTTCCAAGACGAAAACCACTAAACCACACCACCGGCGCTGCTGAGCAAAAAGAACATAAAGGCTCGTCTCTCATTTGCCAAAACATTTCTTGATTATCCCCAAGACTTTTGGGCTAATATTCTGTGGACTGATGAGACAAAGTTGAACTTTTTGGAAGGGGTGTGTCCCATTACGTCTGGCGTAAAAAACTGCATTTCAGAAAAAGAACATCATAAAAACAGTAAAATATGGTGGTGGTAGTGAGATGGTCTGGGGCTGTTTTGCTGCTTCAGGACCTAGAAGACTTTCTGTGATAAATGGAACCATGAATTCTGCTGTTTACCAAAAATCCTGAAGGAGAATGTCCGGCCACATGTTCGTTACCTCAAGCTGAAGCGAACTTGGGTTCTGCAGCAGGACAATGATCCAAAACACACCAGCAAGTCCACCTCTGAATGGCTGAAGAAAAACAAAATGAAGACTTTGGAGTGGCCTAGTCAAAGTCCTGACCTGAATCCTATTGAGATGCTGTGGCATGACCTTAAAAAGGCGGTTCATGCTCGAAAACCCTCCAATGTGGCTGAATTACAACAATTCTGCATAGATGAGTGGACCAAAATTCCTCCACAGCGCTGTAACAGACTCATTGCAAGTTATCGCAAACGCTTGATTGCAGTTGTTGCTGCTAAGGGTGGCCCAACCATTTATTAGGTTTAGGGGGCAAACACTTGTAGTTGGGGTCATGTAGTTTTGGATTTTGTTTTCCCTTAATAATAAAAACCTTCATTTAAAAACTGCATATTGTGTTCACTTGTGTTATCTTTTACTAATATTTAAATTTGTTTGATGATCTGAAACATTAAAGTGTGACAAACATGCAAAAAAATAAGAAATCAGGAAGGGGGCCAACACTTTTTCACACCACTGTACATACTCCGCCATTTATGGCACCTCACATCAACGCTCACTGAAAATAAAGGACTTCTGGTCTCTGCAAATTGCAGAAAATGCAAATTGAAGCAGGGCAATTTAGCTAAAATTAGTGCTTAATATTTTGACAATGCTAAACACATTTAATTAAATATTTAAGTATTTACAATTTCATTTTTAACACATTAAAGGTCTGTTCACAACAAGAACTATAATGACAAATATAACTACATCAAAAATTGCTTTGAAAAATGATTCAATATCGTTACCAACAATACTAATCCTTCATGCCAGTTGTGCTGTGGACTTCCCTAAACTCATGAAATTAAAGTGATCATTAAAACTTTATAGTTATCATTCTTACTGTAAACGCGTTTTTAGCTATAAAGCTAAATAGCTATAAAGATCCACAACCAATGGACAACACTGTTCTGTTTATTATAAGTGCGCTATGGTTTTGTCGTCTGCCACTTCAATGCTCAAGATCTCCAAAGTCTGGAGGATTCTGTGATTCAATGTTTTTATCTGTCATCAGCAAGAAAAAAAAAAAAGGAAGTGATTTCAACGATATTGTTTCTCTGTGTCGTTACTGTTATATTTCACTATTCTCATAGAATTAGAACGATTAAGTGTATATAGTTATCGTTCTTGTTGTGAGCAGGCCTTAACAGTTTTAGTACTTGAATTTGATTTGACTTCTTTTGGAACTAATTCGCAAAGCAAAAACAGACAATGTAGGTGACAATGCTTTGATGATTTAATTTCTAAATAAAACCTAAATCCCTCAATATTCACTTAACACAAAACGTCAGTTTAATAAATAATAAGCAATTTTACACTCAATTTTCGCAATCATGCTAGTGGTCCCAATACCACAACTACTGTGATTACCTGCTAACACATTTTATGATCTTTCACTTCCAGAATAAAATTTCCCTGAATAATTCTCCACCCCATGTCATTCAAGATTAGGGCTGAAACTAGGGCTGCACGATAAATCGCATGCGATATTTAACGCGCATCTTGTCAGAAAGCCGGTTCTGTAAACAGCGGTAAATCTCCATCACCTGCGGGCTTTCACATTGAGCAGCATTAACTACACAGAGCTTTGTTCACTGACGAGCTGCGCAAAACCATGTTAATATTCGCAAGATTTTTTGCGCAGCTCGTCTGTGAACAACGTCTCTGTGTAGTTAATGCTGCTCAATGTGAAAGCCCGCAGGTGATGGAGATTTACCGCTGATTACAGAACCGGCTTTACTCATAAGATGCGCGTTAAATATCGAATGCGATTTATCGTGCAGCCCTAGCTGAAACGATTCCTCGAGTAACTCGAATACAAAAAAATCATTGTTTAGTCCATGTACTGTAACTACCATAGACTGTAACTACACACAGACCACCGGGGGGGGGGGTTTCCCATTGACCATTATTACTGACTCACAACCCGATAAACGCTGGACAAATATAAGACCGTAAATCAATATGGTGGCTAGTTATGAGGTCCCTAAGTTTGATATGTTTTGTGAAAGACTAAGCACCATTCATGTTGATTGTCTCATTCTCTCTCTGTGACACACACACACACACACACACTCCCCATACAGTTATGCATAAAAATACCACAGAAAGAAAGATAGTCAATATCACACGAAGAGCACCAGTTTTCACCTCTAAAAATCAGCATGATTACAAATGTGATACTGATTTTATGCAACAGTTCAATAAACAAAAAGTTAATATTAAGATACTTGCTTTTTAGACACCATATTGCCTGTTTTTGTTCTATTTCGACAACAAAAATAATTCCAAACAGCCACCATAGGACAGTTTTGTGTCTCTGAGCAATGAGGTGTTTATTTCCTGAATGAATCAACCATTTAAATGGTTTGGTTCAATCTCAATGACTCACTTATTAACAGTGACTTACTGCCACCTACTGGCGGTATTAATTTCACATTTAAAGTATATTTTCATTTTTTAAATATTTGTAATATCATTTTATTCAATATTTATGTTTAAAATAAATATATTTTTTAATTTGTCATTTGATAACTGCAGGTTAAATACCTTCATGTCCCTCTGCGCTGAATTAATGGTGTAGCTAAATGCCTCTTCCGAAGATGCAGCTTCGTGTTGCCTGCTGCATTACAAAATGAATTTTGTTGAATACGTAGCAGTTCTTTTGTAACAGCCTAAATGTTTTATATTCTAATGTGACTGATTAATAATTTGATCAAAAGATGATTGTACACGAAAAAAAATGGGTTTATAAAGGTAAAAATGCCCATTAAAATTTAAAAATCAATTTAAACTTATTGGAACAGATTAATTTCTATCACTGCTGTGAACTGACCAGTACATAGAATATGAAGGATATCAAAAACAAGGTTTTACACAACACACACACCACACACACACACCACACACGTGCAAGTAGAGAGACATTTAAGAGGGTTTATTCTCCAAATAATAATTTCATGTTGCAGAAAAATGTGTTTAAAAATTTTGTATGGACTCTTGTTCTTGTTCCAATTTACCTTCCTGTCCACTGATTTTTGCCAAAAAAAAGCAACAAAGCCTTCCAAGAAGACAGTAAAGGCTCATGTCATGCTTGAGCTTTATTTAGGCTGAAACTTGAAAGTTAAGTTACACGACATAAATGCAATGTTTAGGTATTATTACTATTATTTTGATTTATGTCTTAGTTTTAGTTTGTACTGTTTACTTTTTTAAAGTAATGTGAAATTGTTTTTTATATTTCTTGATTTAAATTTAAATAAATAAATAAAATGCATTTAGCAGAAAAACGCTTTTTATCCAAAGTGACTACTGTGCAATTCAGCTATACATTTTTTACCGTGTGTGTGTTCGCTGAGAACTGAACCCATGACCTTGCGCTCCTAACACATCTCTAGCACTGAGCCCAATGATTAATTCCCTTGTTTTTTTTGTATTTTTATTCTTTATTTATTTATATCTATTATATATATATAATTATATATATATATATATATATTATTATATAACTTATTTTTTAACTATAATTTGTATTTGCATTTGACTGTACTTTGGCAATTAAATGCATTAAATGGGTTTAGTTTTCACGGTTATGTATGCAATTTCAGCAATAAAAATTTACATTTTTCTAAAAAGAACAAATTAGTTGTTTATTTTAAGAGATCTATCTTATTTTCTCTTGTATATTTAGTGTTGCTCTTTAATAAAGAAAAATTACTTCTCATCCGATTAATCGATGAAATAATCGGTAGAATACTCGATTACTAAAATAATCGATTAGCTTTCCCATGCCATCCGAGATGTTCATGTCTTTCTGTCTTCAGTCACAAAGAAATTAGGTTTTTGAGGAAAACATTCCAGGATTTTTCTCCATATAAAGGACTTCAATGGGCTGAAGGTTCAAACTGCAGTTTCAGTGCAGCTTCAAAAGGCCTCTACTTGATCCCAGCCGAGGAATAAAGGTCTTATCTAGCGAAACGATCGGTCATCTTCTTAAAAAAAGTCTATATACTTTTTTTAACCACAAATGCTTGTCTTGCACTAGCTCGACCTCATGCATTATGTAATCACGTTGGAAAGGTCACGCGCGGTTGGCTCTTCCTCTGTGTACTGCGGTTCAGAAAAGTAGGGTTGGGCGAAAAACTCCATTTCATTTTCTCCTCCAACTTCAAAATCTTCAGACATTGTTGTTTTACCTTTTTTTGTAAAAGGGCATTTGACTTTCTTTGCATGTTCACTTTGTAAACACTGGGTCGGTACTTCCGCCTACGTCAAGCGTGGAGTCGTGAACCTTTCCACATGAATTACGTGTGTGTGACGTCGAGCCAATTTTTTTTTTAAATAAAAAATTTTTTTTTTTAAGAAAATGACTGATGGTTTCGCTAGATAAGACCCTTATTCCTCGGCTGGGATCGTGTAGAGCCCTTTGAAGCTGCACTGAAGCAGTTTGAACCTTCAGCCCGTTGAAGTCCATTATATGGAGAAAAATCCTGGAACGTTTTACCTCAAAAAATCTTTATTTCTTTGCGACTGAAAACAGAAAGACATTAATATCTTGGATGACATGAGGGTGAGTAAATTATCAAGACATTTTTATTCTGGAAGTGAACTAATACTTTAATTGTAGCAAATATGCTGATATGTTTTACAAAACACTGGCTGAAATGCACATTTTCTGTTTCCAAATAATGGAGGATTTAGAGCATTATCCATCGGCACTGAAACAGGGAAGAGTACATTTCTGTTAACCCTCCAAGCGCCGAAGTCGCAAAATTGCGACAAGACATCATACTTAATCAAATAGACTGTAGTTCCTAATATGGGGTAATATCTCATTTGTATTCCCTACCACTAGATGGTAGACATGTAGTACTTCGATTCTAGATCAAAATTACGTCATGTTCCTATTCAAAGTGTTCGAGGAAATAGCAGAGCAAGTGAGCTATCTGTCATTGATGCGGAAGCAGTTCAGCTCATAGCGTGCGGGTAAGCTGTGAGTTTTGTGAGAGAAAATCGCCAAATGGCTAATAAAAAGTTGTACCGTGAGGATGTGTTGCAAATGTTATTCGCTGATTCTGACTCTGAAGGGGAATATTTGCCTTTTGGAAATGATCGGTCGTCTAATAATCGCACTTCTCCCGGTACATCTTTGCAGCGCAATGGTGCCGCCGTGCAAGGCGAGAGTGTTCACGAAGCACAAACAAGCGATCATTTCGACCCTTTGCCCAACGGGGATGGGGGTGTTAGGGGTGAACGTGGTCAGTGTCCATAGGAGAGCTGTTGCTAGAGGTAGAGGCAGCAGGGGTAGGAGAAATAGTGCTGGAAGCAGCACTAGCTCCTTGGATCCAGCACCCCAAAGAGGCGGGAGTGGCCGTGCTGTGCGTGGGAGAGGCAGCACAGGTGATCTGGATCTAAATAGGGCTGGAAATAGCGATGACAATGGTGGCTGGGTTTATCTGAGAAATGAAGAAGTGTTTCCGGACTGGATCCAACACTTTGATGAGCTTGCTGGTCATCTAGTAATAATTTAGTACTTTCTCCTGTTTTATTGTTGGTTTCCTCTTGTCTGATCATTTGGAATGAGGATAAAAAGAAAAAAAAAAAACCTGCAAATAAGTTCAAAGATCCATTCAATATCTACTATTTCCTGAACATTATTAAATTCAAGATGGCCGCCCCCGATGACGTAATAATATGCAAATTAGACGAGTACATTTACTTTCTGTCACGCCCAACATCTTTCTAATTTACAGTAGATCTCGATCTTTAAGCCCTTCCAAGCCACAGGCTTTTGAAATCTTGATGTCAAAATCCAGCATTTTTCCCCAAAATCCCTGGCGCCTAAAGGGTTAATCTACCGACTTATCGGCCAATGCTGACATGTCGTCCGCTGTATCGGGCTATCACACTATAGGACTGAGAAATTAGAGGAATGCAGGCCCTGAGGCCCCCAGAAACGATGAATTTGACTCACCCAAAACAAACACCCATTCATTTAACATGCGACATGAGAGAAAAGGAGCGAAAATGGCCAAAAATGCGGACATGACTTCGCCGACCACGCCCAGTCCACACAGCAGCCAGCGAACAATGTTTAAAACCAGAAGACCCTGCATACATACATATATATATATATATAGATAGATTATAAAATAAAAATAAATAAAGGGCCGATCTCGCGTCTGATTACGGTCCATCCGGGAATTCATGCGCGCGAACTACTCCGCTCTTCACCTGCCGTTACCTTCCTAGCGTCCGCTTTGTCTCGATGCGACACCCCGCTAAACCGGGCAGCTCGTCTGCACCATTTGATCTTACACGGCCTTTTAGACAAGGGGAGTATATTACATTGTGCTGACAAAGAGCAGAACACCAGTCCATTTCCATAAGCAGATTCAACCCGACACACCGTCGCTAAGCTACCTTCATCTGACAGGAACTCGACGCGGAGGTAAACGCCCTGCCTTCCGCCTAACGTGCCCGACACGACCGGGCTTGCCAGATGTCCCCTAGGACCGAGCTTGAACGCGATAAATCACATGTGTACACTTATATCCCGACTAACATCTGACCACGAGCAGACGGACTGATGTTTGCGTGCGCAGGAGCAGGACTCATCCTTCCGCTGTCAGGAAAGCGCAGACGGTCGAAGAGCGAAAACGCGCAAAACAGCGTTTATTAAGTCCCGTAACAGCCCCGACTTCGCGTTAGGAGTGAGACTTCTTATCCTGGTATCATCCGAGCCGCCACCGAGTCCTCTCTCAGGCAAACCGCTTTGAAGCATCCCAACGGCAAGCCCTCACTACAAACAACTAGCTTCTCTTCGAGCGATATACGGTAAACAGCTCAGTTAGACTCGGAAGACAGAAATACAGATCTTATTTACGCAACAGCACCGCGAACGGTTGAATGAAACGAAAGTAAGCCAACCTGAGAATGAGTGGTCGCTCTGTCTCCGGCTGCACGGCTCCGCTGCCACTCACCGACTGCGAGCGCGAGCCACGGGGTTTCCCGCCCACTCTCGCGCTGCCGGAGCAGGGGCCGTGACGTCAACCGCTGCCTAGGCAACCGGGGTTCGATTGGCGCGCGCCGCGGGTTTAACCCTGTAACGCCTGACACGTGACAAAACCTGTTATATGTATGATTACAGACTGGTAGCCTTCTCATGCTCGAGGAGAAAGGAAACACTGAGGTGTAGATGCTGATATTTATATGGGCAAAAATTAAGATGAAATTCTGATAGCTTGCCTTGTGATGTAATTTAGTGAGATCTTTTTAACAATATAACAGGCTAAATGCATTTAAAGGGGTCATATGATGCGATTTCAAGTTGTCCTTTCTCTTTGGAGTGTTACAAGCTGATTGTGCATAGATAAGATCCCTGAAGTTGCAAAGATTTAAGTCTCAAAACCAAAGAGATATTCTTTATCAAGTTAAGACTCTGCCACGCCCCCCTTAAATGGCTCGTTCTAACACGCCCCCCCCCCATATCTACCTCACTATGTGAAAATATTAGCATAATACTGCCCAAATGTTCACGCAAAGAAAAAAGGCATGGTTTCAGTAACCACAGTTAGTGTTGAAGCAGCATGTCAGGGTGACGCTGTGTGTTTCTAGGCGAAAGCAAAAGCACTTTATTTGGCCTTCCGAAAGTAGATGCATTTAGGAATTTTTAAGATTACTTGCAACAGAACAGCAATGCATTTTATGTTTCACCGTTTCGTGAACCTAGGAGAGGAGGTATTCTGACTTTATGCTATGACCATCTGGCGCTTCTGAATCAGCTACTAGTTTGTTATTATTTTAAGTATTTGCTATTGATTGTTCAAATGCAGAGTTTTGCGCATCGTGCGTGTGTGTGTGTTCGCGAGAGAGAGAGAGAGAGAGAGAGAGAGAGAGACCTTTTATTTGCTATATGTACGATTATCAAGCAGATTCAGATGGGCATGTAATGTGACAACAGGTTTTTTCATCAAAGTTCTGATCATGTTAACAGTTAAGGAAAGCTTCACGTATATTTAATATGTCATTTATGCCTTGATCATGAATACATATAAAGAACTATTTTTTCTTTCTTTTAACACATTAATACTACATTTATATTAATACTAAAACAATATCCCCTTGTTGTTATTTTAAAAGGTAGTCTTTCTTCTTTTATTTTCTCACTGTACACTCTAAAAAATGCTGGGTTAAAAACAACCCAACTGCTGGGTCAAAACAACCCAACCGCTGGGTCAACACAGCCCAACCGCTGGGTCAACATAACAACCGCTGGGTCAACCAACCCAACCGCTGGGTCTAAACAACCCAACTGCTGGGTCAAAACGACCCAATAGCTGGGTCAAAACATCCCAACCCGCTGGGTCAAAACAACCCAATTGCGGGTCCAACACAGCCCACCGCTGGGTCAAACAACCCAAAACCGCTGTTCCACCACAGCCCACCGCTGGGTCAACAACCCAACCGCTGGGTCCACATAACCCAACCCGGTCCAACAACCAATTGCTGGGTCCAAACGACCACGCCTCTGGGATCAACACAACCCAACGCGCTGGTCACACAACCCAATTCGGGTCAAAACAGACCAACCGCTGGTCAACACAGACAACCCGCTGGTCCAAACAACCCCATTGCTTGAGTCAAAACAGACCAACAGCCTGGGACACAACAACCAACCGCTGTGGTCAACATAACCCAACCGTGGGGTACACACCCAACCGCTGTCAAAACAACCAATTGCTGTTGTGGTCACAACAGAACCAACCCGTGGTCCACACGCCCAACCGCTGGGTCAAACAACCCAAGTGCTGGTCCGACACCCACCAGCTGGTCAAACGCCCCAACGCTGGTCAAAATACTCGCTGGTCAAAACACCGCTGGACCAAACAACCCACCGCTGGGTCAAAACACCCAAAAAACAACCACCGCTGTTCAGAATCAACCCAACCGCTGTCAGAACAACCCAACCGCTGGGTTCAACCACCAAAAACCCCAACCGCTGGTTCAACAACCCAAAACAACACCCCAACCGCTGTTCAAAACAACCCAAACACAACCCAACCGCTGGGTCAAAACAACCCAACCGCTGGGTCAAAACAACCCAACCGCAAAACAACCCAAACGCTGGGTCAGAACAACCCAATAGCTTGGGTTGTCCCTTTTTAACCCAGCGCTGGGTTATATTTAACACAGCATTTTTTAGAGTGTAGTGGATGTCATGCATGAAAGTGTTAATGAAATGGATGTATTACTCTGTTTAGATTTCTTTGACTTTTGACATGTGTTGCTTAATTGTCTTGCTCAAACACCCTTGGTTTTGCTGTAATGGGGTTTGTCATAACGTTGTACAACAATTGGCCCAGAAGACAATGATACATCAATGTGTCAGACTTCATGCTTTTTGTGTACTAGATACTGTAAAAATGAAGACAATGAAAGAGCAAGGAAGACAAAATTGTCTGATCAGCAGCATGGTCTGAACACACAGCGTCAGAGCAGCTTGGCCTCTAAACTGGAGCAGAGGAACCAGATACTAATAAAAGCAGAATCTCAATTATCTCCCATCGAGGTCCATAAAGAGAACATGTGCTAATTTTTAACAGGGTCACATTTTCTCGTTGGAACAGTGTGTTAAGATGTTACAACCCAATTTATGGGTACAGTCACACCAGAATTACAAGACCTGCTGGCATGGTTTTTAATGCTAAATTGTTAATGTAATTGGTATAATGTGATTCTCTAAAGATAAGTGTTGTTGCTCAATAAGCTATACTTTCTCAAATGTCAGCTTTTGACTCATAAAGAGGGATTTTTACCCCACCCTCAGCCACACCTATACCTCAACATGCTCAGCGTTGAAATACCATCATTCTCATCCGTGAGTCACTGATGACACAAACGAGGTCATTCCCACAAATCAACTCAATCCAATTATATAATATAATATGCAATTACACAAACTTAGTATGATTAATGGAAAAAAAACAGCATTTTACATGATTATGCACAAGAGGCGTTGTTTGTTGTGACAGTTATAGATACATTTGATAAACTATTACTTAACCTAGTTTGATTTAAACAGAGAACGTGAGCCCTGCCTTTAAAATGGTGATTTTGACCTGTCACACCTTAAAGGTCCTGACCTTCTCAGAATTATGTCACAGTAGTCTTGTGAATTTGTATTCAATTCATTCTTATAAAAATCGATTTTTAATTACAAACTAATTCGAACTATTATGTTGTAAGAGTTTCAGGCCATATTTTGTACCCTATTTGTGCAAGTCTACCCAGGCAATCATTTCCAGTGAGTGATCTGCTGTATTTTGCATTGTCTTGTTCATTGTAATAGTCTCTCTATCAGAACGCTTTATTGGAGGGTGTGTCTGCAGTCCTGACTCGTCTCAACCTGCAGGGCAACTTCCTGTTCGTCCACATGTTATACTTTCTCCTGCGAGAGTGGGACAGATAGGGATTGGGGAGTTCAGGGCGGAAGCAATTACAACAAACTGATTAGAAAAATTATCTTGCAACCTAAAAGCCAAATCAAAAATATTGTGATCGAACAACATTCCTTTTAAGTATTTTTTTTCATAACTCATAATAAAACATTCACATTATTACTATTATTATTACGATTACTATTACCAGATTATTATCCCTTTAAAATAATCACATTTTGTTGCTTTGCCGCCTGAAATGAAGACGGACACAGTTTTTGTTTTTACTCAGTGCAACTTATAATATCCAAGTAAAAGATATAACACCAACATTTTTATCAAAGGATCACCATCCCGCTCCTAAACTGCTGAAACTCAATCAGGGGTAGCTAATCACCTTCTCAGTGGCACACAAAGCCATTTGAGTTTCAACTGTGATCAGCTGTGGTCATTTTGATTAGCTCAGCATGAAAAGAGCTTTCCTGGAGCATTTCTGTCCTTGCTAATGCAACTGAAGCAAACAATCAATTATGGGTGGCAAGGCACTGTCAAAAGATCTCCGGGATACAGTTGTGGACAGGCACAAGTCAGGAGATGGATACAAAAACATTTCAAAGGCTTTATCAATGCCTACCCTTACGAAAAAGGCCCCCACCGTGAACAACTGGTCAGAGTGGCGACCAAGAGGCCGACAGCGACTCTGAAGCAGCTGCAGGAGTTTATGACAAAGAGTGGTCATTGTGTGCTTGTGACAACAATATCACAAATTCTCCGCAAATGTGGCTTTTATGGGAGGGTTGCAAGAAAAAAGAAAAGCCACATGCAGTCACGACTGAGCTTTTCCAAAACGCACATTGAAGATTCTGAGGCAGATGAGACTAAAATTGAATTATTTGGCCTCAACACCAAACGATGTCTGGCGAAATGTCCAACAGACAATATGTATGTTGAAATTCTTCCAATTGACAACTTTCTGGCAGAAGAAGGTTTACCTTCCAACATGACAATGACCCAAAGCGCACAGCAAAACTGAGCACACAGTGGTTGAAGGAGAAAGAGATGAATGTTGTTGCATGGTCCAGTCAGAGCCCAGATTTAAACCCCACTGAAGATCTGTGGAAAGACTTGAAGACTGCAGTCCACAAACACTCACAGACCTTCAGTCAGGTTCTGCAAGAAGAGCGGGCAAATAATGTCTAGATGTGCAAAGTTAGTAGAGACAGATCCTAACAGACTAAAGGCTGTAATTAAAGAAAAAGGTGGTTCAACAAAATACTGACACAAGGGGGTGATCCTTTTTCTAACTCCGTGATTCTGTTTTTTAATTTTTTTCTGATATGTTAGTGTTATATCTTTCACTTGGATGTTATAAATTGCACTTAGTGAATAGAGCTGGATAAAACAAAAACTGTCTGTCTGAATTTCAGGCTGCAAAGTAAAAATCCGATAAAGTGTGTAGTACTAGGTGTGTATACTGATTATTTATTATGCATATTAAATACACCCAACTACAGCAGTCTATTTTAAAACTAATTTATATGTACCTATAGAGTTTATAGAATTTAAATTATATTAAATTTTTACATATAAATGTCACATTTTTCTAATTATATGGTGTATTTATAATACACCTAAGACTAGTCAGTATACACCTTATGTACACACACTGTTATTTATGGATGCGATTTATCATTTGACAGCCCTAATATAATATCACATAGTTGTCAGGGTTATGGACCTGTTTTGTGTTTCGTTGTTCCATGTACTCCATGTCCTGGTTTCCTTATGCCCTTATTTGGTCCTTCCTGTTCCCATTATGTTCCCTGATTAGTTCATTTGTTTCCAGCTGTGTTTAGTTTATTATCCTCATTGCTCCATAGTGTAGTCTGCCCGTCTCCTTCGCCGTATTGTTTGTCAGTCCTCCCTGCCTTCTGTTCCCTTGATGTATTAGTACAGGGGTCCCCCCCCCCCCCCCTTGTTGATGTACTCCACGGCTCCTCGTTCCGTCACAGTAGCGATCGTGACCATACCGACCAAACATAAAGTGAGGCGGTGCCTCTTCTCCCCGATTTTTTTCCCTTTTTTAAAGTCTTTGGTTTTGTTTTTCATCCCGCGAGTCATGGAATCAACTTCTAATTCATTTTTCTAGCCCGTAGAGATCCCCTTTTGTCGGTAATGCCACGGGAGTTCGGCACCGCCCAGCAGCGGCTTTAATGACGCCCCCAATCACATCACTTGGTCGGCACGTGCCAATTACCATCGCCCGTGGACCTCCCAGATACAACAGGACTGAGCTGGAGGGAAGGTATCCTCAGGTGTCTGGAGAGTGTCCGGCCCTGAGCCAGAACCAGCCCGCCGGCCGCGGCCAGCAGTCAGCCCCGGCAAACGGCTTCCCCAAGCCCAATCCTTCTGTTCCGATGTCCTTCTACCCAAGAGGAGGATGAGGACAAAAAAGACTTTTCTCCGCCCTCATGTCTAACCCCTCTCCCCGATTTTAGCCCAGAGAGGTTTCCAGTCCCCGAGTCTGGCACAGAAAGGGCTCCAGTCCCCATGTCCAGCCCAAAGAGGGCTCCAGTCCCCAAGTCAAGCCAAGTGAGGGTCACTGTTCCCGAGTTAGGCCTATGGAGGGCCTCTAAAGACTATATTCTCACCAAGGATTTTTTTTTGGGGGGGGGGGGGTTAGTTCCTGTTCCATCATGCCTCCTTAACTGTCGATCCGCCATGGCCTCAACTCCTGTGCCCCATGCCTCCTGACTGGCCTGCTCCACAGGCCCGACCTCCTGCTCCGCCATGGCACCCTTGACTGCCTGATCCGCCCTGGAGGTATTCCTCGTGTTCCAGTCCTGCACTCCCTGTGGAATTGTACGCGCCGGACGCTCCTTCTGGAGGGGAGAGTAATGTCAGGGGTAATGGCTGTTTGTGTTTCGTTGTTTCATGTTCTCCATGTCCTTAGGTTCCCTTCCTTCTGCCCTATTTGGTCCTTTCCTGTTCCCTGATTGTTCATCATTTTTTCCACTGTGTGTTGTTATTATCTAAGTTGCTTCCATATTTGTCTGCCTGTCTTTCCTTCCGTCCGTAATGTTTTGTCAGCCTCTCTGCTACGTTTGTTTCCTGGTTCCCCTTTATGTTATTACGTCCTCTTGTGTGTCTCCACGTCTACGTGTTTCTCTCACAGTAGCGATCGGACTAACATATCTATATATATATTTTTTTTTTTTCAGAGGTTTCAATACTTTTTATTTATTAATAGCCCAAAAATTCTAGTTTTAATGTTATTGCATGGACTAAAACCTACTGACTTTGCTCACGCAGGGTACAACACTTTCCAGAAAACAAACTTTTAACTGATCATTTTTCTTTGTTTTTGGGCATTTCCCCCACCTTACCACTTGGGGTGTTCCTTCAAAAATGACTCATTCTACAAAAACCTCTTATGAAATTTCCTGCTCCTAAAAGATTTATCACAATTTCCCACACCAACAAAAAAAAAAAAAACGAAGGCATAAGTAAGCTCAGTCTACAATCAATCAAAGAAAACAAGCTGACAAAATATTGAATCCAAGATTTGGTTATAATATAGCATATTGAGAGATTAACAAGCAATTTTTAAAAGAACGGTCATTTTTTGACAAGGAACATCAAAATAGGCAGATAATTTTCAGCACAGCACAAAGGTTAAACTTATTTTATTTCAGTTAGTTGCCAAAGCAACATTTCAAATTTTTTGAAGTTTTAGTTTACATTTTTCATTTAATATTTATATTTTATTTCAGCTTTCTTTCAATTAACAAAAATTATTTTTAATAGTTTTAGTTAACAATAACAAGATAGCAAAGGACAATCATTGTGCAAATCTGCATGTACTGAGCTAATGTAAAACCAGTTTAAAACATCAGTTCACTGGGCCAGAACTCCAGACATATACTAGGTCAAACAGGCAGAGTCCGATTCTGTTTGCTTCTGCTGTGATTAATGACCTGCTGTGTTGTTGCCAAGGTAATGATGCATAATAACTGCCCTAGAAACACTGTTCCTGGTTGCCACTGTCAATTCTTTTTCCATTCACACATTAAAACTATATTCAGATCAAGTTTTTGGACATAGGTTTCTTACCTACTGTGTTGAAGACATGCCTCACAATGACTTAAAAGTAAAATTTTATTAAAGAGATATATTACATTGGTGTGGAAACCAGGTGGCTTGAGCAGGAAAATCAAACATTGAGGCAATTTTGTTTGAAATAATTCCGAAGAGAAATAACTTCTGCAGCAACATTAAATTAAGAATACAGTAACCTCGGGCACATCCAGTGATTTTACAGAAACACATCAGATTCCAGTTTCAGTGTACAGAACCAGCTTGTTTTGGACAAAAAGAGATTGATCGGTGGAAAGCAAAATTCGTAAATGAGGAGGGGAAAAAATTTAAAAATCAAAATTAACGTTTTTGCCCAGGCTAAAAGTAGTGGGAAACCGCTCCCATATCCATTTGCACTCATCCATGACTTATCTAACAAGCAAAAGCAGACAAATATGTCCGTAACTACCACATTTATGTTACTGATGATCAATTGAGGAAATTGACAATCACTGGTAGTGTTCTAATTTCTCTCAATCTATTAAATTACACAAGTAAGATGAGAAAAGAAAGCATGTGAGTGCAGGTTGATCTGATCGTAGCCAAGGCAAGTGCTCTGAAACAGTGTTGAGAGAGGGAAGCTAAACGTCATCAGTCTTTGATCCACAGGATTCATGTCTGCAGTGAAGGGGAAGATGCATGTATAAAACTCAGGTAAGAGCGCTGATCGTGTCCTGCTGAATAAAATTTGCGATCAGGACTCTTATTGTGACGTTTTACACAATCAACCTCTGTTATCTGGGCTGTTCATGCCTCCACGCCCTCCAGCTCTGGGGGAAGAGGGCTCTTGGGGTGCTTGCTCTCAAAATGCTGCTTGAAGGTCTTGGGATCTGGCATTTGTGACTGCAAAACAGAGAGGTTTCATGGTTTAGTTGACCACGTTACGGCTCAAGGAATTCAGCTCTGGCTTCATTCTGGTATGAAACAAACACTTTGCACGAACCAGGGGTGACCAAAATCACATCAACTGTATTAAGATTGTCACAGTTTCTGCGTCTCTTGATTAATTAACCATGATTAAGCATTTTATCCTGTAAACATTTCTGTTCAATTGACGTATTCGCTATCTTGCATTGGTAATGCTGTCATGCTTGGGGTTGCCAGATGACAAGAGCTTAAATCCACCAATCAGAGCTTTTCACTTCAATGGACACAATTAAACTAACATATACATTAACATATACACACACCAATTCTCACTAATAACTAGTTGCTTATTAGCATGCATATTACTAGCATATTGGCTGTTAGTACTTACAAAGCACATATTAATGCTTTATTCTGCATGAGCATATTTTAGATCCCTTAATCCACCCCACACCTAAACCTAACAACTACCTTACTAACTATTAATAAGCAGAAAATTAAGAGTTTACTGACACAAAAGTCATAGTTAATAGTGAGAATTGGTCCTCAAGCTATATGTGTGTGTGTGTGTTTTATACAATTCAGAACACATATTGTTTCCAAACAACTTAACATTTATAAAACAGAATTTTTTTTTTATTATGAAACAAATTACATTTAAGATGTAATGCAGCTGTACAGAGGACAATAGTGTCATTATTCAGCTCAATTCAGTTCACCAACAGTGTCAATGTTGCAAAGTTCATAAAATATGAAACAAGTTAAATTCAGCTACAAGCAACTCAACAGAAGGCAATAGTCAGTTCACTGTTAATTCAGTTTAATAACCATGTCCATGTTGCCAAGTTAGTGTCATTATTCAACTCAAGTTCAGTTGAAATTTTGTTCTCATCCAACAGTGTCAGTGCAGTTAAACTGGTAATATTAGTGGATATTAACTGCCAATATTAGTGGACGTGTTCCCTGCCACTGTGAAGATCTAAAAATATTTAGACGTACAGGTCATCACAATGGAAGACGATTTTGATATATCAACAGACCACGTGGATTTTTTTGCCCAACCGTATTTATTTGAACCAGAATACTCAGATCAAGAACTCCGAGAAATGGAGGAAGCATCTGCTGAAGCAGCACGTCTTCAAGCCTCAGAGAGACAGAGATCTCTTCAAAAGTGGTGGTGTTCTTGTAGTAAGTGGAGAGCATCTGTTGTCACGAATGGAACATAGCAATGCCACAACTACAAGACGCCGACGAGGACATTGCCGAGGGTGTCCCATCACACACCTGCCTGAATGAAGATCCAGACTTTTCTCCGCTGGTGAGCCGCAGCGTTTTGCACATTGTGTTTAGCTTGCCACGTATAAACTGGAGGCGAAGTCCAAGGCCAGAGGGACCCAATGGCACGCTGTCAATAGAGTGAGTAATGTGTTGTATTTGTAATGTTATTGCAATGATTACAGGGGTGCATATGAACAAATTAGTTGGATTGAACAATCCGGATAAGCGCAAGTAAGTACCATTTTGATTAGCCGTCGTACCTACAATGTGTGTGCACTGTGTAAACAATGAGTGACGTATACGCGCGAGAGATCACTTCTGGCGTTCGCGTAAACTACGCCAAAGCACGTTACACAGCTCACGCACCGGATGCCGTGCGCGCGCTCAAGGCAGTTGGTCATAGTGCTGTATTAGAGGTAAAATATGATATACTGTTCGGTTTCTGGCACAAACCGATCGTTTCGTGTCTTAGGACATCAATGTGTCGTCACGAGCCGCAGGGTTTAATTTGGATTTGTCTGTGCATGTTTTTTTTTACTCTCATAGATTTTGTTACTATTACCATGCATTATAAGTCTGACAGACTGCAACGGTTAAAGTTAAAAATTCATCATATGTGCTCTACTGAAGAAACAAAGTCACCTACATCTTGGATGCCCTGGGGGTAAGCGGATAAACATCATATTTTCATTTTTGGGTGAACTATCCCTTTAAGGTTTTACCAGTCTTTTATAATGTAAAGAGAGTGTTATTGTATATATGCCAAATATTATAAATCAGGAAACTAGATGAGGTCAAATAAACCCTGCATATGAGGTGACAGTCTCTTGATTTGTGCTTACGTTACAGTACAATAATTCTGATGCAACATAGAAAAAAAATTCTCAAATGAGGAAAATCCGAAATAACAACTGTGATTATAGTTAAAATGGGAAATGATTATTCGCTAAGTCATTAATGTGCAGCCCTAAATACATTTATTTTAAAGGTGCTGCCCATTTTTGCAGGAGAAATTTTTTCAATAGGAACCCACATAATGGGGAATTTTGCGAGATTTCCCTCCACAGATTTCACAGTGGGTTCAAGCTAGTCATGTAGATTCGCCGCATTAACCAACAGAATGCTGCTTGCTTTGATAACTTCTTTGTGAGCTGTGCTTCATACATCACTACACCATGGATGTTTGTGACCATGGCTTTTTTCTTTTTACCTTGAAATATCAGTTTCAAAATCACAGTCTTCTAATAATGTGAATGGCTTCTGTTTCAAAACTACATACAGTTGCTTTAATATAGTTATTTTGGTACTTCTCCACTGTTGCTCTGTACATACGTCATACCATCGGACACACTGCGCAAGTAAAATGGGTTGGCAACATCATTTCATGGTGACTTTGATCAAAATTCACTTTTTCATGGTGTTTCAAACATTGTAGGGTGGTTGTGTCCACACACTGCATTTATATGCAAACAGTTTAAAATGATATATAAGAATCCATTCACTCCTTTTTTTTTTAAAATCCCCCAAAAACCTTAACAGTCTCAATTATCAAGCTGTTTTGGTTTTCTGAGCATTATGACATCATACTGCTCAGGCCCTGCCCACGGCCGGCGAGTGACTGTCCCGTATTAGCATATCTCCGTCTCAGCCAGTTGTACGCTGTCCGCTGTTTTCTCCGCGCTCGAGCAGCTGTAGCGACAGCAATGTCTCGTAAGCAATCCTGATGCTCTGTGTTTGGATGTAAGACTGAAAATAAGAGTCTTCAACATCAGAGCCACTGAGAAAGCAGTGGGTTAGTTTTGTTTTTGACAGTAACACAGAATACACAAAAAACGGAAGAGAGGGGCGGGGTGAGCAGTAGCTAATTATCATTTAAAGAGACATGCACCGAAACGGCTCGCTGTGAACGGAGTTGTTTTTGACATGGTAAAAAGGGTGTTGTTTTACACGACTGTTGAGGAATTTTAACCAGAGTATGTTACAGACATTTCATGAAGACCCTAAAGAATCATACCAACTTGTGGAAAATGGGCATCCGATGTCCCCTTAAGGGGGACATGGGCGATTTTTTGCTGCGTCCGTACAGATGCTTGTTACTCGATTTTTTCCCTCGGGAGAAATCGCGTGGAAATTGTTTTGATGGCTCATATGGCAGTGGCTCGCATCGTGGTGGAGTGATTTACGAGCCGACCCTAGGGCTTGCATTAATCGGCATTCGATTGTCAATGTGATCTCGTCAGTAACGCCGGTCCCGTGATTATAGTAAATCGCCTCACCTGCTTGTTCAGATGGAGGGCATTCACGCACTACAGAGCCGTAGTTCTCTGACAAGCTAGGCGATATCGCGTTCATACTCGAATGCGATTCATCTGCGATTTATGAACGCGATATCGCCTCACGTGCTCCCGATGATTTATAAACATGTCAAAAAAGTTCGGGAGCTGTCGGCTTGAATTCGTGTGGTGTGCGCAGTTGAACGAGCCGATTTGTCGATCTATCTATAGTTGACCAATCAGGAGCTCAGGAAAACGACAGAAGAAGAAAGACGATGGCAGCGCCATGGTGAATTTGGACTATTGAAAAGGAAGACAAACTCACTGACATTTTTTTAATTAACGTTCAAAAACAGTATACAAACAGTAATACAAATATCAACAAATAAAAATAATAGGCAATGACCAGAAAAGAACAGACAAAGGGGGTTGTTAATACATTACCAACTGAAAAAACAAACAGTGTACTTGCCTGTCATTAAGATAAGAACGATTTATAAACAAAGTGTTAAAGCTTTTTGTTCTTCGACAATTGTTCAATGAAAGTTATTCTCATATTCTTCATGAAAACAGCGACGGTCTCTAGCTGAACGTTGGCAGAAGCAGCGCAGTGCTGTATATGTCATGTCAGTTTTTACCATGAGTCGTCCGCGTGATATTTTACAGGGATTCGCATCAAGAGCCCTTACAGTATCGGTGAATGTAGCACGTATAGCTAGCTGCGATTTTTTGTTAGCTATCGCGTGAACTAGGGCTTAAATTCACACACAACACACGGGTGATCAGACATCCAGGTTCTCGGTGGGGCTGAAAAAGACCCTGTAGGCTCGTATCAGTTATTAATAGTTTATGTAAGAGAAAGAGAGGGAGGTTTTATTTAACTGTACTACATATAGTTTATTATACACTGCCCTTCTCTCAACTCAGCTCCGTTCAATACATGTCATTACATCAGAGAACTTCATGCTATTGCTTCGGAATTCGGCAGGTTGTAAAATCGTGTACCACGCACCATGCGATTTTCTGATAAACTCACTCGTGACGTGTGCGTGGACATGCGATCCCCGACCGTCAGAATCTGCACCGTGTACGCCCAGCTTTAAGCCCATGAATCTCACGGGTGGCTCTCAGTTACTGGTAATCGGTAGAAGGTGTACTGACAAGTCAGATGTGTTACCTACAGTAAATAACTCTCACAGTCAGAAACAAGTTGCAGCTTGAGAACGTAATTTCCCAACACATTCATTGTCTACACACACACCCACGTATAAAATCAGCTTTGTATCGACAGCATGCAGTGAAAACATGGGTTCTTTCTTTGGCCCGTGTTCAGAAAGTGTACACAACTCAGTTCAAAAAGCATCAAAAGTGCAACTGTTGAAACTCGGTTGAGAAGAACCTCTAAGGATGATCTGTTGGGGTAAAAGTAACGGCTATAGTAGCCACTGACCCTGCAGACGCCACATGTGAACACCAGCGCCACTTTGGCCGCGGTCTTCTGGTCGTGGCCTTTGGATTTCTTGATCTCGGCCTGCTTCTTGGCGTTTTTCTGCTGAGACTGGATTTTCTGGTGTCCACGAGCCATGCTGTTGGACGGAAGACAAACTGATGTCAACAACACACAGAGACTGGAGGAGTTATGAGTCTCACAGATGAAGTCGACGCCAGTTATCTAGCAACAAACCAAACCCCACAGCATTTACTGTGCTGATTAAATTCAGTCCGATACAACTTCACCAGGACTGTGGCTCCTATGGAGAGGAAATGAGGTTTTACACTTAATGCACACCCTGCTCTGCTCTGCCTCTGGCTTTGTTTAAAGCAATAGCAATGTCAGGCAGCTTGATCCAGAAATCACAGAGTGCTCAGCAGACACAAAAGCTGCTCCACATTACAAGAGAATAAGGTCTCCAGTCAACAGCTACTGCAGTATTTAGCATTTTATACTTTTTACATCAAGAACAATATGCTAGTGTACAGTGAACGCGAGTTTTAATGTTCAATGTAAGCTGTTTATGAGCTAGCTGTTAAAGCCCATTTAGCTCGTTAGCTCGACAGTTAGCGCTATTTCACACCACACCATCGAGGCATGTCGATAATCCCGACTTTAAAAAGACGCGAAAATCGAAATGTTTTATATGTAAAACCCCGCATACTTTAGGAGTTCACCTAGATTGACACCATATGGTTAGCCAGCTAGCATGCTAAGCACACTAACAAAACCATACGTCTCGAGCTACACACGAGCACTCCTGCAAATCACGTGAACGCGAATATAGGGTCTTTCCTCTCTAGAACTAAATATGCTGGGCATACCTGACGACCAGATGCGATCCGCCGGCAGCTCTGCGCTTGTTGTTAAGTGTCCTCCTGCACGCTGTGACAGCTGTGCTCCTCCCAGAGCGGCGCTCGTGTAGTTCCTGCACTGACCACAGCGGCGCTGAGCGCTAGAGAGCCACACGACAAATGGGTGTTTAAAAACGTTCACATTGTTGTTGCAGATGAAATTGAACACAGATAACATTAAATCAATATTTTTACCAGGTTAAATGCTGATTAGTAGCCTAACTCAAACGCCTTTATCTAAAGTTTAGATTTGGTTCCAATCTAAACATGCTAAAAAACGCGCACATCCGCCATGTTTGTAGTTTTTTAAAGCGCTTTTTATGCTAGTTTGTAGTTCTCAACCGAATCAAGCGAAATGGATTGTGGGCAATATTAGCGTGTGCACGGAGCCACACTTCACCTGCTTTTTTGTGCCCTTGCAGGGCCCTTCGGAAAGGGGACGCCATTTGTAGAGACGCTCCAAACGAAAGTGAAGGACTGAATCCCTTCACGAAGGGCCCTTCACACATATTCTCACATACTATTTAGGATGGAAAGTATGAACATTGGGACGCAGGGCCGGTCTTGAAGGAACTGTGCACTAATTATTTTATTATAAACACACATAAAATCAGCTCACATGGAACTACCTAGAAAATATGACTAAAGTAACGGTGTTGAGAAATTACATCTAGCTTTGTGACAACCCCTAGCTCAGCAAAAACAAACAAACAAACAATACAGTGGGAGTGGCCTGCCCTTTTCAGCCAATCAGAAACGCTCTCTAGCTGTCAATCATATTTTATCTTGCAGTACACTAAACAGACCAGACCTTATATTGAAAAACCTGTCTTTCTTACAAATAAATAAATAACTTCAGAGACGACTCTGATTGGTCCGTCAGCGCTGCGTGTTACACACGTCATCTAGGGCCTGGCCAATACATTACACCACAGTACAACAGCCATTGAATTAACAATACACACTTCGGATAAGACAGAGATATTACTTATTGGACCAAAAGACAGTACACAGAATATTTTGGATTACAATTTGCAACTAGACGGATGCACTGTTACTTCCTCTACAGTCAAAAATCTGGGTGTTATATTAGATAGCAACTTGTCTTTTGAAAATCATATTTCCCATGTTACAAAAACGGCATTCTTCCATCTTAGAAACATTGCCAAGTTACGAAACATGATACCTGTTTCTGATGCAGAAAAGCTAGTTCATGCATTCATGACCTCTAGACTGGACTATTGTAATGCACTTCTAGGTGGTTGTCCTGCATCTTCAATAAACAAGCTACAGGTAGTCCAAAATGCAGCGGCTAGAGTCCTTAACAGGTCAAGAAAATATGTTCATATTACCCCAATTTTACAGTCTCTGCACTGGCTACCTGTTAAGTTCCGTATCAGTTACAAAATATTATTACTTGCCTATAAGGCCCTTAATGGGTTAGCTCCTGCGTACCTAACTAGTCTTCTACCACGCTACAATCCATCACGCTCCCTAAGGTCGCAAAATTCTGGACTTTTGGTATTACCTAGGATAAGAAAGTCCACTAAAGGAGGTAGAGCTTATTCGCATTTGGCTCCCAAACTCTGGAATACCCTTCGATACCGTTCGGGGTTCGGACACACTCTCTCTGTTTAAATCTAGATACACATCTCTTTGGCCAAGCATTCAATTAATGCATCTCATAATCTTTTACTGCAGTCATAATCTTTTACTGCAGTTATATCAAATGCACATTATTATTCATTAGTTTGGGTTAAACAAATCATTTTTGCTTGGTTGGAACAGCAGCTACGCTAATTATGTTTGTATTTGTTTCTCTGTCTTTTGCCACGGGATTAACATCCAGTGGTAACTAGGATTTACACAAGCTTCAATCTGGATCCAGAACACCTTAGAAGAGATGATGCAAACCCTCAGAGGACCTCAGATGATGCCAACCCTGACACAACATAAACGACCAAATTTTGCTACAAGTTTGATTTCAACAATTAATCATTGCTGTTAATAGTGTTCACCGTCTGTTTTATTACGTCTTATATTGATTTATCCGTACTGCTGGTTCGTCTGGTCAGAGTAGAACTGGCCCCCCGATGAGCCTGGTTTCCAAGGTTTTTTCCTCCTTCTTTCACTGATGAGTTTTGGTTTTTTTTTTTTTTTGTTTTTTTTTTCCCACCCCCTTTGCCGCTGCCGCCTCTGGCTTGCTTAGTTGGGGACACTTCATTTCCAGCGTTATCGTTGACATAATTGCAAAGATATTATTTAAACTGAACTAAGCTGGATGTTGACATCACTGAATTCAATGATGAACTGTCTTTAACTGAAAAATGAGTGTTTACTATTGTCATTTTGCATTATTGACACTTTTCCTAATTAATGCTGTTCAGTTGCTTTGACACAATCTGTATTGTTAAAAGCGCTATATAAATAAAGGTGACTTGACTTGACTTGACTGTAGAATTAAAATAGATGATTTATTTAAATCCATTCTCCCAATTTCATATTCAATTCCATAATTGCAATTCAAACGGCTTATTCGAGTATTTATTCTATTAACATGAAATCAATCATTTGTGGTCTATTCTGCCACACACTGGAATTAATAATTATTGCACTAGCAAAAAAAAAAAAATCATCCAAGAAACGCATGGCCGGGCCAGAGACTTTTCTAGTAAAGGTTCAGTTCAAGCAGTTAAAGGGGTCATATGATGCGATTTCAATTTTTCCTTTCTCTTTTGAGTGTTACAAGCTCTTGGTGCATAATTAAGATCTGTAAAGTTGCAAAGACTAAAGCCTCAAATCCAAAGAGATATTCTTTATAAAAGTTAAGAGTCAGCCACGCCTACCTAAAACGGCTCGTTCTAACACGCCCCCACATGTCTACCTCACTATGTGGGAAGATTTGCGTAACGCCGCCCAAATGTTCACGCAAAGAAAGAAGGCGTAACTTTTATTCTCGCTGTAGTATTGTTGCCGCCGCCGCCGCCATGTCATGAAGACGCTGTGTGTTTCGTTGTGAAAGCGAAACTACTTTGTTTGGTCTTCCAAAAGAGGACGATATCCAGCCCATGAGGTATTCGGCCAATCACAACGCACTGGATAGCTGGCCAATCACAGCACACCTTGCTTTTCAGACCGATGAGCTTTGTAAAAATCGTTTCAGAAGGATTTTGGATGGAATTTACAACACAGTAAAACAAATTAAAATATATACACTTCATATTCTTGTATTTATTTATTTTATTGTAATAACAATTCTATTAATAAAATTAAAGCACAGAAAAAGCATTTCGCTGTTTTTATTGTGGTTCCAGTAACGTTTTCCTCTGTGAGGATGCTTTTCACACATGAAGTCTATTTGTGAGCTCTACCAGTAGGTGGCAGTATTAACCTTCAATAACTCTTTTGGCCTTTCTCACCTCTGTATCAATTAAATGACAGGTTAACCATAAGACAAAGCAAAAGCTCATTTAGCTTAATTTGGAATCATTCAATAGATTTGTTAGACTGACAAGATAATATCCTTCTAGTACAGTTATAAGTTAGATCTGAATGTTTATGCACAGAATTAATTCAGAGTAATAGTAAAATAAATACATAAATAATATTAATTTCTTTATTCTGTGAGAAAAAAAAGATCAATTCTGAAGTCTGTGCTGGTTGTTTTTCCCATGCAGCATACAATAAATGGGGTCTGAAGATTTCAAGCATCAACAAGGACACAAATCAATACTCGTGTGCAAATCTTTAGTGGCTCGAAGGCATAGATGATGACAATTTTTTATTTTTGGGTAAACTATTTCTTTATTTTCCCTACTGTTATAACTCTGTCCACATGTATGAACATGTATTGACATAAAAAGCTACATTTCTTGGATTTAATGAAACGGAAACCAGCCTAATACACGTTAGAACGAATACAACTTGGATAAATGTAAACCTTTTCAGTTACAGTTCAAAGTAGGAAAATGAATGTTCCGCTGATCTGAAAACAGAAGGAAATTCATTAGCCTTCCGTGTTTTGGCATGTCTGAATATGCAAAACACTCTCACTCAACTAGCTCAAGGCTACGACTGCAAAATGTTAGTAAACATATGTAAATGTCATGTTTTATTCTTTCTAGAAGAAACCGTATCATTGTGAGAAACGTTTTCTGTCAATAGTGTTATGTTTCTTTTCTTTTCACATCATAAGAAAGAATAGAGATCCTGAGAACGGAGTAATTCTCCACGAGGACAAATTATCTGGTATAAGACAATGAGGAAACATTCAGCCTAGCTTTGTTTTAAATGCATATACATACAGTATATAGTTTATGATTTTATCAGTTTTGTATCACACACACATCATCTACCATAATGTTGCATGAATGTTGGGTGCAGTTTCGACCATGCTTGGGTGGAGATGTCCTGCCTGAGGGTTTCTGAAAGGAAATCTCCCAGGTGTCAGACCCTCAATAGCAACACGTGAATTATATCGGTCTGTTCTTTGTCCTGGTAAAGAGATGGATTTTTCACAGACATCCCAGAGAGTTTCCATTTTAGATACAGTGTTTCTTTTTAAAGTCATTCTGGGGGTATAAACAGCATTAGTCACATCACAAAACAACCAGATACATTACCAAAGTATTTATGTTTTCTGAACAAACTGACTATGCTAGCAAAATTTGCCAGGTTGTTATGTGTGTGTGTGTGTGTGTGTTTTTGGGGGGTGGTTGTTGCTATTGTGTTTGGTGTGGTTTACCCTCTGTTACAGTATTTTCTTTTCTCTATGGACAAGAAATATACTCTAAACTATTAAAAACAAAAGGTTCTTCATTGGAACCTTTAACATCCATGGAATCTTTTTTATTGCACAAAACGTTCTTTGTAAGTGAAAACATGTTCTTAAGGTAATAAATAAATTAATATTTTAATCAAATGTTCTTTACACTATAAGAAATTTTTTTTATTTCTTCTTCTGGAAACTTGATGAGAGTACCCTCTTTTTTTTTTTTTTTAAAGTAAAGTAAACTTTCTATATGGCACATCATGGTTCTGGTTACATGGCTTTAGTCAATACAATCAGCCTGCATCTTCAGCTCTCCGTGTTCACCCAATATGTCAGTGGGAGCACAGCTTTGACGACAGCAACAGCACGTGAAATGGTAAACTCACATCCAGGACTCTCACAATGCACTGGTGTTCCTCAGGGATCTGTGCTCTCCCCACTGCTCTTCTCCCTCTCCCAGAGGCTGTATTTCCTTCGCCAGCTGAGGAAGTTCAACCTGCCACAGGAGCTGCTGAAACAGTTCTACTGCGCTATCATTGAGTCTGTCCTGAGTACATCCATAACTGGTTTGGCTCAGATACCAAATCAGACATCAGGAGACTACAACAGACAGTCAGGACTGCTAAGAGGATTACTGGTGCCCCCTGCCCAACCTGCAAGAAATGTACACTTCCAGAGTGAGGAAAAGAGCTGGTAAAATCACTCTGGACCCCACACACCCAGCCCACTCTCTCTTTGAACTGTTGCCCTCTGGTGAGTGCTACAGTGCACCGACCACCAGAACAGACACGAGAACAGTTTTTTTCCCCCGCAGGCTGTATTCAGCCTGAACAATTAAAACTTTCATAACTACACACTCGCCATCATATACAGATAGCATCTGAAAATTGTACACTTTTTTAAATTACATAAAATGAACTTTAGGTATATAACAATCGATACATTCAGAAAAAACAATTATATATATATATCATATATATATATATAATAATTAGATATAATGTTACTCTAGTTTTACTCCTGTTTAATGGCATTATTTAATTGTTCTGTTTTTCTCTTGTCTATTTTATCAACTACCAGGCAAAAATTAAGACAGTAACAGCACATGCTGACTTGCAGTATATGGACAAAAATGAAAATGGGAGTCAATGGGAACCAAAGCTGTTTGGTTAACAGCATTCTTCAAAATATCTTCTTTTCTCATCAGCAGGCGACAGAAAGTCATACAGGTTTGGAACGACATGAGGGTGAGTAAATGATGATAGAAATTTGAGTGAATTATTCCGTTAATGTTGCATCTAAAAAAAAAAAAGAAAGTTGTTTCTCGTCATTCCGTACATGCTTTTCATTACTTGAATGTAGGTGTATCATGAGTTATAATAAGTAGCTATAATTTCTTCCCAGCTCATAAGAACTTTGATCAAGTCTTGACAAAGCTGTGGTGAAATTCTTGCGTGTAAATGTGTTTTAATGCACACTAATTGCGTCTCTCAATATGAAAGTCCCTCAGTACATAAAAGCATTCTCAGATGTGGGGGAGGAACCTGAGCTTGACACAAGAGGAAGTTGTTTTGATCCATTCCGTCAGTCACTTCCTCTGTTTTCCATCCAACCATACTGAAAACAAAATGTCAAAGGACAGCCTCCATGTTCACCACAATGGCAGAAGTACCGACAAACGTACCAGTGACCCTTGTGACAAAAAAATGATTAATTGCATTGAATGTGCACTTGTAGTGTACTTCAAATCTTAAAAGTACTGTATATTTAAAAAAACTGTACTTGCAGATAATACAATATTAATGAAATAAAAGGCCACTTAAGTGACTTAAAGTGAGATACTTTCATGACTGTTTCTTTACACACTTAAGTACTCTTTTAAAAAGTGCACTTTGTAATAATGTCAAATTAAAAGACTTACTTTAAAGTGCATTTAAAATCATTGTTTTAATAATTTTTTTTGTTGTGCTTTAAAGTGCACTTATTGTTGACTAACATACTAAAGCACATGTAAAGTACTTGATTATGATTTGAACTGTAGTGTGTTATTCAAGTTAATATTTTGTATTTAAATTACTAAACTGCAACTTTATTTATACTTTAGGCTATTATAGCAAATATATTTAAACACATGATATACAATTTTCAATCGAAATTACATTAAAATATATTTTAGTTTATCATAAATGCTTGTCAGTACATTCAGCAGTTCACTAACCATATTTCAAAAACAATTATGCAATTACTTTTGAAGATGTACTTAAGTCCTACTTTAGTTGGGTCAAAAAATACAATACCAATTCAGCTAATTGCATTTAATATACATTTTAACTATAGTACATTTAATTTGATTGCAATTAGCAAGCAATTAAGCGTCAGAAAGCATTATATCAAGTATATTATTTTAAAGTATATATCCATAATATACTGTTTTTTTTAAAGTATGCTCAAATGCACTTCTTTTTCATAAGGTCTGTCAAAGCCGGTCTGTTGACTCATTTCATTCTCCTGAGAGCTTCCTATGAAGTACAATTGAAGCGTGACATGCTGCCTCCAATGCAAATGCACGCGAACAGCGCTATGTAATACAGGTTCATCATTGTTGACTGCAGAGCCCCAGAGACAGGTTTATGGTGCTGATGCAAAGAGAATCATCCCCTTCACCCAACCTGTTCAGCAGCTTCCCACAGGACTGGTTTGGAGTCGAGACATCCTGGCATGTGAAGAGAACACGCTGCAGTCCCTTTAAGGGCCACTGGAATGCACGTGTCCCCTCCACCACCCCCTGAAAAGCCACCTGAGCGCTGATTGCACACCTGTGCAGTAGCTGGAGACGCAGTTGCTGTCCGAGGCCTCCGCCTGCTGCATTCCAGCCCCTACTCCACAGTCCCGCTGCATGCTGGGACGTACCTCCCAAACGGGAACACGGCGGCAGTCGGGCAGGTCCTAACAGGTATCCTATTCCCATCTCAGAAATCCATGGTATGCTGCATACCTCCCTGTCTTTCTCATTGCCGGCCCTGCATGCGTTTTCATAGAGGAATGCGATGGACAGAAAAAATCGTGACACCCTGCTGCTCACTTCGTGCCTGAACCTGTCTCACAATACTGTCAGGTTACAACTTCAGCTGTCAAAGTACTCATGTAGACACCAACAGCAGCTTGCAATTGTGTACTTACAATAAAATAAATAATACAATTGAAAATAATATACTTAAGTGTGAACTGTTTTCAGACATTAATGGCATGTTATTTTCAATGAAGTAAAAAAAGTATTATAGTTTAAATGTGAATTATTATTATATACACTTATACATTATATAAAAAAATTATATTAGGTTATTATATTAAAAAATAATGTTGCATAAATAAATATGAAAATTAGGCATGTTGATGTAGCAACTAACTGAAATAAATTTAAGTTTAAGTTAAAGTTACTAAAATGCAATTTGTCCATGTCCTGTAAGTTTTCGTGATTTTAGGGGGACCAAAAGTCCTCTTTTTGCAGAATGTCTGAATTTGTTCCAGTTCCTGTCACTGTAGTCAGTTTAGTAATTTTGTCATGTGCTTTTGCCATTTTTTTGTTTTATATTTTTTTATTTCTGTTTTCATTTCAGTAATTTTAAGGTGACCATACATCCTCGTTTAAATAAATAAATAAATAAGGCAACTGTTGCAGCAGTCTTTTTGAGTTATGACAACTTCTAATGAAACTATGTTCAACTAACAAACTACATTGAGTTAGATGAGCTTAATAATTTGTAGATTAAACAGAAATTTTTAAGTTTATCACTTTAATCTCAAATTATGCTTGAACTAATGGAGTTGTGACCCTGGAACTAATTCATCTTCTATACTACTTTTATACTTATATTATATTAAATGCAATTTGTCATAATTAAGAGTGTATTGATCCACTTAAGTAGGACTTAAGTACATCTTCATTTTTTTTTTTTCATAATTACTTTTCATGTCATTTAAATATATGGTTAAAGTGTACTGCATGCTGAACGTAATGACAAGCATTTATGGTATACTAAAATTTACTTTAATGGCATTTAATGAAACTTGTATATCATGGATTTAAATATACCTGTAATGATAAAGTTGCAATTTAGTACTTTTAAAATATATTAACTTTAAATCTAGTATTGAATAACACAGTTAAAATGATAATCGAGTACTTTACATGTGCTTTGGTATGTTAGTCAACACACCAAAACAAGTGAATTTTAAAACATGACAAAACAAAGTTATTAAAAGAATGATTTAGAATGTATTTTAAAGTAAAACTTTTAATTTGACATTATTAAGTGAACTTGTTAAAAGTGTACTTAAGGTGTTAAAAACAGTAATGAAAGTCGACTCTCTTTAAGTGCACTTAAGTGGCCTTTTATTTCATTTCAGTTTAAAAATATACTTTTAAGATTTGAAGTACACTACTAGTGCACATTCATTACAATTAAGCACACTTCTTTTTCACGAGTGTGGGCTGGGGACGTTTAGATTTATTATTAAGCACCAAACTAAATAGTACCCTGATTTAAACTCGCAGTAATTTCAATAGTAGGCCTTGACCGGTTACAAAAGTTTGTGTAAGGAGCCCTGGCTGCAATAGGTTTTGCTTGTGTGTACATACAGTATGTAATCCACTCCTTTTGTTGCGCTCTGGGTCTCTGCACATCCTGTCCTTTTACTGTGGGCAGTCCAGGCATGGTTAGACAGGCTTGTTCGCAATGTTGTGGTTTTTCCGCATTAGCCTTAAGCCTTCGGGCAAAGCTTGGAGAATACCGTTTTAAGACCCCACCTGTATTTATTTAGCAACTTCATTTGCACGCAGTAGTGAAAACACCAGGTGCTCACAATGAGAGATTAGAAAAGATGGGCTGTAATCATGAAGACATGCTAAACACTCATATCAAGAACAAAAACATGGTCTAAGTGGATCTACCATGATGCTTGATCTGACATTTTAGCGATTTAGCCTATGCCAATGTTGCCAACAGCCATTTTATTAGTGGTGTTTGCTAAGCCAAGAATCATTGTTATTATTACTCACACTTAAGTTTAATAATTTAAACCACTAAACCTATTAAACTTTGGCACATGACTTCTCACACTCTTTGCGCTACAGACAAGAATGATACCGCAAATAACGCTAAAAAACACAATTTAGCAATTAGCATTTAGCATAGCAAAGCCCTGGCAACGTTTGCTTGGATCAACTGCAAAGTTCTATATAACATGTGAAAATTTAGGCTTCTGCCCCCAGTGTGGCTACTGTAACTAAACAAAAATAAACCTCTGGAGTCTAAAAACTATCTAATTATCACTTTTGCCGGCATTGAAATAACGCCCCCTTTCCTCCCCCTTTCTTTTTCCCTCTTTTTTTCCCCCCTTTCCTTTTCCCCTTCCCTGCCCCTTCGTTTTTTCCCGGAAACAAAATCAAATATAAATGAAAATCAGGCATGTTGACGTAGCAACTAACTGAAATAAGTTAGTAACTAAAATAATAAGTTACTAAATAAGTTACTAAAATACCATTTGTCCATGTCCTGTAATTTTAATTTAAGTGTTAGTAATTTTGTTTTGTGCTTTTGTCATTTTTATTATTTTAAAAATATTATTTAGCTTTATTTAATTTTTTATTTCAGTTTTCGTTTGTGACTTTGGGCCCGGGGGGGGCACACCTAAGGTCCTGGGAACATGGGCGAAAATGTATTATTGTAATTTAGTTTCGGTGTAGTATTTTTCGTCATGTTGCTTTGTCATGTTACTACCATGTTTTTTTATACTTTTATATTATTTTATTGTTAATCTATAACATTTTTAATATGTATTAGCTATAATCGATTTTTTTTTTTTTTTTTTTTTTTTTAGAATGAAAAAAAAATTTCTTCGTTTTATTTAGTAGTTTTAAGGTGACCATACGTCCTCATTTTCCTGGACATGTCCTGGCCGGGTTTTCTAAAGTGCCTAAAATGTCCAGGTTTTGTCTTTGTTTTGCTATTGACGTTCTCTCTACAGTCCTCTTACATTAAATGTAAGTGGTTTTGCATTGCTCTAATGTTCTCTCTAGAGCCCACCTACTCCCACACAACGATTGGTCGATTTTGTACAATGCCTGCACGCTATTGGTCAAATTACTTGTCAGTTATTACCTTCAGCATGTATGAAAGTAATAGCAAAACAAAGTCAAAACCCAGACATTTTAGGCAATTTAGAAATCCCAGCCAGGACATGTACTAAAATATCATTTATACACCGTAAATATGCCTCCTGTTTACTTTCATGCAGTTCAGTCTAATAACAGCTCAGAAATACCATTATCACATCTCTTTGAGAGAGTCTTGCATTTAAATGACAAAGAAGCCAAACTTTGCTTGATTGTCCTAAAGTACTGTCCGGAGTCTGAGTGGTCCTTTGTGAGCATCCAGAGAGCATGAGGTCAGGTCAGGGGTCTTCAGAGAGATGTTATCAGACTAATTCGGGCCCCACTGCTCCAGTACCCTTCCCTATCTGACCCCCTCTCCTTTAAGCAGGGAGCCATTGTCTCTGACCCAGGCTTTTTATTGCTTCTCTTGAATGGCGGAGCTATGCTCAAAACAAAGGCCTGTGTTTGCTTGCCCAAGGTGTCAGTCTTCAAACTCCCTCACAATGGATGTCCAGTGTTAACACTCCAGTGAACTGAGGCTGTCCAGAGCTGCCGCAAATTGGTTTGTTTAGAAGAGGTAATGGCAAACATTACATTCTCTCACAATAGGTCCATTAAAGTGACAATAACCCTGGGTAAACAAGTTATTATGCTCTCCCTAGTTCTCCAGTGTCATGATTCATCTCTATGTATAGTGCCAGAAACACCGAGCAGGCTATATTGTGCATTTCAATAAAGGGAACATGTATACTGGCGGCCAAAAGTATGGAATAATTACGATTTAATGTTTTTGAAAGTCTGTTATTCTCACCAAGAATGCATTTATTAAAAAAAGTAAAAACAAAAAAATGACAGTAAAAACAGTAATATTGTAAAATGTTATTACAATTTCATATAACATTTCTATGTGAATATATTTTAAAATGTAATTGATTCAAAGCTGAGTTTTCAGCATCATTACTCCAGTCTTCAGTGTCACATGATTCTTCAGAAATCAGTATAATATGCAGATTTGCTGCTCAAGAAACATTTCTGATTATTATCAATGTTGAAAACAGTTGTGCTGCTTCATATTTTTGTGGAAACTGTGATGCATTACCATTCAAAAGTTTGATGAAAAATCATTTTTTATTCACCAAGGATGCATTAAATTGATCAAAAGGGACTCTGTAAAGACATGTATAATGCTACATGAATCAAAAATATTAAAAATGTACAAAAAAGCAGCACAACTGCTTTCAACAATGATAATAAAAAGAAATATCCTTTCCTCAAAAAGTCTGCACAATTTGATATCGTATTCATGATATATTATTCAAAATAATAGTATAATAAAAGTATGAGCAATAGTGGTGTTTGTCTTAAAAACAGCACTAATGTTTGAGTAACACAATACCACTCTTCACTTCATCTTGCTCCGATTCATCAGTCATTCCGACTGAAACAAAAAGTGTCATGTAAACGCAGCTAATGTTGCACAATCTCAGTGTCATCGGTATTGTCGTGTTTTGAAGTCGTACGAGTAGTTTCTTATTTCCCGTCTATTCTCATCGAGTGAGGCCACTGTACATGTTCACACCTGACAAGGTTTTCCAGGGCCAGAAAGTGTGGGAAATATCACTGATGGATTTTTCTCACACAAAAATTGAACTCAACTCTTTAAGGAGCTAATATTGACTCACTACTATTTGACTTCTGGGCATGTCAGGTCTTGACGATTTGAATTTCGTAAGAATCAAAATAGGATGCGAGTTATTTATTGTGGCATTATCCGACCGTGCACCTGTGATATTGACATTAACTTGATTGACAGTTATTAACTTGATATTAAATGTGGTCGAGAGAAGAGCCGCATTTGACATTGAGACGCATGCATGTTATATATTCAATTTATCCAGGATTTTCTTTCACAATACTGAATATTTGGCTATATTGTACCAAACACCAAAATTTTAAGTCTTCACCGAGGGAAGAAAAAACAGATAAATACCAAATAACTAGTTTCCAGAGATCACACAAAGGCTGGCTCCTGCCCTTTATTTCTAGGACACATCTATGGCTACAGGTGAGGTGGGTCTTCTAACCTGTCTTCTGAGGCGCCAGCCAATCAGCGAGCGTCATTTTCGCACCCCCGGCCAATCAGAGCGCAGACCCGCCCCTACTTGAACCCAAATACTTTACACAGGAAAATAAGCCATCAAAGTTTACCTATAGGTCTCTACGCAAACAATAAACACGTTAAAAGTAGATTTAACATGTTCTAACGGTTTCAATATATATTTCTTTATTCATAAATCACTTCGGGAAGGACTGGACGGGCGTGCTCAGGTGTTTCCTACCTGTTCCTTCAGCCCTTGAGGAATAACCCGAGAGAGAAAAGTCGATTTACCTGTAGCCCGGGTTCTGGCATCTCCCTCTCGCGCTCTGTCTTCTGTTACCTGTTACCTGCACCGACTTGAAAGTCCAGTTTCACGAGGAAGAGCCGCGGAGGAAGAGAGATATGTCAGAGGAGGCAGACAGACAAGATGCCGTGCCTGGCCACTTTCCTCGCGCTCCGTCCTCCCCTATACGTCAGCGGGGCCTTGACACGCTCCTCTTAGACCCACTTATATGGCTAGTGCTTACGCCTATCCGTCGGAGCGTGTGTCAGTATACTCCCAACACGTATAGTGGGTTAATTAGCGGCTCCCGCGTCTATTCCTATTCCAGGTTTGTCTGTGAGTTATTGTGGTCTGTACTCTTATTGCTCTTTAACTACCAACTCGCAGGACAGACACTTCTTCGGGCCTCTTGCCCGTGTTCCAAACGCACAGTCTTCCTTAACGGCAGGAACGCCAACACCTGCCTTTTCAATTCTCTCCCTGCAACCCTACTTCTAGGACTTGACATCACAGCTGCTGCGGCTGTGTGCATTTCCACTCCACTTTGTCTTTAATGGCTCTTCGTTTCAATACCCAGGTTGGGTTTGACAGCCGCCATAATCTTTCACCACGATCTCATTAGTAGGTTTTCACTTGCGATGTGTTGACGAGCGTGGTTATTTTCTGTGTTTTTTAGTATGGCTGTGACGCTCATTAAGTTTCCGAGACACGCAACGTCATGATATTAGTTGTTTAGTTTTACCAAACATTTTTGTGTTTGCAGGTAAGTCTGATCTAGGATGTTGGCCAATGTTCGATAGCCACTTAGAATTTTCATCCCAGTAACTTGCCTCCATAAGTGTCCATCCTCCCCTAGGACCCACTTTGTTTATAGTGAATATCATTCAACGTATCGCCATACCGTCTACTAACTAGCAGCTGATCTGTAGGGTTGTTTGGTTAGTAGAAGTTGACAAATAAGTGTTAGATACATTAGTAAGCCGCCTTTGTATCTATACTTACTAACTGCTAGGTAAACTTAGTATGTTTTTGTATTGTATTTTTATGTTAGAATCAGAATGTCTAACCCGCGGACCTACCCGAACTCAAGTTTTTTCTTACCTAGCCACCAGACCTGTGACGTCTACTCCATGATTTCTTAGGCGTTCTTGACTCTCGGTGTTCCTTGTGTAACAACCCTTCATTTTCGATGTGTTGTGTGTGATATACACCTCCGAGTGTGTTAAAATAGGCAAAGTAAATGCATGGACTGGCGTTACTCAGGGTGTGGTCAGAATACGGCGTCTCGTTAAAAGATAATATCTTTGGTCCTACATCCGTGTCTCGCAGACAATATGAGATCTTGAAGTTATCGCACATTTCGACCTTCCTTGGGCGGCCCAGACACCTGACCCTCATCCCCACTTATTTACTTGTACGTGAGAGAGGTAAATGTAGGTCACCACCACACCCCCCCCTTGTGATTAATCTTATATTCACCTTAAAGCGCTGTGTGCTCGATGTCATTACCTGACTCCTCCTCACACTAATAGTTACTCAACACCACTGTCATACAAATCAGGGAAATATGAAAGTCCAAGAAGTATAAGGTGCCCAGATATAATCTACGAACTGTTCGCTACACTTGTAACCTCATCTGAATTTGCCAGCAATCTTTTGCGTCCTCCTATTTTCTTATTGCATGTTACAACGGTATGTTGGTATAGAGCGTGAATACATTTGATAGGTGATTTACTGTTTTTAAGTACGTATTATTATTATTTTGTTTTGTATACACACAGTGATAAAGATGACCCACTTTACCTGCATTCTACCCATTTTCCAGTGAAAGAGCCCACAGGAGCACATGCTCTGTGTTCACGGCAACCCAACTCAGATTTACCTTTAGGTTCTGAGAGTATATTTATAGAACAACATTTTAAATCATTGAATTTCTTACCCGCTACTGGGGTAAAGAAATGCTGACGGTTTACTTTATAACTGAGCAATAACAGACAAATTAGAATCCACAAAAACAGAATCCAATCCAAGAGACCATTAGTATTTAATTCTATGTTTGATATACATGCTTTTAATAAAAAACTAAAATGTCATAAAAACAATAGATTATGAATCTGCTCAATTATAAAATAATAAAAAAACATCAGCAACAGTGTGTCACTGGAAACTTTCTGCCCCAATTCTGAGGAGGGCATCTTGGGTCAGTTTTTAACTTTAAAATAAAACAAGATTTGTTATGTCCATAAATCCTAGTTAACAAATAGACAATAGACAAGAACCCTTGTTTGCATTTAACCTCAAAACTGATCAGATGAAAAGTCAAGATTAATAAAAAAAAAACATAGAGCACAACCATTCAATGTTCAATGTTTAGTGATATAATTTTTAGAATTTTATTGTAGAATTTTATTGTATGTTTCATTTTAGGTGTGTTCCATCCCTTGCTCTTCTCTTTTTGTCTCTCCCTCCCAAACCCACTTGGCACTAGTTGTACTGGCACTCTTGTCCAGGCCATTGGATCCGTCCTATATAAAAACAGCTGACCACGATGATAGACGTCTGTATATTACTTCCTGATGTGTATCCTGACCGACTCGCGTACACAGGGCAACCTATATAGCTCCGCACTGCGATTCTTGTGCCTTATCACCAGGACAATTGTGGAATCCTATACCTCACAGTTCCTTCATTCGTTGATCGTCATTGGTGCTGTTTGTATGATTGCTCGCCTAGGATTTGTGTTCACAGATACGCAGTATTGAACTTTGGCGCTGGGTAGAATTCTGAGCGCTTTGCCAATACACCTTTAAACCTTAATTAAAGCTTGCGACACCCTCTCTTACGTTGTGCCACATAACGTCTTAGCATATTGTTATAGACCACTAACAAAACTTCTGTTTTGTATATATTACAGAGGACTGTGAGATAATATCTTCACAGAACATGATCGTGTACTCCTCATATCTATGCTTTTGCATAAACATGAAACAATCACTTATTTGACCTACATGTATTTTTGGCTATTGCACCAATATCCCCCGCGACCTTAAGATGCTTTGTGCTCCAGGGTCCAACATATGATCTTCAATTTTAGGCGCGACTAGCGCCACCAGTTGTGAGCTTCCTCATGTATAGTCGTGCCACTCCATTGTAGCTGTCGTGTCTGTCCTGTGTATTGTACCCACACCACCGCACCGATCACGGACTTCTGACACAGTCTGCTGTCAGTATTGTGTTGGTAGAAGTATGGCCTGGGATCCTCAACCTAGACTCGACATAAAAAGTCACAAAAGGTGCAGTGTGCAGGTGTGTGAATCAGTATGCAACCACACGGTTGTACACATCCTTGACCAACCACCGAGGATTCATTTGAGGTCGGTGTTCGTTGCCGTGTGCTGGCACCAGCTGTTGTGGTGGGTGTGTGTTGGCCCCCCCTTTTTTTGTAGTAGTCAGTTGTCCAGTAAGAGGGGTTCGCCTAGCCGGCACACACCCAAACTTTGGAGCCGTCCTGCCTTCGGCGCAATGACACTCCAGGTATGGTATGTAGGCCACGACAGTCTTACTGGAGGAATCCTTTTAAATGGCTTTGGAAAACACTTAGCCTATTGAGGGATGCCTATTTATATCTAGCGTGATGATGAAGACTGCATGTTCACCCTGACGACACTGCCATGGTGGTCCTATATGGAGTACTACAAGGTCAGGGCACTATAAGCTGCGTCCCTACTTCTCTTCAACATAATCATATTTAATTTTCACGTTCATAATTCGTCCCCTCATGGAGGATTTGAAACCTTTCTTTCTTCAGTGGAACACAAAAAGAGAAATTCAGCAGAATGTTCAAGCTGCTCTTTTCCATACAGTGGAAGTGGATAGTAACTGGGCCTACAGTATGAAGCTCCGGAAATATGTTTTCACAATGAACAGATTTTTGCTGACTTATTATGATATTAATTCAAATATGATAAATAAAATCAAATATAGGTGCAAAAACGTAGACTTATGCATAATAACATAAACTTGTGCACTGTATTTCAATTCATACAACAGCTTTGTTCATTATAAGGATGAACTGGATGGACAGAACAGTCTTCACGGGGCTTATTGCTTTTATAAAACGGTTATTTCATATACGTAGTTAGGTTTCACAAAATAAAACAGAGCAAATAAAGTGTAATGATATTAATAAAAACAGCATTCTTCCACCAAACAATGTAGTTCCTCAGAATCAGTTGTGGTTGCAACAAAGTGGTTGCCAAGCAAAACGCAAACGTAAACAAAGGTGTATGTTTGTAGAGTAATTTACAACAGCTTCGAACGCGGCTCAGCCAATCAGAATCAAGGACCGGAACTATCCGTTTTATAAATATTTATTTTTGATTAGGATGCAAGTTTTTGATGATAATAGTTTTCAGTGCATTTATGTCCCAGTGAAATTATTCTTTTTGGTATTTTGGGTAAAATTAATGTAGGAATGTAGAGCGTTTGAGACGTCAGCGTGCCACACGGTTACGTTAACACTTATACTCTCCATCATTTTTCATCCACGATTTCTTGACTAATGAACAAAAATATAAATATAAATAAGTACAACTTTATAGCTTGAGTCTCATAAGCCAAAACATACTAGCACAGTAAGGATATGATGAAATGATGCTTCTTAGCTGATCTGATATGGAAGTTACCCAGCGGAAGACAATCAGGAAGTTTTCAATTTATCTATGTGGTGTGATAAATCTCCGTTCAAGCAATCATAGTGAAACAGTGCCTAGGATACTATCAGCGCTGAGGTTTATTGATGTTTTATCCTTTGCAGGTGCCCAAAGATAAGAGAGTTTTGCCCATCAGCAAAGTGGTTGAAATTTCAGAGGAACCAGAAAAGAGGTCAGTGAAATGATTAAAGAATTGGTGAAGTTAAATAAATAGATTTAAAAATGTGACTTATTTCATCTTTTCATCTTTTATGCTTTCATACTGTCTCAGAAACACTACAGTGGGAAGCAGCAGTCATATGGAGCCGGAGACAGTGGAAATGAACCTACCCGGACCGTCCTGAAATCAGTGCGTTAATCTGTCGTCAACACGGATACCAGCACAAGCGGGGCAGTACAGCGTGTCGGGGGGGGGGGGGGGGGGGGGGGGGTGGGGTTTTTTTCCTGGTGGGGGGGGGGGGGGGGTGGGTTGGGGGGGAGGAGAGAGCGGGACCGCTGCGGTGGTCAAGGCTGAGGCGTACACTCCTGTGTTCATGCCTTCGGGGGTTCACTACAGGACAGAAGGAGAGGAACCGATGCGGGTCATCTGTGAGCAGGCCCACTCGTTCGACACCTCGACTGTATGTCACAGTGGATACGGGAAGGATGACCATCGCAGCAGTCCAGATAGCACCTATGAGGAAGACAGCAATGAAGTGGGAGCAGATTAATTTGGTGTTTCTGAAACATTTGTTATAAAACTTGGATTTAATACAGCAGATTAATGGCTGATTGTTTTTTTTGATGCAGAAGTACCGCCCATCATCGCTTGGAGCTGATGGCTTCATATTTGATCAACCAGAAATGTTGTAAGTGTTGTTTGTTGTAACCAAGTGATTTATATGAAAATGATGTTAGGCTTGTAATATTAGGACGAATCAGCTCTCACACACCTGAAAAACATGCTGTTCAACAGAGACACCTTCCAGTACACACTCGAGGCTAGCAGGTCGTTGCGGCAAAAGCAGGGTGAAGGGCCTATGACCTACCTGAACAAAGGCCAGTTCTACGCTATTACACTGAATGAGACAAGTGCCAATAAACGCCTCCGACATCCCATCAGCAAAGTGAGGGTGAGTGTGTAGGCCTGCCTTCTTCTATCAAACCAGATAACTGAAGAACTTGACATGGTAGAATGTGCCAATGTCATGTCGTTGAGCTTTGATTAATTAACTGGAATATTTAATTTATTTCTGTTAAACATTTTAATTGAATGACAGCTCTAAAGTAAATAGTTGAAATAGTTTATTTTCAAAGAAATTAATACTTTTAACATTATCAGTTGATCAAAAAGGACAGAAAAGACATCTATAATGTCACAAAATATTTCTACTTCAAATAAATGCTGTTCTTTTGCATTTCCTATTCATTAAAGAATATTGAAAAATAGGATAATGCTTCCAATTTCTATTTTTTTTTTAGAAAGCACCAGGCGTCACATGTAATAATGCAGACTGGGTAAGGCGGCGAAAATTCATCTTGGAATAGATACTTTAGTATATATAAAGGAGAACATTATTTAAAATGTATTAAAAAAATTTTTACTCTAAGAATATTTCACAATTACTGGATTTTGATCAACAATGAAGCTATGGTGAGAACGGAAACTTCTTTCAGAAAAATCTTAGCAATCCCAAATTTTGAGCAGTATGTTGTCATATTGTCCATTCTTGTGAGAGAACGTTTAAAGAAGGCTTGGAACGTTTGGAACAGGGCATTAAGTAAGGAGGGGATGGTGACTCACCTCTGTTAATATCTTTCTCGTATGTCCTCTATCAGGTGCGTCATGGTTGTATTATGAAGTAAGAACCGTTGATGAGCAGCTTAAGTATGGAAGTTTGGCACTCTCGCCAGCACACAGCAACAGCAGAGCCCGCGGCTTGGAACATCGGTGAGGCTTGCTCTCCATACTGAGATCAGTTTCAGGATTGAACTTTGATTAGCGCTTGCCAATTACCCCAGTAATTTGCCCAGGGGTTTCTAATCATGCAGAAAGAATGACTAGACAAGAACATGCAGGTGTGTTGGAGCAGGGTTGGAAATGAAGTCTGCAGAAAGGTTGCCCTCCAGGAAGAGATGGCTATCCCTTGTTTAACAGTGGTTCTCAACCCAGGTCGTGGATAGTCCCCAACAACACACCTGTTATCTGATGATCTAAAACACACATTTCAAGTCTCGGAGTGTCTGTGAGAACCAGATGTGGATTATTAGGGATAGTTGTCCAGGGTTGGGAGCCACCACTGTATATAATTATATGAACGCAGACATGCGTGCTTTGGCCATTGCACTGCAAGAGCACGGTCTAGTTTTATATAATGTGCAGTGTTACTTTGGTGTACGGCATACTCAATGGGGCAATAGATTTACCTTAAAATGTCTGTGCCATTAAACCAAGGGTGTCCAATCTTGCTTCTAGCGGGCCGGTGTCCTGCAAAGTTTAGCTCCAACCTGCCCCAACACACATGTCTGGAAGTTTCGTAGTGATCGTGAAGACATGGATTGGAGATTGGGTGGTTAATAAGGGGTTGGAGCAAAACTCGCAGGACCACTGGCCCTCCAGGTGAAGGATTGGACACCCTTGAATTAAACAGAACAGGTTACTAGCTATAAGTATATCAGCAGCAAGATTCTTTTCAAACTGTGGCTCCGCCATGGCAGTTGTTGATGTGAAAGAGTAAATATTTATGAATGCAGCGATGCGTGAGATTGAATTTGCATAGCTAAAAGCATTTGTGTTCTTGTACTTGTGTAGATTATGTATAATTCTTTTTCCAAAAATCATTAACTAAACTACTACTCAACACTCTTTGGTCTGAAAGTACTTCTTGCTTTCAAAACAGTTCATTGTGCACCCACCACTAGTTTGAAGACTGATGGTGCCTTACATCCCAGAAGCCCTCAGGGCTCTCAGGAGATTGGTTCCTCTTGGTTTCCCTCTGCTCAGCTAATGGGTACTAGGTTGCTAAATGGCAATACACTCAAATTATACACAACTTTGACTAGAGAGTCTGCCCTGAGATTTTTTTTACAGATCGATGCAGATCTCTTTACACTCTTGAGATTTGGACCGAGTTCTTTCCTCACTGAATCTGGGATTTTAATTAGTTATGAATTAGTTTATAGTTATTTATTGGGTGGTTTCTTATCCACAGCTGTACACTTTATTACAGGGATGGTCCCGTTGGAGCAACCTAGGATTAAGTAATGGTGTAATGGTGTTAGATCGCAATTATTCTCTAACTCCACGAGTCACCCCACCTGGGATTTGAACTTGTGACCTTCAGATCACTAGCCCAGCTTCTGAATCAAGTTGAATGAGAAAAAAAGAGCCCAACATGCAGGCCCAGAATTGTTGGGAGTCCACCTGGTGTGGGGCAGCTACGAGTCTAAACAATTCACGTCTTATTCTCGGCCTTGTCACACCTTGAGAGAACAGTCATCCTGAGCCTGTTGCTTCTTGTCCTCCCCTCATCTCCAGTAATCAGACGCTCTGTTATGCACTTTGTCAAGATTTGGCCCCAAGACTTTCACATCCTGGGAGCACCCTGAGGGAATATCTGAGACGTGATGACAGCTATCTTTGTCTTAAACCCTGCTCTCATAGATGGGGCAAAAATAGAGGAATGTTTTGTTGATGCACTTCAAGGAGAGCTTTGCGAAGAAAGTGATGGTAGATTGGTGAAGTGGACAGACCTTTGGGCACATGGTAAACTGCAGTATGCTGAAGCCAAGTACAGGAGACAGTGACTGAAACATGACACCTGCACAGTTGGGATTTGAATAGCAGTTGAGGCGGGATTGTTCCTCAGGCTTGGGGCCATGTCACTAGAGCTGGGATTTGAATGGGGCTATTTAACTGGGGGAGCTCGCTTACGGGCATCGTCGGGCATGCTTGGTAAATGACCCAAAGGAGATCCTTGGGAAGGATTTCACCATTCCTAATCCCCAAGTTACCCAAAAGTAAGACAGGTGTTGGGTTTACTTAACATAGAGATGAACGCCCCTGTAATGACAGCTTATTAAATTACAAAGAAGTTTGGAAACCGAAGAAAGAAAGTCTAATTAACATAGGAAATCACCACTATTGCTACCACTCATACTTAGGGTTAAGGATTTGAACAGATTTTGTTTTGAGAGTCACAACAATCTTTCAAACATTGAACATGCAGTTCATACATGCTATGACTTGAGCACACCTTTTCTATGATGAGCATGTGTGTTACCGGTTGCCCGACCAATGAATGATACCTTAAATAATGCTGCTAGCTGTGCAAATGGGTGCTATTTGATTTCTAAGTAATCTAATACTTTAGTAGGGCTGGGCTGCCCCCCTAATAGTCGACTACAGGTTAGTTGAGGAGAAGAAGCTTAGTTGACTAAAATTTTATCAGTTGGTTAGTCGGTTAGGGTTAGGGTTGGGGTTAGCTTAGGGTTAAACTATTAATTGTCCTGCATGACATGGAGGTGCCGGCATATGCCATCATTTTGCTGATGCAGATAAGAGTAATTAACATCATTCGAAACTGTAAAGTGTTTTACCTTTCTCTCAATATTAACAAAGCATGCTTTTGTAAAATAAAGAAAACAAAATAGGATGCGCTTGCCGTCTCGGTCTTGAACAGGAGCGCATCACAAAAATGCCAGCGAAACTCAGCGTATGTGCTACTGCCTAACCGACGTGCGCAATATCTTCTACGAAAAGCTTGAAAGTCTACTTTTAAAGGAAACAGGCAAATCTCTCTAATGATGTAAATCCCCCCCCCCCCCCCCCCCCCCCCCCCCATTCCCCCCCCCCCCAGTACGAATGGAGCATTTCTCAAAGGGCATCCACTGGTGGAGGTGGCGAGGTCAGCAGCGTAAAACTTAATCTTTACAGCTAACACTGACTCAGAAAACATTAGTTTATTAATAAATAATTAAAATATATCCTTGCTATTTTTTCCGACACATTCATAGTCATTTGTGGGTGCTTTGCGGCAAGGTTTATACAGTACATGCGCTTGAACGCGGAGTAGGCTATAGCCTAAATTAAAGGCCCCCTAAGTATATATTTAAGTAATTAAATTAATAAACATGCAATTAGTCAACTAATGGCTTAAATGAACAACTATTAACTGACAAAAAAAACTTTAGCCAGGGGCAGCCCTGACTTTTAGCCTGGTGGACATCAACACAGCCACTTAGAAAGTACCAGTCAAGAATGTAAAGTTAACTGCCGTAGCTAAGCTAGCATAGACAGGCTGACTCCAGCCATTGAAACTGTTATGAGATCACCTCAACGTAAATCTATAAAGTAATGACATTTAGGCTGAATCACAGACATGTTTAAAGTGTGAGTGGTCATAAATGGCCTATCAAGCGGCTACTAAAAAAGCTAATGTTTGTTTACATAAACAGATAAGAGTTATCTAGCCTGGAAGGGTACACTCAGCTTATCAGTCTTAAAACCACTTGCTTTAGCAGACATTGTTTTAATGTCGCCATTCTCTGACACTCGCCTGAGCTGTTCGCACATCACTCCCTAAAATTGTTCATACACCATATAAATTGTACATGCCTCTACCCCCGCAAGTATCAGTCTGTAGGTGAAGTGGACGCTGGTTTGGACTGGTTTACGCAGGTTAGTTGTGGTTTGGTGCTAGTGGTGCATAGCTGTAAACCTAGTATCCAAAACACAACATATCCTGGTTTGCTTTGTTGTTGTTTTTTCAGCAAGTATGAGAACTGACTTTTCCTGTTCTCTCTACAGCTGACTACAAAGAGAGCTTCAACACAATTGGGAATATTGAAGAAATCGCTTACAACGCTGTGTCCTTTACCTGGGACGTGAATGAGGAGGCCAAGGTAAGTCATCTAGCACCAAGACTGTGTGCTCACAGTTCTGATGTGGCACTGCAAATTTACAATGAATACGTCCTCCAGTGTGTGTTTTGGGCTTATGGGCATATGGATGTTGAAGTGGGAGATGTAGTTGTTAAACCCAACCAAAGGTTCAGTTTTTACAGTCTGACTACATCAGTGGATCTGTTTTTTTTCTTTCATTCATTCGCGCTACCACCATTACGTGTGATACACAAAATGTTATTGAGAAACAGGGTGGAGTGTTACGACATCTGATATGTGTATTTTACATGCTGTAGTTTCTGTCCTGTTGTTGAACACGCCCCAAGAGCCATGAATAGCATGATGTTTGATTCACAATACCCTGGTGCATCTTCCCCAGTCCCGTCTATTAATTTAAACCTCTATTTTCTCCTGTACGGTGTCTCGGGTTACACATGTACACTACTTAGAGTAGGAAATGGACCAGGTCTGTGTGTGTACATGGCCAAACGCACACAAACCCGAGTCCAGATCCTCCCAGCCTCACAGGTAGAGTCCTGCCCTCCTATTGTGGCTCTTCTGTTGCAATACAGCTCAGTTCAAACACTCGCCTCTGGAGTATATTCACCTAAAGCTCTCTATGCAAACATTTGCTTTTTATCGGGCCAACTCACACTGGTAAACCTATTAATGTGGACCATGTGATGTCTCAATGCAGCCGCCCTTGGAAGGATATTTAAGTGGGTTTGACTTTTTTTTTTTTTTTTGAGTCCAAGCGACACGGTAACGAGCGTAGGGTGTGAATGAGCTCCGGTGATTGCTACACATATTAAGTAAGATCTGGACTAACATATCTCAACTTTAGGACTAAGTCCTTCACAGTTCTCATCAGGTGGGGGAGGCAGCATAAACTGAGTCTCTCCCATGAGCATTGATATGTGAGCTGGAAATTGCCATTGCGCAGTGTGGAAGGGAGTAGTTTTTTTTCTGTTTGTGTTTCTTATTTGGTGTCATTGTTACGGGAGTGGTAATATTCGAAAAACAGTAATATGTGCCACAATATCATTACATTGTATTAGAATAAATAGTATTCGATGTAAGATCCTGTTCAAAAGTAGTATTTATCTCGCCGTCGATCAAAGCTGCATTTCAGAATTTTCAGTCTTCAGTGTCACATGCTCCTTCAGAAATAACTCTAATATGCTGATTTGCTGCTCAAAAAACATTTATAATTATCAAATATTGAAATTGTCATTCATATAAAACAGTTGTGCTTAATATTTTTTTATGGAAACCACGATACATTTGTAACAAGTATTTTTGAGGAATCGAAAGTTAAAAGGATAGTAGTTCTTTGACACAGAAATCTTTTGTTATAATATAAGTCATGCATTGCTACATAGAAGGTTTTCCGGTGGCAAATTAGGAAATAAAAGATTTTCCGATGCCATATGAGTGTATTCAATACATATGAAGTGCTCCAATTCAGTTTTCTTGCCACGCTTCACCTAACGATGGCCTCTTTCTTGTCCTCTGGCATTGGTAAAGGATTATTATATGAAACCGTTAATAACTAACCACATAAATATTTAGTGAGCAAGAGAGGAGGCAGAGGCTAAAAACTGCTTTGGAATTGAAAATGAATCAATGCAAAGATGACATTTAAGATTAAAATTGGGTCTTGTATTAATATAAAACTATTTCCGTCAGTTGGAACTTTGAGTGTTCTGTGCAGATGAAACGGCATAGTTGTTAGTGTGCAGTCAGAGTGTTGTTTCTGTAGTAGTCAGTGGTACAGATAGACGTGTCGAGGCAGGCACCTGTTTTGCGTGTGTAGGTGGATGGTGGGTGAAAAACAATGTGCACTTTCAACGGTCAGGACTGTGTAGGTCAAACCGGAACAAGCTGTTAGAAAATATAAATATGGCAGTTCTTATGCAACCGTCTGTTACATGTACATCCAGATACCTACATTATATATCATAACAATCTCCCACAGTACCCCAGTGGCAGAGTTTTGCACTGACAGACACCACTAACATGCTTGTTTTCTTAACATGAACCTTCATGTGGAACTGAACTGTTTTTGTCTTTGATTGTTAGATCTTCATCACGGTGAACTGTCTGAGCACAGATTTCTCCTCTCAGAAGGGGGTGAAGGGTCTTCCTCTGATGATACAGATCGACACCTACAGCTACAACAACCGCAGCAACAAACCCCTGCACAGAGCCTACTGTCAAATCAAGGCCTTCTGTGATAAGGTGAAGCTTGACCTATAACCTTTGAACCTATGCATATGGTATTCCAACATATGGGTATATCTGTGGAAGCAGTCATGGAGATTTAAAAGGAATAGTTAAAGAGATTCACCCAGAAATGAAAGTTTGCTGTTAATTTACTCAGTCCAATTTGTGGGTGACTTTTTTTCTTCAGTAGAACAGTAAAGAAGATTTGTAGCTGAAACTATGATCTTTGATTCATAAAATGCAAGTCAGCAGCTACCGTCACTTTTAGAGTCAAAAAAGCATATACAGGCAACACATAATTAATATCCGTGGCTCCTTATGATATATTGATGTATTATGAAGCAAAACAATTGGTCTGTGCAAGAAACAAGAGTGCTATTTACAACATTACTACCTGTAATCTATAGCCTCATGCAAACTGTCCGGAGCGCGTTCACGAGTCTAGAGTGCTTTACTTTACTTTTAACTTTTCTACAGAATAAAAAATGACCAAATGGCCCGAGGGTGAGTAAATTAACAGCAAATTTTCACATTTAGGTGAACTATCCCTTTAAAACAGCAGTAATAGAGAGCTGCAGTGATGACTTTTTAAAATAAATTTTAGGTCAACTTGTAAGTTCGTTTCACCGCGATTCCCTTGACAAAAACCCAATAGGATTTTTCTATAGGCTTTTGGATTATTGCAGAATATAAATCCTGTGACTAACAAAAGTTTTTATCATTTGTACGTCGTGATAATCTTCACAAATGAACAGAACTTTTATCAATTTTGCAGCCTAAATATAATTGCCAGAATTAAAGAGAAAGCTTAGCATTGGTTATAAACTAAGTACACCACGGACACATGACTTAAATGTCACCATCTCATGGCTTCTGACAGATCTCACAGTCTTTATCTAAAACCATTTTCCCTGAAAGTTTGAGTTAGAATAGTTTGCAGGAGTGTGATTATAAACACAATGAGGCTGTGAGAGTGGCTAGTGATCAGACGAGTTTATCTGTTCAGTGTGACGATGTTTAATATCTTAGACAACCTCTGGAGTCCCATTCAGACACTTGTGAGCAAACGCCTTATTCAAAACAAGTAAAAGCTTTTTAAAAATCTCAAGGGGTATTACTGATGTATTTATATTGTAGAATATAATGTTAAATTATCCTCCTGACCTGGGTTATACAGACTTTAAAACCCATTCAAAATCCCATTAACTTTAGCAAAATTCTCATTTCTGAGCCTACAAAAGTACATCATCCCTGCAGCAATATATATGCATGCTCACTTATTTTAATAAGCAATTTAATAAGCTTTTACCTACAGCTTAAGTGGGTCATTATTTAGACATGTTTATGGTGTGTTCCTGGTCTACAACTCAGGAACTGTAGTGCCATCTTGTGGTTGTTCATTATTGTTACCTTTCACAGTCCTCACAGACATGTTACTGTTTCTAATTTCTCTTTTCTCTGTGCTTTTCCTGTCTGTGTTTGTGCGGCTCAGGGAGCGGAGAGGAAGATCAGAGATGAGGAGAGGAAACAGAACCGCAAGAAGACAAAAGGTCTGAAGCACTGAAAGCATCTCCAATTCATAAAAATAAGCTTTAAGGAACGCAAGAAGTGATTTGATAAACACAATTTTCTCTCCTGACATATTTCTTATTGAAGTGCATTTTTTGAATAATCTAGAGGCTTCACGACCATGAACCATGATGTGCTACTTGCTAGTCCATGGCACATTTGATTGGACCGAAACCTGTGTTTTGCAGTATGAGTCACCATTATTATCATCAATAACAGTTATTCTTACATGTACAAATGACTTCATCTCATCAGGAAAGGATGGAGGCGTCGGGGCGGTTTCTGTCCCGAAAAAATGTGACGCCACCTTCTTTAAAACTATGACTGATCTGGATGCCCAGCCGGTTCTCTTCATCCCGGATGTGCACTTTGGGAACTTACAGAGGGCAGGCCAGGTATGAGTCAGTCTGAAAACACACTCAATGACCAGATCACAAGCTCTTTTGTGTTGAAAGTCCTCTGCCATTTTGCAGACGGCTGTAATTGAGGTCACATAGTCTGCCCTCTGTGTTTGCTTCCTCAAATCTCAAAAAGGCTGTAGAGGCTCATTAAAGAACTGTCATGAAGACCTTAGCGGTCCATTGTGTGTCTAACGAGATTGAAACTTATTAGAGAGCGACTGACCTTTCAGAACCCGACATGAAAGGTCACGGTTACCTTCCTCGTGCAGCATATGTGTGAGTATCTTGGATACTTAGGTGACATTTGTTTATTAGGAGTGATATCTGCTGAACTGGTCATTGTAGTGTCTATTTTCCGGCTTGTTCTGAATGTTACAGAGATGCTTGCTTATGAATGTTTACAGGAAATAAAACGACAAACTTTTGAACACAACTCTTTGCAGGTGTTTGCATTTAATACAGAGGAAATTGAACGCGAAGGGTGAGTTTGAGCTTTTTCTCAGTATTTATGCTGTAAAACAGAATAAGATATTCTTATATCATAACTAAATGAGCATCACATCACCTCATAATTAACTACTAGCACTGATGCAATAGTAGATCACAGGGATCCTCAAGAATATTTATTAATAAAAGTGACTATCAACACTGTTTAATAAAAAAAATGATTCACTGTAAAATGTATTGAGTTGTAGTGGTATTACATCCATAACATGAATCATATATCATCTGTTTAGTGTTTGGTTTAGGGCTATCATGATGATGACATTTTCCTGGTAATTAATTATCATTCAGATAATGATTTAATTGTCTGTTTTAGTTATATTATTTACAGTAAAAGTCTAATACACATACACTTAAAAAAGTAATGTTATCACATACAACTCTAGCATTGTATAGAAATAATATTCTACACATTAAAATATTTTAAAAGCACTTAAAGTCTTAAAATAGTCACATGGCACACTACTACTCTTAAGAAGGAAAAATTAATTGTGTGTTTTGTGACATTTTTATATTCGCTTTAAATTTGTCAATATTAAAATGTAATGATTGTAATTAAGGGGGTGTTTACACAAAACCATTAATTTACACGACAATGCTGTTTTTGGGGGCCTGAAAATGCAAACTTTTGTGAACAGGTTTCAGAGTGCATGTTTTGGAAAACAATACCGCTATCGTTTCTGTGTAATACATGAAAATGTGAATTTGTGAAAACTGTGACATTATGCACATGCGCATTACGTGTATTACATTAGCTGCGTAGTGTTTCTCTACAAAGTGTCATTGCCAACTACTGGTCTGGCATGAATAATGCAGCATTTTAGTCATTTTCGCGGATTCGTGTGAACGGAGTGATTTGATGATGTTGTCATCTGTACAAGGAAAATTTTCAAAAATACAAGGAAAAAACATCTGTTTTTATTACATCCTTGTTGTGTAATAGACCCTTTAAGTACACAGGATTTGCTGTTTTGTAAATAATCATGATTAGATCCTTGTGACCCCGGAGCACAAAAGCAGTGTTAAGTCGCTTGGGGATATTTGTAGCAATAGCCCAAAATACACTGTATGGGTCAAAATTAATGATTTTTATTTTATGCCAAAAATCAATAGGATATAAAGTAAAGATCATGTTCCATAAAGATATTTTATAAATTTCCTACCGTAAATACATCAAAACGTAATTTTTGATTAGTAATATGGATTGCTAAGAACTTAATTTGGACGACTTTAAAGGCGATTTTTTTTTAATATTTAGATTTTTTTGCACCCTTAGATTCCAGATTTCAAATAGTTGTATTTCGGCCAAATAATGTCCTTCCTAACAAACCACACCTCAATGGAAAGCTTATTTATTCAGCTGTCAGATGATGTATACATCTCAATTTCGGATAAATTGCTTATGACGGTTTTGTGGTCCAGGGTCACATATCACGATGCAGGTCATCAGATCATGAACTGATCATGTGATTGGTCAGTTGAGAGAGGCATGATGCCATTGTGTTTGTTTGTGTTAGGAGTGTGCTGGTGAAGAGGATGTTCCGGCAGTCTGAGGATGACTTCTGTCCACCGCCCCATAAACAGCTCAGAGAGGAGACACAGAAGAGAGGTCAGAGACACACTTACACACATGCACATCTACAGCTGAAGAGTGTATTTCCCAACCTGATCTCACTGTTTTACAAGGTGGCGATTTCGTATCAATCTGTATGATGAGAATTGGACGAAACATGTGATTTTTAAATTTTTTTTTAGAGAAAAGTAAACATGAAGGTCCACCCCTTAACATAATGTACAAATGAGATTGTATGGATTCATATGAATTAGCCACCAATTCGCCAAAAGTTAAAATAGTTGAGATTATGATGCTATTTTCTGATTTATTGCACAGAATTGAAAAAATAAGAACAGTTTCAAGACACCTACACAGGCCATAAACAATTCTTGAGAAAAACAAGGACCTTTATACCAAAATAAATAAAAAATAAATTAAATAAATACATATGAAAATATGTTCCATGAAGCTTCTGTAGGATTCTATTGTTTGAAAGTCTTTTTCTTAAAAATTCTATTTGGTGCTGGTTGTAGCCAAAAAAAAAAAAAAAATTTATATAATATTTCAGGGGATCTCAATAAATAGAATGTCGTGGAAAAGTTCATTTAATTCAGTAATTCAACTTCAAATTGTGAAACTCGTGTATTAAATAATTCAATGCACACAGACTGAAGTAGTTTAAGACTTTGGTTCTTTTAATTGTGATAATTTGGCTCACATTTAACAAAAACCCAACAAAATCTCAACAAAATTAGAATATTGTGACATGCCAATCAGCTAATCAACTCAGTTGATTAGTTGAAAATGGTCTCTCAGTTTGGTTCACTGGGCTACACAATCATGGGGAAGACTGCTGATTGACAGATGTCCAGAAGACAGTCATTGACACCCTTCACAAGGAGGTAAAGCCACAAACATTCATTGCCAAAGAGGTTGGCTGTTCACAGAGTGCTGTATCCACGCATGTTAACAGAAAGTTGACTGGAAGGAAAAAGTGTGGAAGAAAAAGCTGCACAACCAACCGAGAGAAACGCAGCCTTATGAGGATTGTCAAGCAAAAAATCGATTCAAGAATTTGAGTGAACTTCACACGGAATGGACTGAGGGTGGGGTCAAGGCATCAAGAGCCACCAGACACAGACGTGTCAAGGAATGTGGCTACAGTTGTCGTATTCCTCTTGTTAAGCCACTACTGAACCACAGACAACATCAGAGGCATCTTACCTGAGCTAAGGAGAAGAAGAACTGGACTGTTGCCAGTGGTCCAAAGTCCTCTTTCCAGATGAGAGCAAGTTTTCTATTTCATTTGGAAACCAAGGTCCTAGGAGTCTGGAGGAAGGGTGGAAGTTGCTTGAAGTCCAGTGTTAAGTATCCACAGTCTGTGATGATTTGGGGTTAATGTCCTCTGCTGGTGTTGGTCCATTGTGTTTATTTGAAAACCAAAGTCACTGCACCCGCTTACCAATAAATTTTGGAGCACTTCAATGCTTCCTTCTGCTGACCAGCTTTTAAAAGAAGCTGATTTCATTTTCCAGCAGAATTTAGCACCTTCCCACACTGCCAAAAGCACCAAAAGCTGGTTAAATGACCATGGTGTTGGCGTGATTGACTGGCCAGCAAACTCACCAGACCTGAACCCATAGAGAATCTATGGAGTATTGTCAAGAAAAAGATGAGACACCAGACCCAACAAAGCAGATGACCTGAAGGCCGCTATCAAAACAACCTGGGCTTCCATACCACCTCAGCCGTGCCACAAACTGATCACCTCCATGCCTCGCCGAATTGAGGCAGTAATTAAGCAAAAGGAGCCCCTACCAAGTATACATGTACAGTAAATGAACATACTTACCAGAAGGCCAACAATTCACTAAAAAATGTTTTTTATTGGTCTTATGAAGTATTCTAATTGGATGAGATAGTGAATTGGTGGGTTTTTGAAAAATGTGAGCCAAAATCATCACAATTAAAAGAACCAAAGACTTAAACTACTTCCGTCTGTGTGCATTGAATTTATTCTAATACACGAGTTTTACAATTGGAGTTGAATTACTGAAATAAATGAACTGTTCAACGACATTCTAATTTATTGAGATGCAACTATATATATATATATATATATATATTTCAAATGATTTGTTAACTATATTTTAAATAAAAGCAGCTATGGAAAAATGAAGAGACCACTT